>OU015762.1:13331846-13668451 GCA_907173295.1 Fagus sylvatica | reverse complement strand
ACTCTTCTGCTGCAATGAATATAAACATAAATCATGTATCAGAAACATGCAATTATACAGAACACAACTTCAAACTCATGCTTAAATATTGCAAGAGCCTTATAACCCAATTTTTTTATACTTTCATCTGATGTAGAGATAACAAATGCAATTGCAAAATCCACAGGGTCAATCAGTCCAATGACAAATTATGAACTGGGAATGACAAATTATGAGCTGGGAAACGCAAGATAAGACAGGATCATAGTGTTCTATATTTTCAACAATAGAACATTCCTCACAAAATTCAATGATGCTATTAGTTGAGAATTATTTCAATCATATTAGCAATGAAAAAATAACATTAAAAATGAACTATAAGTAAAAACCCAAAACACCCAAAAGGGGATTATTGTATGATAATGGTTGAAACTTGTTCCTAGATAATGGTTCATCACATGCTGTAGCATCCTAAGGAAAATATAGCAGTGTAGATGCAGATATTTTTAAATTGACTTTTCCATTCTTCTTCAATTGCTTTAGCATCCGTCATGATATCCACTTTGACGCTTCTTTGAGGATTCCATGTTTATAGAACATAACTTATTCACCATCCTTTATTTGTACATGACAACTTAAATTATTAGAGGATTTGGCCCTTCACAACCAATCTTAAGAAAACAACTTCACAACCAATCTTAAATAGAACATTGATTTGGAAGATACCGTGGTAATCATGCTTGTTTGTAAACGTACTTGTATCTTATTATTATTCTAAACGTGACCAACAGTGCAAGGTCAAAATCCATTTAAATACTTGGATAATGCAAGTAATATATCAACCCTTCTAGCCTTAGTAGCCTACAAATACTTGGATAATGCAAGTAATATATCAACCCTTCTAGCCTTAGTAGCCTACAATGTATCTAGTCAATAAGAATGACTAATGATGTTGTATTGAAAAAAACAAAATAAGGAATAATATGTGCTCTCTTAAATAAAAAAACATTAATAGAGGAAGAAACTTACCAAAGATATAAATGAAGGTGAATAGAATCTCACTAAGAACTATATATCATATATTAGACCTGCAAATAGAATAAATAACACTTATCAAATTCTCTTAAAAAATGCCTAAAATCAAAGGAATTTTTTTTTAATTGTTTTTGTTTTTGTTGTAAATTATATCTCCTTGTCTACATTTGACAAATAAAATGGACTTTTGTTTTTTCTGTTGGTTGTGTTGTGAATCTTTTGAATGCGAGTGTCTGCTAAATTATAACGATTTATGAAAATCCAGCTTCTGATGGATGGTGTAACCAAGCAAGTCAAGATATAGGCTGTAATGGTGTTGGTGAGATTTTGGTTTGACAAAATGCTGCAGACATAAGCAATCTACAGCATTTGTGTATTTTTCCCCTGTTCAACTATTTTGTCTTTAGTCAATGAGCAATTAGATTTATGTGTTCAATGAGTCTAAAAATATATGTGTGTGCTATTTCTTGTGATTCTTCATGTGATGATCAACAACAGGTGGTCTGTTGGTTTTTCTTGACATATAAGCAGAGATATAGACCCATTACTCAAGTTTAAATTCAGTCCTGGCTCTTAGTTTCAAAGTCCTAAATGTCTCCTTCCTCATTAAGTGACTTGATGAACTATCTACTGATCTGGACAATATTCAGTTCCTTTCTAGAATTTATGAGATGTCAGACCTTTCACCAGCCCAAATTCTCAACACCTGAAAAGAATTCACTCTACCATAGACTTGATGAACTATCTACTGGGAACCTCCTAAGCTCTTTGTTAAATATTGTCCTATTTCCCTACGACATTGACAAAATATTGGTGCACCACCACTAACGATATATTATTTATGGACTTCTTAACCTCAATATTCCCTGTGATCTGTCCTGCAAAACACAAACGTGTGACTCATACAATGAGATTGTCCCTTCCAAGCTCCTAAAACATCCAATCTGCACTATTATGAAGTTGAGAGAGTTAATTATGTCAACACTGGTTGCACTGCCCGTGATCAGAAGGTCCAAAATACTACCAACTAATGAATCAAAGTCATATGTCACTTGGCAGAAGATCAAAATACTGCTTTTTAAGTTTTATTTTAGAGCATATTGAAGGTCGTTCTTATCCTTACAAAGTCTACACCCAAACCTAGCTCCAAGCCCGAACCAAAAAGAAGAGAGATGCGTTGGTTGCAAGGAAACCATAAATTGTAGACTACTAAAACAAAACAGGGAAAAAAACTAAAGCTAACTTGATCGATTCGGCTATTGCAAGTCTCTCTTGGTGGCTGGTTCCACCCAACATAATTGAAAATATAGAATCACCAGAACAATCTTCTTTTTAGCACAAACTTATGTACATCAATAATCAGAGCCACCATGATTAAGAATTGAGTCAAATCCTGAACACAATATTACGGATTGAATTCAATACCATAGACACCCTAACTTCACACATATATGAAATGAGTTATTTTCTAACACACACACACAAACACAAATATAACCGAATTTAAATCCCATTGTAAAGTCATAGATTCAATAGCCGTAAAATATGCCCAGTTATTTTAAAAAAATATTTATAATATCATAACTCACATGGGTCCAAATTTAAATCCCATTGTAAAGTCATAGATTCAATAGCCGTAAAATATGCCCAGTTATTTAAAAAGATATTTATAATATCATAACTCACATGGGTTGGGCTTAAGAGGCAGTGAGAGTAGCTTGAACAATGAAGTGGCAGAGACTTTGCCTCTCTGGAACGTAGAGAAGGGCTTGGGAGAAGTTTTTGGAATGAGTGGTATGGTCAGGCATTTTGACGAACACTTTGCAAGCAATTTCTCAAGAGCTCAATCCTTTGAATAATGTTGATCAATTTGAACTTTCGGTTACACACGCAACAACATTCAACACATAAGTATCTTCCACCATTTTATTAAGCCAACATTAAAGAAAATAATAAAACCATAAAAAAAACCTCATACCTACGAAGTTAACAAACCCTGGCTACTGTTTATCGTGTTTGATCAAGCCCTTACGAAAACCTCAACGCCATTAATGGGTCTCCACCATGTACTGATTCTCGCGGCGACCACACCAGTAGTCATGGATGCAAAAGATGAGATCTGAAATAGCAATTTTATTAGTTATAAAGAAGAACCACTGACGTCAATCAAAACGAATCACCCTGAAACCCTTCAAAACCCCAAAAATTTGAAACCGTGGAAATTTAGATTCATCCAATGAAAATTCCATCACCATTCCGAGTTTCACTTCTCCCTCCGCCGATAATGAAGACCACGACTCCACTCCCCCAGCCATCATCTCTCATATACGATCAATCGCCACGAAAACGACGCCGTTCGTTATAATTAAAAGAAACTAAATAATCAAGCCCTAATTTAAATAAATAAATCAATCAAAATCAAATTGATGAATTGGAAATCAGAATTGGAAATCGAACCTTCCTGAACTTCTTCTCCGGCGGCTCGTTCGCCGAAAACCTGTTCGAATTTCCACTCCAGCGGCTGCGAAGACCCCGCCGCCGCCGGCGCTTCCTCTCCTCCACCGATCATCTCTCTCAGCAAGGAAATACGCAACGCAAATCCACAAACCAATCGATCTGAGTGAATCTGATTTTTCTACACGAATCTCAGCGATTCAGGAAATGCAGTCGCGTCCTTCATCGTCGTCCTTTCCAACCACACGTCTACCGACTCGAACGAAGACGAAGTTCCACTCTCTCTCAAACTTTACCTATGAAATTCACCATCGATGAGATTTCTCTCTCTCTCTCTCTCTCTGTCTCTCGCTCGCTGAAACTCAATCTCTCTGTAAAATGAAAATCAATGAGATTTCTCTCACGCACAGACACACACACACTCTCTCTCTCTTTATTTTTTTAGTATATTTTTTTTTCTTTTTTGGATGATGACTAATTAGATGACAAAATGAGAATGGAAGAGAATGACGGAGCAGTGAAAACGTCGTAGCTTTGTGGGGGATTGCTTATCTCTCAATTACAAAGAGAGGAATGGTGGGAACTGCACCAACCGAATGAAAAGAGAGTCATGTAGAATGGAAATGGTGCAATTGTTCATCATTGATCATTATCCAGTTGTTTTATTAAACAACATATCAATTGATAAATTTAAATAATAGAAAAACACTTACTTTAATTTAATATTTTAATTGCTGATGTGGCAGCCACATCAGTTTATAAGACACATGGCAGAACCTCAGTTAAAGGTCTCTGCTTTTATATATATATTGATATTGATATTGATTTGGAACAAATATATGATATCTGATTCATATTTTGATTTTGCTTTTGAAGGGTAACTTATCTAACTCATAAGAAAAAAATACAAGAAAAAGAAAAAACTAGTCCCTTTTTATATGAAAAAAAAAAAAAAAAAAAGCCTTCATAATATTTGAAATTTTATATATAAAAAGCTGTACACATGCATGCTTCAAAAACCCTAAATGATACAGGCTTTACACATGCATGCTTCTTTAATTTCTACTTACGTACTTTTGCTTTGTTTTGAAGCAAATCTTCTGCCCTTCAATTTTAGAACATAGCACTCGCAAGTCGCATCCACCAATTGAGAAAGTAATGAAAAGGCCAAGTAAAAGCAAATGGTAGGTAAAAAGAATAAACATAAAGAGGACCAATAATTAAACTATAAACTATAAAGTGTTGAAAAAGAGCCAAAAGATTAGCCTACTGAAAAAAACACAAAGAGGACCAATAATCAGCCTCAATGGTACTTTACCAGGACATAAAAGACAAAATTGGATGGGGTAGATATTACTGTTACTTTCAATATTCTATATGAAGGGCCAAGCCAAGTGGATTCTGCTAAATAATTATTTACAAAAATGATTCTATAAATTAATGATGAGGTCATTTGTTGAGGACTTTCCGTGACCATTTTTTAAGTATGCATTATAATATTATATGCTAAACCCTACGTCTCTGCTGCACATTGATTTTGTGGTACCATCATAAGTTAAAAAAACACCACCAAGATTACCCAAGCATTACTTTTTATTTCGATTTGCTTGGGGCTCGTATAAATGCTAGAGATTTGATATTATTCTATATTTTACCTTGTGTTTAAAAGTTTTGAAGGAAACAATGAACTAGAATTTTATTGAATGCCAAACATCAAACATATCGGAAATTATTGTATTACCCAAAAGAAAAATGATGACTGAACTGAATGTCTCAAAGAAATCTAAAAGCGAAAAGAAAAAAAGGAAGAAAAAAAAAGAAAAGAAAAAGAAAGAGATACAAGATACACAAACGAGAATATGGTCCTACCTCTATACAAAGTTACAAACTGTCTCACTTCCACTCAGAGCCTAAGAGAGTACAAATATGGATTTTTAAGGCACACCATTACAACAAGATTACACTACCAAACATGTATGCTGTAATTTTTAATAAACTAACTGAAAATCAATGGCATGCTACTATCTATACATATTGGGTCTAGTTTGACCATCATAATACAAATTATCTGTAGGAGGAACCCCAATTGTCCGATTAGGAAAAGTTCGCGAAAATCCTTCATTGGGGGGCATCCTTGGCATCAATCCAGGATAGGTGGGATAGGATGGATAGGAGAGATGGGTGGGATTGGTGTATCTACCGGAAGATGATAGGACAGTGTCCGTGTAGGGATCAAATCGTGGCTTCTCAGTAGAAAGTCTTGACAAGGTCTCCCCATATCGACTGGTGAAATATGGATCAAAAGTAGAAATATCAGATCTAGTCTCCAAGAAAGGACTGGTGAGAAATCGATCACCTGCAATTACTGCGACTCCCTTATTGCGATAATAGCTTGCGTTACTTAAACCTGAACCAAGGGAGTTGGCTTGCATATTAGCTTCCACTGGAAAATCTGTAGGCAGCCTAAAAAGTCCAGCACATCCAACAGGAATCTCCATCCGGTCCACAGGGTTTGTGGCAGGAACAGAAGGTTCAATAGCTTTACCAACAGATCTAACTTCAATTAAAGGCACTTGATTAAATTTATTTTGCAGTGATACCCTTGCTTGTTTAAGTGCCTCCAGCACACCACCCAAACTATCAGATGGTTCATGTGGCACCAATGCATAGAGATCATATCGATTCCCTGAAGCATTTCCTTTTTGGAAACTACTCCCTGCATCAGATGAAGATGGGTGTGCTGACTGGTTTCCAGGGGATCCATGTGAATGTGGCTCATGATGCAAGCTATGTGAAAATTTATGGATGTAGGTTTCTAGGCTCTCTTCATTTTGTTTCCCATTTGCCATAGGGAATGCAAATTCTTGAGCTGCAGATTCAGAAGCGCAGCTGCTCCTGCTATTCTGATGCTTTATACCTCCCATATCGGCACTTGTAGGTTGCGGAACACCATTGGACTGAGTTTTGGACAATTCTTTAGAGAAGAAAACATCTCTCACCTCTGACTTTGCCTCTTCGGCATAAGAGCCAACTGTGTCAGCAGGGTGTGGAGCTTGTGCCTTGACCTCATATCTTTCCTCCGTGATATCTGAGTGGTTCCCAGGATCACAGGAATCCTAAACAAATTTATAACCAAGAGGCCAGGATTTAGTGGAAGATAATATCAATAAGATGCAAAAAGTAACAACACTAAAAAAATTTCAAGTACAAATCCAATTTATACGCAAAATTAAATAACTGATACAACTAGGAGAATGATACTTCTTTGACTTTTCATATAGCTAATACAACTAGGTAATATGAAAAACTCCTGGAGACTAACGCCTAATAAAGATGACCACATCCCATGCACTTTCGGTCAAAATTATGGAAAAGGAAATTGCCTTAAACCCCAAGAGGTAGCACAAATGGCTGGGGTCACACTTCATGAAGCGAAGGTCACTAGTTCAAATAATTGTAGTGCAGGAACATTAATGGTATATCAGTAACATTAATCCAGGCACTTGTCTAATAAAATAATGGTATCGGTATCCATTCATGAAAAGACGCATAGACATGCAGAGAGCAGACAACTTGATGGAATGCTCAAGTATTTTTCTAAATATCTGTTTCTTTTCATAATTGACAGATCCGATAAATGACACAATTTGTATTCTCAGTGAATTGATCACCTCTTCCATTGGACTTGACACTTTTCCATACTTTCTTCATACTGACATCCCTGGACATTACAGATTAAAAACCCAGTGGTGCAGCAACCATAAGTTAGAGATTCTGAGAAGAGGACTGTAGTAATGGGTGGTGGCTGAGTTAATGGAGGAAGTGTCATAGCCATGGTAGTGATTTGGCAAAGGTTCAACCCATACTTTGTTTATTGGTAGATTACAAACGCATATAGAGGACCTTAAACCCATGAACTCACCCTCCACCTTACTCTTGCAAGGGGAAGAGATACCATTTGAGCTAAAGCTCATTGGCAAAGGTTCAACCCATACTTGTTTTATGTACACAAGCACCTGTCTCCTAGTACGGTAGTACCATGTTACCTTTTGTATATAAAAATTTTAGAAATCCCTTTTTAGCATCCCTGAATTTGCCAACTTTTTTATGAAATTGTTTCACTATATAAAACAGCAATATGTTTTCAAACGTGTCTTTGGGCAATGTTATTCATACTCTGGAACAAAGGGACAACATATAGCAAAACCAGCCCCATATGTTTTAAAATATTATTTAAAACATGTATTTTCGAATCTAAGATTATCATGCACATAAGCACCTATGATTTTAACCAAAAAATAAAGCGCACATATGACACCTAAACTAACAGGCATAGGCATGCGCAGGTGCACATGCATGCACCCCCACACACAATCTCATATTCTCATTACCAAAGCAATTGTTAAACCATTGATCTCAAGATTTTTTTTTTTCTTTAAGATTTTCTTATTCACGGGGGAGAGGGTCATCTTACATAAGGAGAAACTAAATCTCAATTTTTTTTTTCTTTTCCTAATGACCAAAAAATATACATACCATCAGTAGGTATCACATTATATGCATTAATTTAACAATATACTATAGTAACAAGGAAAAGCAATAAAAAAACAAAAAATAACTAGAACTAATTTTCTCAAAAATAATTGCATTTCACAAAAAGAAGACATTACAAAAGCTTCTAAAGCCGATGCAGATCAAATTCTTACATCACATTGTGAGCAAAAAGGGAAGATGACACATAAAATCAACCAACAGTAAAAAACTAAAATCAAAAGGACGATAACTCAATTAAACGTACGGTTTCTAGTCTCCCCATTATTTTTTTTCATTGTTCCCATTGCTTGCTAGTGTGGCAAATAGGATGGAAAGACATTAAAGGGATTTCCTCTGAGGTCGTATGGGGGATGGTCATAAATTTATCTACTTAATTGGAAAATTGTTTGTGCTTCTGTTCAAGCTGGAGGATTTGGGATTAGAAAGCTGTTGGTTTTAACCAAGCTTTTACATGGAAAATGGTTGTGCAGGTATGTGGAGGAGAGGAATGCATTATGGAGGAAGGTGATAGATAAAATAAAATGGTACTTCCTAGGGTGGATGGTGTTTGGATGTAGTAAGGGATTCTTACGGAGTGTGTCTATGGAAATACATTAGATGTGGCTGGGAAAACTTTGTTAGATTTGGCAGTTTTGAGGTGGGCAATGGTACCAGGATTTGTGTATGGAATGATTGCTGGAATGGAGATTCACCTATCTAAAAAAAGGTATCTTGAACTCTTCATGATTGCCCGGATAGAGACGCACAAGTGGAGGATTACATGAATTGGTTAAATGGAGGCATATATTGGGACCATTTCTTCCTCAGAGCAGAGCAGTTTAGGACTAGGAGGTGAATTCTATGGAGCACTTCTTGAATAACTTATATTCTGTTAAAATTAGACAAGAGGGAGAAGATTAAATGATTTGGTCCCCTTCAAAAACAAGTGGATTTCATGTCAAAAGCTACTACAAAGTGTTGAGATCAGGGGGTGACTGGTCTTTTCCATGGAGAGGATGTGGAGAGTAAGAGCTCCGCCACATGATACTTTCTCACTTGGACCACCACGTTGGGGAAACTTCTGACAACTTGAGGATGCATGGCATAATAATTCTGGCTTGGTGTTGTATGTGAAAGTTGAATGGGGAGTCTGCAAACCACTTATTCCTACACTGCAAAATGGCACAAGAGTTGTGGACACTAGTTTTATATCTATTTGAGCTAAGTTGGGTGATGTTGAGTTCAGTGGTGACCTTTTGGCAAAAGAACTTTGGTAAGCATAATAGTGGGGAGATTCTGCTATGTTTAATGCAGAGAATTTGGAGAGAAAGGAACATGCACACCATCGATAGTGCAACTGGAGTTTTTTTTTTTTTATATAAGTAATAATTTCATTAAAAAGAAAGCCACCCATGTACACAAAACGTATACAAAAGGTACCAATTACAACGAGAGCTGACATGAATTAATCAACTCAAAAAGGGAATTAAAATGGAAGAGTCCTGATGCATTAATCCATTCCAATAAAACAGTGAGAAAAAACTGTTTGATCTCCTGGGTAGAACGTTCAATATTTTCAAAAGATCTTGCATTTCTCTCCCTCCAAATCACCCACATAAGACAATGTGGGATTAAACCCCATAGAGCAGTGGGGCTGACCCTACAGAGGCAACCGGAGTTCTTATTCTTAAAGTACCTTTATGAGTGGAAGTTGACTTTTAGTTCTTTCTCTTCCCTGAAACTTATTGATTTATAGCTCATACGAATTCTAAATAATATAGTCTTGTATTATTATTATTTTTTTCATTTGGCTCTTCCTTTGAATACTTCCTGTACATTAAGGTTGTAACCCTTTTTGTGCTTTCTTCATAAAATTAGTTTACTTATTAAAAAAAGACAGTAGTAACAAACTAAAAAAATTGTGTATAGCATACAAGTGACACACAACCAATTTGAAGCAGAAGCAGCCAACGAATTCTAGCTCAAATAGCATTTCCTCCTCCCAAAAGAATGGTGTGGAGGGTTGGCTTGTGGATTCACATCAACTGGATGCATGTGTAATTTATGAATAAAAAATAAAATAAAAAGAGTTGAAGCAAAAGCATTTAAATGGCTAAAAAAGGCTCTGATGAAGCATACCGGTGTACTACTATTATTTTCTCTGAACTTCTCTTCCCATTCTCTTTGAGCCTTTTCCATTGCTTCATATCGGCCAATGAGTTGTGCTTGATCTTCTAGTGCTTTTTCCATGTCACTGTCTCTTCCATATTCATCTTCTTGTGCTTGATCTCCTACATTTCTATCATTTTCCAAGCAACCAGGAAGTGGACCATCTTGTACAACTTTCACTTGGATTTCAGAACCTTCTTTCAGCCCATCATCTGAGCAAATCGGAAAACCTTCTAAAGAGGTGGCCACTCCATTTTCTTCAGAACCAACCTTCTCAGGCTCTGTTTTAAACTCCTCAATAACAGATCTAGGAACACAAGAAAAACAAACATAAGTTTCTTCAGTGCACAGGTAGAGAAGTGTTGAGAATTAAATAGGAATGAGCAACTACATGGTGTACATGCAATACTTGATAAGACATAAGAGATTAGGAACATAATCTGACCACCAGATGGAAGAAACTAGTCAATTAAACAATCATCCTCTACCGGACCAGAAATACTTCAATTCTAAGTAATAATATTTTCACCCAAAAAAAACACAAAAAGTAGTATTTTTATAATCTTCATTTTTGCTCTATGGTTTTCCTTGTTATGCATTACTGTCCACAGATGTCAAATATAAACTTTATGAGTAAGGATGGCAATGGGGCGGTATGGGTCGGGTTTCGCCCCGACCCACCCCGTTTAGATACCCGTTCCCATATAACCGTTTACCAGACCACCCCGCCTGCTTCAACGGGTACCCGCTTAACCCGACCCGACCCGATTCAATTATTATTGATTTAACTGTTTTATTCTAATACAGCAACCCAGCTTCCCCATTTTTCTTCCAAATCAACCAAACCCAATCCAACAGATCACAGCAAGGTATATCATAACCATCCACCTTCCAAGCACAGCAATCCCACACTTTCCTAGCATATACACACTCACGGAAAATATGAAGAATTGATTCCCCAATGTTTTCACAAAAAACACATTCCAAAGGAGCCCCAATAGATCTTTTTACAAGGTTCTCAAGAGTGGGTAATACATTCCGACACAATCTCCACGTAAAATGCTGGATTTTTTTAGGCAAATTAATAGCCCAGATGGCTTTCCAAAAAAGCTTCATATCAGAGGAGTTTGAGGATTCAGGCCTGACTTTTCTTTTTTAAAAAGCACAATTCTTTTTGAAAATTTGAATTCATGTTACTGGCGGTATGCAGTAAATTACAAGTCTATAAACAAATACCACTCACTCAATTCTGCAGAACACAAAACAACAAGTTAGCTTACTTTAAAGTGACGCACACAGAACATTATATGCAAAGATTTCAACGTTAACATAAAAACTCAAAGAAAACAAGAAAATAAACAAAACCCAGAAAACAAAACTCCATGTGTGAGCTTTTTAGCCTCAAATTAAGTAAAACCCCACACCATATCATCCATTTCAGACCAGATCTAACCACTTCCACTAATAATTTAGTGAAGAAGAAAACAAAATCTGGTTACTGAGTTCTGGTCAGAGAGAGGCTCGACGGAGAAGAGAGAGCAGCGGCTGAAGAAGAGAGATTCAGAGTTGTTTTTTGTTTTTTGTTTTTTTTGTTTTTTTTCGTTTTTTTTGTTTTTTTAATTTGGGTCAGGTTCGGGTTTTTCAATATAACCCGACCCGATTAAAACCCGATCCGAGTTAAAAGAAACCTGACCCGATACCCTATTATATAAACGGGGCAAAAAAACACAATATAATTGGGGCGGGGCGGGTACTCGCGGGTCACGGGTTTATTGCCATCCCTATTTATGAGCACAATGACGTTGATGCTAACAAAATGTTTTAGATGGTGTCAGGGTTGCTCAAGAACTACATGCTAATAAAGAATATACTGTTTTATCCAAATGATGGCAAAACCAAAATAATTCTAACAAAACTTAATAATCATCTTTCTTAGGTTGATAAAATGAGGGAAAAGGAAAATACATATTCATATTATTAATTGGAAAAAAAATAAATAAATAAAAGGAAAGATGAACTGACCCTACCTCTCTGCGTCTTATCTGGCGACATGATTTACCTAAGCAATGTTTTGGGGATGAAGAACCTGTGGAATTAAAACTGCTCCTTCTTCTCATAGAAGAGTCCTTGTACTTCTGAAAAGAACGTGGAGAATCATTGCGGCCTTTCCAAGACAAGCTTCTCCCACGTACTGGAGAAGAATCGAGGTCAGAACCTGAAAAATCCTCTGATTTATTTAGTCTGACTTTTGAATTGATAGAGCGGCATTCCTCTTCCTTTGTAGACTTATGACCCACTTTGGATTCACGGGGAGTTTCTTGGTCTGAGCTCAAATCAAATTCCTCAGAAACATCACTTAACCCTTGGTTTTCCAAAATGGCAAGAACATCTGCTGTTGCCTTCTCAGCCCTTTTTCGTTGAAGAGACACAATCTTTAGCTGTTCCTCCAATTCTGCTACCTAATTCATAAACATAACCGACATTTCAGCATTACAAACAGATCAAGAGAGAGAGAGAAAGCAGTTCTTCACTCAGAAGATCAAACAAAGTTAACTCCACAGAGTGCAGAAAAATACATTAAAACATACCCTTTTTGCCAGTTCGTCAGCTCTCTGCCTTGCAGTTCTTGAGACAGATCTTTCTGACAGCAACCTTGCCCGAAGGTATTCAACAGTCATTGTAGTTGAATCCTCCATGCCAGAATTTGTTCTGATAAACAAGGAGCACCCCAATTAATAACAAAATCCAAAAAACAAAAACCAAAAAAATCCCGAAACTGATTTACATAATACAAAATACCTACATGATTACCACATGACACTTCACCTTCAATTTGAAACATGGATGCATTGCGTGCCTATGCATCTATATGTACATATCAAAGACTGAAACCCTATGTTACCTTAAAAACTGATTAAAACCACAATTAACTTCTTTGTTCATTAATCTTTCAATAAAATAATAATCAAACCAAGCTTCACTTTATTAAACATTTTAGCAAGGGATTTACAATGCTTCTCAATGAATTCTTTTTACTTACCCAAAATAGTAAATAAATAACCTACAAAATTCCAAAGAATCCGAACACTAAGTACAATTTGTTTCAATGAGAAACACTAGGATCTCCCATATACATAACATGTAAGAATATTCTTTCCATCATGAAGCTAGCTAGTGAAAAGAAATCATGTGATAAATCTGTCTAAAGTGTGGGGTTTTACTCATAGCATTTCATTTTTGGATATTATACCCTCTTTTCATTCTTGTGTATAATCCTCTTGTAATTCTTCTAGGTTATGGTGTGTGAACACATAATAACCTCTTTCAATAAAATACTATTACTTATAAAAAAAATAAAAAATAAAACTTGTGACTACTACTTTCAAAATAAGCAGAACTTTGATAGGGATTCAATCATTAATCTAGAAGAAGAAACAAAGAACCACAGTTGATGAAAAATGGAAAGCAACGCCTAAGTTACCAGCTTGGAAGAACCCCTTTATATTCTAGCATTATGATTTGAGAAATTCCTGCCAAACCCTAATTAACAAATTGCTAAGCCATCACTTCCAAAATAGAAGCTGAATCCCCAAATTGTTTATATTTAAATCGATACATTCTGTTAACCAATAGTCAGAAAAGGGTATTGAATTTCAGATCAGTTGGAGCTGAAAAATGTAGACTTTCACCTCAATCAATCCTATTAGTAGCATGGGCTCAGTTGATCCACACCCTAAACAATAAAAAATCTTCCTACTATACTCCTTGTACACTGAGGCCTTTAATTCATTATTAAAGTATATGTTATTTATCAACCAAAAACAATAAAAAATCTATAACTTCAAATTTTAATTCTATCATCTTCCTACATCTCCTCAGCAATTGAATTATGGTGTAAGCAAAATATCCATATATCCAGACACTTCAAAGGATATATGATTTTATAAACAATTAAAACCACAGAATTACATAATCCCAGTTGATCCTCAAGTTCAAATTTTCAATTTCTTAAACTTCTCCTTAGCTTTCTCGGAAACCAAACAAACGGGTAATTAACAGAAACCTAGTCCAAACACTGCAACAATTACAAGCAGCAACAACAACGAAAACATAAATAAAACGCAAAACCCAGAATCCAAAACCACTTAAAACATTTAAAAAACCTAACTAAAATCAACAAAACCAAAGATATGAAAGAGACCCAGATGATAATTACCTCTGATCTTGCTTTTCCTGGTCTGTATTAAGCATATTATCATCAAAGAGAAAAGCTTTGAACCAACGAAACCCCCAACTTCAAAACTCACTTTCTGCAACAACAAAAAAGACTCTGAAAAACGAGATTGTCTAGCATAAAAAAGAAGGGAAATGAAGAGAACCCAAATGTGTGAATTGTGATCCACATAAAATAGTAGAGAAAAGAGAGGATTTTGAAGTAGTTTTGGTCCTACCTCACCTCAGAAGGAAAACTCCATGAAGCAGAAGCGAGGACTTTTACTTTCACACTAAGAGAGAGGAGAGAAAATCTGGTCCGTTGGGAATGAACACAGGAAGCTTCTTTTTTACTCGACCATTCGAACAAAAATGGGCCAAAAGCCAATTCACGCTTCTTGTCCAATACGGACTCTTTGCCTTGATTTCTGTACCTTTTTTTTTTTTACCCTTAAAAAGTTTTCAGTTTTTATTTATTTATTTTTAGATTCCTTTTTTTGTTTTTTTTTTTCCTTATTATTGGTCAGATTATACTCACTTCTCACCTCAAAGTTTCCAAAGAGTAAAAAAAAGGTCAAAAAGTCAGAAAAGTATGGATGCAGTTTTTTTTTATTAAAATGCTTCTTTGTTTATTTGTTGAAAATTTTAATTAAAATATAATTGTATTTAAAAAATTGTACATAAAGAAACAAGGTATTGTCATAACGGTATAATAACTGCACGTTTAATTATTACATCAATTCAACAAACTTGAGATTATCCATTAGTATAATTTATTGTACTAGTTTGTTACTTCTTAGTTTTCAAGCTAAGAAGTTGTTTTAACAATTTAACACTTGCGGTAAGTTGACTTGCCCTTTATTTGAACCAAAGTCTAAAGCAAATGCCGACCCTAAAGAAGAAAAAAAGTCATTTTATGTGTGTTTCCAAATATTAAAAGAAAAAAGGTTAGTCTATGCTTTGATATGGTTTTGAAAACCTATAAGGACGGCAGTATAGTTGTAATAAATCAATAGAATTTCACTGATCAAAAAATAAATAAATCAATAGAATTTCTATGGTAGCTAGGATCTTCAAAGAGAATATAGAGGGCGGGAATGTGATAAATTAAGGCAATATTGGACTCTATGAGACTACCTAAGGTGTGTTAGAGTGTGTTCATATGAGCTTATTTTATTTAAAAATAAATTGGGTGAAAATACATTTGTATTTAGAAAAAAAAGAAAAAAGAAAAAAAGATTCTTATAAATTTTTACATAAATGGAAGTTGAAAATAAACCAGCATTTTAAGCTTAAAAAAAAAAAAAAAAAAAAAAAAAAAAAAAAAAAAAAAAAAAAACCTTTCCATTCAACATGTCATGCCTCTAGCTTTTATTCTCAAAATAAAAAATAAAAAAAATAAAAAAAAAAAGAAGACGTTGAAGCAAATTTTGGGCATAAATCTAGTGGCATGCATCTTGGGCTCAACAATTTTGGAGTAGTAATTTATCATGATGAACCAAGTACAATTTTGAATTTTCTGTGTTAAAGCTTACAAGACTTTTCTACTTTTGTTTAAAGGGATGCTAATGCATGTTAAACACTAATCTACTAATAATTGCTAATTGTTCTACCATATTATGCCCCAATTCAGGAATTTTCTTTTTTGAGAAAATTGGATGCCAAAATCCAAATAGGCGTAAGTGAACCTATTGAAAGGCAAGTGCATGTGGAATCAATATTAATACATGATTAATAATTGAAGAAATAAAGGTTGCTCACGAGACACTTTCATCACAACAATGGATGGCTAGGCTTCGAGATCCATTGCATGGCGGTTGCATTTTTTTTTTTAGAACACAGTAAATGCAAATATTACATTGACTTTTAACATGCAAGTAACTTCCATAGTTCTGTGGGCCACCAAGCTTTTGGTTACATTCTCCTAGGTTACATTCTCCTAAAGTTCACACTCGAGGCATCAATAACCTAAGAGATACCTAAATATAACTTTAGCAAGCACCTTTTCAAAATCCATAGTCAAAATAAAAAGATTAAAAACTTACAACAAGGATAAGAGATTTAATTAAACAATCAGAAGTTCAGAACCCAGTTGACCCAACTTAATGAGGAATACGATGCATTTTCATCAGTTGCTGGAGTTTTCTTCCTGCCATCTTTGTTTGATACTCCATCATTATTAGTCTTATGAAGTAGTCCTGCTTCCAGACCAGCCATATTGTACAATTCTAATCTTTGGTGTTTTGCCACTTCTATGTCACCTTCCCAGCAAGTCTCGGAAATAATTTCAAGTGCTTTCTCTGTACCATCCTCTGACACAAGATTCCCATTTTGCAGGAGGACAAGGTAAACTTGTTCAGCAGAAGCTTTCCGAATCTGAGTTATAAGAAGAGGAAAAATTAAGCCACAAAAAAAGGGGTACAGAACCAATAAGCAACGGTCCATTCATAACTTATAATTGAGTTGCTTTGTGGATACTATGAAAAAATAAGAATCTAAGCAAGGTGCTTCCATAAAAGAAATAAATTATATTATATAATTTGCAGGATACTTGGATTTTATAAATGAGAAACGCTAAGACTTTAAGGGCACCACAAACCTTAGGGTATCGATGGCCAAGGAAAGTGAGAAGATGAGAGAAGGCCTTAGAGTTTATGGATTCGGAAACTGAAGCAATATATCCAAGTATTGAAATGCCTGCATATAACTTAGAGAAGTCCTTTGAACCCTTCAATTCCACTGCTAGCGAATCCAAAACACCAGCACAGAAAATTGGAGTATAAGCCTGGAAATTGAAGTTGGAGATGAGGTCAATTCAAAATGTGTTCACACCAAAGATTTATAACAAAGGACATATAAAAAATACATAAGGGAACCGTCAACCAGAGTCATGCTTTTACTAGTTTATATAAATACTAAAGGCACGTTTGGAAAACTAAGAATGGTGATTACTTGGAAATAGTAATGAGTATTACCAGCAATACCAGCAATACCAGCAATACAAGCAATACAAGAAATAGAAACCTTGAATATGTATTCCACACTTAGATACAACATGATAAGATTGTGGATTTGAATCATATTCTAGTCAAATTTCGTAAAATATCCTTATAAAATTATATTTACAGTCTTTATGGTCTGCTTAACATCCTATTATAAATAAATTGAAGAATTCTATAACTAATACAATTGTTCTTTGTTTTGATAAGAATATCTCCACAAATAGTAAAAAAGAAAAAGAAAAAATTGACAGCATATAATTGATGATTTCACTTGAATATCATGATGACATATAAAACAAGCACGATTTTTTTTTTTTTTCCCAAAAAAAATAATACATGTTAAAAGTTAATACATATTTAAAATAAAATTACTACGTTTTTGTTTCCTGAGGAAACATAATGCGAAAACCTCTAAAGTCTGATGCACTATTACAACAAGGACTATAAAACCAATAAGTACAATATGCAATAAAAATTATTGCAACCAATAATTACAAAATATTATATTTTATTGAAAATAAACATTAATCTTGCTCAGTTACACTATTAAGGACATCAGAGAGAGAGAAATTGAAGAGGAGGAGAACGACAAAATTTTTAAGGGAATGGCAACCAACGGTGATTTTTTGGTATCTTCATTTTTTTTTTTTAACTATTATATAAGTTAAGGATTAGCTATTAGGAACCTTTAAGTAATAGTTGTTCCTCAATTTACGGAATAGCTATTTCCCGTAATGAAAACACAACCAAACAACTAAATGGCTATTCCTTTCTTGGGTTTGTACCTATGTACCAAATGATTGTACAAAGTGCACATCAAAACCACTGTAGGAAGAGAAAAAGAACCAAAAATCACTAAGTCCTTTGTTATTAAAGAATTTAAGAGATAATGCACATGCAGCATCTCTGCCGAGTTGGCCGAGTTAAGACAACGGGATGATTAGCATCATCCCAGAACCTCTAGTCATTTCACCTATGTAAAATTCTGTGTGGAATTTTTGTTAGAGAAGATTAATTCACCATAGTCTAGAAGAAAGAGTTTACGATATAAACCTTACTCTTTTTTGGAAAAGTAATAAAATCCATTAAAAGAAAACAAAAGGGGTGCAACCCCAGTACACTCAAATACAAAGGAAAACCCAGACAAAATAAAAACGAAGAGACCAAAAAATAAAGGTACACGACCTCAAAGCAATGAGAATTTCTTTCTCTCCAAAGACACCACATTAAACACAAAGGAGCAGCTTTCCGTAGCTCTCCATTGCTTTTTTTTTTTTTTTCTTCTCCCAAAACATCCCTTCCAACAGAACAACAATTCCAAGATACAAGACATTACCCTAGAGACTCCAAATAGACATAAAAGCAAAGACCACAACTCCCTAATCACTGCAAGATGAGCCACACTCTCCTTGTTTCTTGCACAAAATACCAATCTGTAATTATCAACCCTCGTCTCCTAAGATTATCAATAGTCAATGTCTTTTCTAATGCTGCACACCATGAGACAAAAGCCACCCTCTGAGGTACACTAACCTTCCAAATACTCTGCCAAGGGAAAGATTTCCCTCCTCTCAATACAATGTAGTAGCTCTTCACTTGGAAGCCTCTAGATTTTGATGGGATCCATACCAGGTTATCTACCTCCCAATTATGTAACTTCCACTGGTGCAGAATACTATCTATTAATAAGTCACTCAGCTACAAGGAATTATTTATCTAATCATCAGATGGATGTGGCCAGACTGCACCAATGACTTTAATGCTTGTGGCCAAGTATGTGAATTGTTGTGAAGAACTTGTGCTAGTAAAAGTGAGCTCTTTGTAACGAATACAATGCTCCTAATTAATGTTAATGGAACACAGATCACCATCATGCAGAAAGAAAACTGGCACTGGAATGCCACTTACCCCATATTCCATTTTGATCTAAATGGATCACCGAGTACATTGGTTAATAAGAAGAATGTCATCAGGTGATTTGGAGGCAAGCCTGTTGTCTTTCCAATTAATGGAAGATGATGCATAAAACCTATCTTTAAATTTTACAAGTCTTCCATTTAACACTTTTAGAAATACGTTTAGAACAAACGAGCAATAAGGGTTACAAAAAATTTACAATGTATTTGCATTTGTTTCTTGATGTGTAATGCGCATTGCCCACAAAGCTTCGTATCTTTTTAGTTTCAGGTGATTGCTTTTTATTTTTATTTTTCCCTGAAAAGATGAACGTGGAAAGGAATACAAAAGAACTGGTGAATTATGTGTGCCATGTTTTGGAACATGCAATACTGATTGCAGTTGCTAGGTTAACTATATATTATGGCAATCCAGATCGTCATAAATATGCAGTGGAACATCCACTGCTAACAATATCAACACATTATGATATAATTTTCAAGCTCTGATGCAAGGGAATAGCACAATTAGATGAAAACGAAATACTAACAGCATCAATAAATTAGGAGAGGCAAGTGAAAGAGGAGCAAACTAACCTCCATATTTAAGAATATCTTTTTGCTGAAAAGAATCTCTATGGTCTGCAATACAGAAGAATTTCATTTTAACACAGCTTCAAAAACAAGGTTAAAAAGTACATAATATTTGAAAGGCACTGTTTGAGAAAGAAAAAAACATACGCACACACATGCACATACACTGTCACACACACATATACATTACATATAAGCAACAAGAGAAGTTGTAAGAAAATAGAAACCAAAGGAGTTCATCAGCCTATGATTTATAGCAGTACAAAGCACCTGGGTAAAGTTTTTTTTGTTTGTTAAGTAAAGCATATACAAAAAAAGAAAAAAAAAAAAAAAAAAAAAAAGGAAAAGAAAAAGAATATAACATAAAAATATTATAAGAAGTATATACAAATTATGCAAAATTCAGCATCACCATAGCAAGTTTCACTGGACAAAAAGCTTCAATTAAAAATGTTCCTTTTCTTTGTAATATTGACAATTCTTCTGTATACACTTTGTGTAAATGGAATCTGTCATTTTCTTCCTTTAATGAATTTTTATTTATCAAAAAAAATGTTTCACTGAACAAAAAGCTTCAATTAATAATGTGAATAAATACTTAAGAAATAGGATGTTTCTAGGAGGATTAATATGATCAATTATCATAGAGGACTTCCTAAACTGAAAGTACTGACAAATTTTGTCTAGTAGAGTATGGCACAGTTTCTAAAGCAATATGCCACCTTGGCAATGGATTATTCTTGCACTCATATTTGCTCTTTTTGTCTCTTATTATTAAGTTATCATGATATATTATTGAAGAAAAACAAAAGATAATGTTTAATCTCTTGTCAACCAATTTTCCTTTCAAATGAGTTTCTGCTGCTAAATTTTTTAATAAGAATGAATGGCTGAGATTGCCAACTATGCAACCATAATCACATGGTGGTAAACCAGACATAATTTTGCATTAGGCAGTATGTGACACAAATGGAAACAGAGACTTCATAAATTGCAGGAAATATATACAAAAATGATGAGAATAGCTTTTAAATGAAAACGAAAATGCAGCTTATAGCACCATTACAAACACGCCTTTGATATCATAAACCTGGCACAATTGTGCAGACATCTCATTACAACTCAAGACTATTGTGTTCAGATCCTAGAAAAGAGGAGAGGACTTGAACATAGGCTTAATGACACAATCAAGACAACAACCCATTAAGCTGGTATGCTTTTTTTGTGACATAAGTCTGACTTCTTTTTCTCCCTTTTATTGACTTTCTTACGAGTAAAACTGTAGTCTGGTTACAAAGCACCTATTTTTTAATTTCCTAACAAATTAAAATGAGGTACTCTGTCAATGCTCTTGCTTCAAGGAAAAAGATACTCTAGCGCGCCCACTCTCACTCCTGCTTGGTGTTCAGGACCTCCTGGTCATCTCGATCTAAGCTTTCACCCTAGGTAAATAGTTCTGGTGGCAAATATTATGATACACCCTAAATGAGATTAAGACATAATCTGTCTACTGCAGAAAATGACTGGGCTAAAATCAGGAAACAAGATCATCTACTATTCAGTTATTTATGTATTTTGCAGCTACGACCAGAGCAAGCCACCCCGCAATACTGTTTAATAATCCAATTAGCAAAAGCTGTGGTGCATTATGCTAGAACTTTAAGATTGTTGGTGACTTAATCATAGAGAACAAATTGTAGAGAAGAGCTCTTTATTCTTATCTCTATCACCATGGTAAAGCAGTATAAGTTCATGTTTTCTACCAACAGATTTTCATTGATATTACCTTCAAAGTGGGTACAATCACCCTATCACATCTTTTGTACTGTTGAAGAACCCCGATGATATCAGCAGATAGCATGGACTCCCTGGATCTTTTCTCATTGAGGTCTTCAGGTTCAACTGCTTCAAGAAACTCTAACAATGCTGAGATTGATGCCTTCCTTAGAGAATCTTGCAACCCGCCAGTGGAGATAACTAACCCAGATAGGACAGATCTACTATAGCAATCAAATTGAAGTAACTTCACAAAACGTGGATATGAAAAAGTGGGAACCTACAAGAAAGCACAAAATGGCCTTCCCATCAAAGAACTCAAATTACTTTCCAAGTAAATTGTAGAAGAGCTGTGTATACTTACCCCCCATTTTAAATCTGCATCATTAGGAACAACTTTTTCTAACTTTTCCCTATAAGGTATATATGGAACATAGATTGTTTTGTTGTACAAAATCCTTTGGAGAACCTTTGCAGCTGCTTCTCTTAGTTTATCCATCTTCTCTACAGCTTGCTTACAAATTCCTCCAACTAAGATGGAAGCAAGATTCACATCAAAAAGTGAGTCCATCTGATTATTTTTTATCATGTCACAAGTAGGCAGCTCCAATACAGATTCATTTCCATCTGATCTTCTAGTAGAACCAATGGAGTCTCTCTTACAGAGGATATATATACATCTCTCAAGGCCATCAATAGCAGCCTCACGGACCCAGGAACCCACATCACCTCTGTTATCAACAGAATAGTCATCTAGAGCTTTAACTAAACTCATCATCACTTCATTCTTAATCAGAAGAAACACAGACATCTCATCCTCCCAAGAATGAATATTAGAATCTTTTCTAGCCTGAGTTAGTGTCTCACACACTGATATGAGTCCTTTAACAGCATGAACCCGTGCTTCCGCATCTCGATCTTCAGGGTTATCCTGAACATAGAAAATAACTAGTTATATTATTCATTAGTTCTATAACAGTTAAAAATTTCAATGAAAATTGCAACTTCTGTTAACTGCACCTCAATAGCAGAAGCGCTACAAAGCTTCAAAAGCACATCCCTCCACCTATTAACCAAAAATTCATAAGGTAAAACACCAAGAGCCACGGCAGATCCTCTTCTAATAGCAACATTTGGATCAGTCAACATTTGCAGGTACTTGGACGTTATATCACCAGTACCTCCAGTGTCTGCAGCAACCAGGTATGCTTCAACAAAGTGTTTCAGAGCATTAACAGCAGCATTCTGTACATCATAATGGAAAAATTGGTTCACAAATTTAGGGAATTACAGAGAAATAACATACACAGACAAGCAAAGATAATCTCATGCTAAAAGACAACTACCTGAATCTGAGAATTCGGATGTCTCACATTCTCGTTGAGAGTATCAAGAAGACTTCGTTTTATCTTTTCAGACAATGACAAGTGAGATAGAGAGATACATTCAATGAACCGAGAAACAGCTGAACGCATTATCTCTCCACCCTTTCCACGATAAAGTCGTGCTTTCTCGATAGCAGGAACTACACCAGCAACATGTTTCTGTTTACCTATAAAGAGAAATTGAACAAAGAAAATTAAAAGCTAGATACAGACGACAACATACTACTGACTACTGAAAACAGCTGACAAGACAAACTACCAAATTGGTATTTTTTTTTTGATAAATAAAACTACCAAATTGGTATTTTATGAGCTCTTCCTTAATATAGAGGGCACAATTATGTTTTCACCAAGATTGCTTGGAAAAGTACTTGGTGTAACAGTCTCAAAGGTTGCTTCTTCTTTTTTTGGTTCGGACATGGCTTTGGGAAAAATTTTAAAAGTGGATAATATCATTAAAAGGAATCCGATCCTTGTGAATCAGTTGAACATCCCTTACTTCATTGTGCTATTGCTAGGGAGCTGTGGTCTTTTGCTTTCTCTTTATTTGGAGTTTACTAGGTGATGCTTTTGAATGGTTATTGATGTGTTGTTCTGTTGGAAAGGTTTGTTTTGAAGACATAGGAATAGATTGATTTAGAATGCTACTCCGTCATGTATAGTGTAGACCATTTGGAGGGAGAGACCACTGGGACATTTAGTGGTATTGAATTTTCTATGATGCAGCTGAAGTCTTTATTTTTGAGATTATTGTATGAGTGGATGCTTACTTTTCACCGCATCCAGTCTTCTCTTTTAGATTTCATAGATTAGTTGGATTTTGCATGTATTCTTTAGAAGAAAATTTTGCATACACACATTGTATACTTAGTTTTTCCTTCAATCTGATAAAATTTATTTATTACATATAAAATATATGCTTTCACATAGATTCCTGGATGAGTTCATGTCACCTCGAAAGGCCCAAACTCAACCTCTTATCAAAATTTAATCCTCAATCATATCCCCTTCATTTTTACAATGATTTTGCGATTTCCCTGCATATGTTTTTCGATTTGTGATTTGGAGCTCTTTTGCAATCTTTGCTGGCTGGACTTAGTTCTACAAGGGCCGAATATGACCTAGAAGGATCAGATTGATGGTTTTTGGATTTGTGGAATATTTTTGCTTTATTTTATGATTTTGGGAGGCTTGACAATACGCAAGAGTGGGATTTGTCAATATATGTTGGTATGATTAGTCAATAAATGCATGCTCCATGTCAACCTCACTATGAAGCGATTCACTATATCTTGCGTTATCTGAAGGGTGCTCCTGGATGAGGACTGTTGTACATGCCCTCTGCTTCTCTGTCAATGACAAGTTTTAGTGATGTTGACTGGGCCGGTAGTTGTTATGATTAGCGGTTCACTTTTGGATATTGTGCCTTTATTGGAGTTAATCTTGTTACCTGGAGCAGTAAAAGCAGAATGCCATTGCCCGTTCTAGTGTTGAAGCTGAATACCACGCTATGACTCATACTGTTTTTGAGATGTTATGGATTCGCTCTCTTCTTCATGACTTAGGTATTGATGCTCCTACTCCTATGCATATGTTCAGTGATAATCAGCTTGTTATCTTTATTGCTAACAATCTTGTTCTCCATGAGTGTATTCAACATATTAAGTCACTTTATTCGAGATTTGTTGATGCGTCAACAGATTGTCACTCTCTATGTTCCCTCAAATGATTAATTGGGTGGCATTCTCACAAAGTTGTTAGCTTGGGCCTCCTTTCAACGATTGTCTTTCAAGCTAGGCATGTTTTATGTGTATGCTCCAGTTTAAGTGTTAGTTAATTTTGTTATTTTTTTATATTAGCTTGTTATTATTATTATTTATTTTTTTTTATAAATAATAATTTGTTTATTGATCAAAATAACAGGAATCCAAGTACATTAGGGATGTACTCGGGAAACCAAAGGATTACAATCGGAAAGAACAATGATCAAAAAACTCAAGAAAAGAAATGGAAGAATATAAATCAGTAGCTGACAACCAATCAAACAAAGTGCAAAAAAAAACATAGCTTCAAAGCCACTATGTTCCTTTCACCATCCTCAAAAGTGCAAGCATTCCACTCCCTCCATATACACCGCATCAAGCAGTGTGGGACAACCTTCCAAATTTCAATATGTTGGTGTCGCCCCATCCTCCCTTGCCAACACTCCAATCACTCAGCCACCCTCCTGGGCATCACCCAATGAACCCCAAACAAGGTCAAACCTGCATCCCACAATTCCCTACTCATTGGGCAATGAAGGAAGAGATGATCAATATTCTCCCCATCCGCCCTACACATACAACACTAACTCACTAAAATAATGTTCCGTCTTCGCAAGTTATCTGCAGTAAGAATCTTCCTCAATGCAACTGTCCACATGAAGAATGACACCCTAGGCGGGACTCGTGGTTTCCATATGCATTTCCATGGGAACCTCATTCCATTCTTCGGAGCCAACACATAATAGAATGATCGGACCTGGAATGTCTTCGATCTTGATGGTCTCCAACAAACCTGATCTGAACCTTGCCCCTTCATCGAGACAGAGTAGATAAGATCTAAAAAACTTGACATTGACTCCATCTCCCAATCTTGAGTCAAGCGAATAAAATCCAATTCCCAATGAACTACATCATTACGGAGACGTAAATGATTTGCCACAAATGCCTCCTTATTACGGGTAATTCGATACAACTCCGGAAACAACACCATGAAAGGCTCTACACCACACCAGATATCCCTCCAAAAGCGTATCCTAGAACCATCACCCACCTTGAATTCAAGAAAGGTAGAAAAAAGCTCCAAGCCCTTACTTATAGTCTTCCACAAACTGACTCCATAAGGGCCACCAACTAGCGAAGTATGCCGCCCACCTCCTACAGAACCATACTTCTGATCAATCACCCGACACCAAAGAGCATTTCGTTCCACCCCAAATCTCCACAACCATTTGCCCAATAAAGCTTAATTGAAAATGGACAAGTTTTTTACTGCCAGTCCACCATAATAAACAGGATAGAAAATCTGATCCCAATTAACCAAATGGAATTTGAAATCCTCACCTGCTCCTTGCCATAGGAAATCTCTCTGAATCCTCTCAATATGCTTGTCATTATTTTATATTAGTGTAAGGGTGTTCTTGTAATCATGTCATATCACTCTAATATAAATATGTGCTAAGGTGAGGGACTAATTGATTAAGTCCTAAAACTTTTCTTAAATCTCTCTCTCTCCACTCTTCTTTCCTCTCCTTCAACTTCTTTATACCTCATATTTTACTACTTAACTGTCACATACTTCTGTAGCACAGCAGACTTAAATTTTGATTCAGTTCTAATATACAAAAGATATCAAAAACTCATGTAGAGCTTCAATACCAGTATATGAGAACGGAGAAATTTAGTAACATAAAAAAGAAACAACATTGTTTGATGGATCTATTTTGGTGCATTTGAGCATAAACCATTAGTTAGGAGTCATTTGCAAAGAAAAAGATATATATTCCTGTCATTTGTGGAACTTATTGTAAGTCCTTCTATGGTTCTTTTTT
This sequence comes from Fagus sylvatica, assembly GCA_907173295.1. Classification (NCBI taxonomy): domain Eukaryota; kingdom Viridiplantae; phylum Streptophyta; class Magnoliopsida; order Fagales; family Fagaceae; genus Fagus; species Fagus sylvatica. The sequence goes on along the minus strand of OU015762.1, from coordinate 13,641,825 downwards.
AAGGTATGATTCATTCCTTAGATTTGGACCATATTTTTTACTAAATTATACATAGCTCAAAATATTTTGTAAATTTACAGCATTGAAATCTAGAATAGATCCACAAGTCTAAATGATGCAGTTATGCAACTCCATTACTAGAGACTAATAACTCTTAGGGACCATAAAACAAGTGTAGAAGAGTAGAATACTAGGTATATGACCAGTCCGATGATGAACTTTAATTACTGTTCATTAATAGTATATCAGAAGCTAATAACTCTAAGGCCCATAACCAAGTGTGTAACAACTATTATTAAGTTCTACTTGCACTGATCCAGAACCAACATAAGTTTAAAGAAGGTAAGAGTACCAACCAGAGGAAAGAACATAACCACATTGATGTAGCGCCAAAACAAGTTCACCAGCAGCTAAAGTTGCACCATGGCGCATGCATAAATCAGATGAGAGAGTACAGGGAATTAATATTTCCACTACAGAGTTTGCAAAATATTCAGGATCATATTTGACAAGAGCAGAAAGGGCCTCCGCAGCAAGTTCTCTCAAGCCTTTATCCTAAAGACATCAATCATGAGTAATTTATGTGTTCTTTGAACTACTATCTAACAAAATAAGAATAATCATGATAATCATGAAACTGTATGCCAAAAAATCTTTCCATGTGATGTGTTACTGAAATAAATTTTGAATATGATTAGAAAATAATTCAACAACTACAATATTTCCATAAGGAAGAAAAAAAGGAAAAACAATAAGTTTATAGTGAAAATGGAGAAGATTGAGAATTAGGGATACAATCTCCTAGCCCCTATGAAGGATACAAAAAATTCACGTCATTCCTTCCACCACGAGAGGATTAAAGAAAAAAAAAAAAGGAATAGAAAAAGGTTTATTTATACGGAAAATGCTTGCCCAAAATTTTTTTTAATAGATAATTATGCATGGATCTAGTGGGTCTTGAACCCACAACCTCACACTCCACCGTGATCTTACAAGAAAAGGGGCCCAGGGGGTGCTATTTGAGAGCTCATTGGCGCTTGCCCAAAGTAAATTGGATATGAACATGTATAAATTTGCATACTTATTATATCATTTTTGATAAGGCATACTTATTATATCATAATACGGTCTATGAACCCATTCCAATAACATAAGGTTGACAGTACAAATTTGCAAATACAAAGAAAACAGAATTAACCCATAGTGATTAATTATCATATTCACCTTTGACTTAAAGCTAATTGTGCAGTAGATGAAACCCAACCTGTCTCACCTCCCCAAAAGATAACCACCTAAGAAGCACGAATCCTTCAAAATATCCGCTATACCCATATCTAATACGGATGCAGCAGGGTGCAAACCAGATATGTATAGGTAAAATAAAAACCAAGTACTATCACAGATACAATTGGGGGTACAGCTTGAATATGACACATACATTTTGGGGTTTAAGTGTAAAATATAAGACCATGTTTTTGAAAGTCAAAAACTTCAAGTTAAATTTCTATGCATATCAAACATGAATCATGGATCACATGTTCTTTTGTTAAACTAGCTTGTAATTTCTGCATATGCATGGTTGCAATTAAGAGCAATACTCATTACATACTTGGTCAATGTCCTAGAAAGCAGATTGCACAATTTGTAAATATTATAGCTAATGACAATAGTCAAGACATAATTCTTAGTAAAAATTATTTTAAAAAATAGCCACAATTAGATACATAGAAAATGCTCGTACCTAAGTTTGATATTACCGACGTCTGTTTTTGAATTTTTGCCAACTCTTAAAAAATCTCCATAAGGATATTATTGGTAGAGTATGTAAATTGCTCATTCTAGATTGATCCATTTTAGTAAGAAAAATTAAGGTAGTCCTTACCAATTAATATACTTAGTTTTGCTTTTTAATATAATTTTTGTTATGGTGATACAATGATTTTTGTTAATGTTTATTACATTTTTCAAACAAATTATTAAATTAAGTTATAATTAAAATCTATTGAAAAGGCGCAACTAGTTTCTTGGACATGGTATAGTCAATAAAAATTTTATTGAAGTTTGTACTTAAATTAATGATAAGTTTTGGAATTCTAAGAAACAAATGGACTGGAAGTATTTTAAAATAGGTTGTAAGAAGTTTCAAATTGGAAGGATACTTGACACAACATTATTATTTATTTTTTTATAAGTAGTCACAAAATTATAGTGAATTAGCTTAATCATTTTTGAAGCTTCCACTTTAATTATTTAGTTAAGATTAATATGTTAACTACTAAAAAAAGATGTGTTCTTCTGTTATTTAAAGCTATTAAAATAGTTTTTTACTTGTTGTTTTTATAAGTAATAGTATTTTATTGATTTAATAGATTACTTCATGCTCACAATAATGAGCACACCTTAACCTAAAAGAATTACAAAAGAATTATGCTATAAAGTTAAGTGATTATGTAAAGTCTAAAGTACGAGATCAGTCATACAGAGTTCAAAACAACAGTAGTTCTAAATGAGCTGTAGAGCTTTCTGTATCCTAAAAAATGCCACTATTCCGCTCCCTCTAAAACAACGACATCAAATATTGCGGAATGAAATTCCAAATATCCGATGAGTTCTTCCCAAATCAATTCTCCGAATAAGAGATTAACTACCCTCCTTGGTAACACACCCATTGAATCCAAAATGCTCTAAATACCGCACACCAGAAGGCATACACACATCACAATGAATCAACAAATGATTTACCATCTCCCCATCACACTGACACATGCAACACCAACCTACTAAGAAGAACCCTCGCTTGATGAGATTATCACAAGAATCTTCCCCCGGGCTGTTGTCCACACAAACGAGACCAAAATAGTTTTTTAATTGTACATATATTACTCACTTTGATATTTCCTATTTATCTTTTAAACTGAAATTTAGCATAACATATATTTAATATATTTATTATTTAACACATCCTTGTCACCTCATTTCCTTGCCATGTCTATATCATATTATATCAGTATCTTATATACATATCGGTGCCAAAAATAAAAGAAGAAGAAGAAAGAAATACTCTTCAAACAAACTTGCTAATACAACTTGTAACTTCACACACCAGTTTCATATATATTCTTTATTCAGCAAAGTAATCACAAATTAGGTGCTGTTAAGATGAAAATGAGGACATAGGGTGAATCTATAGTATCTTTATAATCAAGAAATTAAACAAGACATATTTCATGAATTAATATGCTTGACGCAGGCTGCAAGAAGCCAATTTCATTTTATTTTTTTTAACTGTCAAGGGTAATTCTGTAATTTTCTGGTTTATGGACATGGGTTGTACTATTGGTCCATTAGTTCTTGTTTTGGGTATCGATTATGTTATTAGATTTTCTTTGTGAGTTTAGTTATATAGTTTGGGCTTAGCTATCAAAGACCAAGAAGTCCAAGTTCTAATAGGATTAAGTATTAGTCATCTATTTATATGGATGTCATGTTCTCTATTAAGGAGAATCTATTTTTTGAATTTTCAGAAGCTATAAATCTTTATTTGAGGTTTGTGTGATGCAACATTCTCCAAGGTGTGATGCCTAGAACTTTATCTATTTTCTTCTTTGTCCTTAAATTTCTGGCAACTTGAAACCTTACAGCCACATTGATTTGACACCTTTAAAATCCTAAAATCCTAAACCATGCATCCATCAAATAGCCCCAAACAATCCAAAACCAAAAACTAAATTACTTTTCACAGCCCTGGAACAACAACCCAAGCCTTAGGTTTTCCCCTTTATTTTAATTCCAAATCTTATTATTCATTTTCCTCATTATAAACCTTATATTCCTTACTATTTTCCAGCCTTTTCCCTAATCCTAACTCTTCAAAATCCTAGCTGTCAATGCTATTTCAAATACACAAAGTTGAAAGAATGCATGAAAAGTGGTTTGAGCATACCCAGTGACATATCTTGTTGTACAGCAGTTCATCCACAAACGGATAAAGATACCCCTCATATTGAGCAATACAGACAGCAACCTGAAGGTACGAGTTTACTCGCGAAGAAAGTGAAAAATAATCTGCAGTGTTTACAATATCAATGCCATGCGGGTAATTCCCTTGTCTTCCAACATTCTCCTGGAAAGCAGCAGCTGCTGCTCTTCTACAGTTAACCTAAGCATCAGACTTCAAAAGTTTAGTGATGGTGCTACCAAAAACTGAAAGAATTAAAATCACAGAGCTAAACAAAAATTCTGTCGCAACATGTCAGCACCTCACGGTCATAGCAAGCCACAGTCAGAAGATGTGGAGCAAGCTGTTCTAATATGGTTCTCATATCTGCATGATAATATGCACGACCAAAGGCCCAACAAACATAGGCAGCAGCATCACGCACATGAGATCCAACACTATGCGGACCTCTTCGAATATCATAATGTAGTGCCTGTTAAAAAGATTTATTGATCAGTGCTGATGTTGCATTATAGGTATCTGCACCAACGTTTTTATCTCTTGAACCTTTGAGTCCTTAGAAAACGTCTAATGAATAATATAAAAAAAGAAAAGAAAAGAAGCAGAGACATTTTTTTTTTGATTTGACGATAGCAATCTACACTACACACACGCACACACTGTTTGGGGAGGGCAGAGGGGATTCGAACCTCTGCCAAATGGGGGGGAATTTTCCCTTGCACCACTAGGCCAAATGCCTAGTGGGCAAAGAAGCAAGAGACATTGAATGAGGCAAAGAAATGTAAAAGCCATTACAATATCAAATTTCACCACCAACTCAATTTCATCCATTTAGACAAGAGTTTTTCAAGAAAAAAGAGAGGAAATAATAACAAAGAACTAGAATTATTAACCATAACTAACAAGTTGGTTAAAGGATTGGAATACAATGTTCAGACACATTTGAAAGAATAGAGAACTATTCCTTCTTCTTCTTCTTCTTCTTTTTTGATATGTATAGAGCACTATTCAATTATGAAATACTCCAGGAGAGAGGAGACTAACTGCACCACACTAGGGTTAAGTACCCGACCTAATGTAATATAACTTCCTACTTCAATGTGTCTCATATTTTTTCAGGTCTGGACCAAAAAATATGGAAATTAAAAGGAATTATTATCAAGCAGACAAACACAAAAACTAATTTTGAATGGAACTAAAGGTCACATCACCCAGGTAGTAGTGAAACTTTTTCAAATATGATATCTTCAGAAGAAATAAATGTCATGACATTTTACACTATAATACTAATATGTCAGACATAGATCAGTATATAAGAAAAGGAAGCTATATCTTGATGAACTAACTAAAACAATATCCGCATTTAGAGAAGAAAAAAAATCCAGAAATGATATGACTCAAGAAAACATCAAACTCACTGGTCTTAGCTTTATGTATATATAGGAACAACCTTCACAACAACAGGTACCACTTTGGGAAGACTTATAGGTAAGAGCAATCCTCTACGTGCCAGTTCAGCCAATGCTAAGCAACCTCCATGCCATGATCCATCACCCTGGAAATATATGACATGTCATCATAACTCTAGGCGTAATTTCTGTTCTCATGGGAAACAAGATGCAAAATAGAGGAACAGCACTATTATACCTCGCCTGGTGAAAACAGCTCCAAGATAGATGACAGGACCTCTTCTGAAAGCGCAGATGTTAGACGTGAAGTTATGCGGCCTATACCTTTTGCAGCAGACCAACGCACTACAGTGTCCTGCATTACCATAACAACAATGTCAAAATCAGAGCAGCAGTATAAATGATGAAATTAATGAATCATGCAGAATATAGGAGTGCATTTAGAAAAGGTGGAATGAAGGGGTAAGGGGGAAAGATATATGAAAAAAGGGGAGGGAAGAATAGATTCCCTTGTTTGGATGTTTATGTGTAATTGGGAAGGAAGGAAACATAAATCACTATTTGGATTTTTTTATAATTTATTACTACTGTATTATGAAACTTTTCCTTGGAAATAATCATGTATTGTAATTAAAAAAATGTGGAATTCACTTCGATCAAGCGCACGCTTGCTTTGCACTTTACACCTAAGCTCCATGAGGCCTTTTCACTCAAGTAGACCTTGAGCTTTTAACAACACTGGGTAAAGCAAAATTTATCAACTCAAGTTGCTCTTTTTGATGAAATCTACATATTCATATCAAACTTATGTCATGTCTTGGAAGGTAATTAGTAAAATACGCCAACAGGAAAGCTTTGGATACACATCCTATGCACATGAGCTCCCTCCCCACCCCCAAACAAAAAAAGGGGGAGGGGGTGGGGAACAGAAAGGCTTACTGCATTCATGGATAAAGTTATGTGGGCTTACACCTGAAAAGGGAAGTGGGTGTACAAACTAACTAAGATACACCTCTTTTTCAAAGTATTAGAATACTTAAAACTCTTGACGCATTCAAGGGAAAAGGGATTAGATGCTTATTTGAGTGCATACTTTAATTTATGGCAACTTCAATGTATATTGTGTGGGGCCTAAATGCAACATCAAGAGAACACAATTTCTATATGGCTTTACAGTTTAAACAGTTTTTAATTTGAGTTGACGGTTTAGGAGATATTGTCACTATTATACTCAATGGAAAAAAAATATAACTACTTAAATTCTGCTGTCTTTTTGGGTCTTTTGTCACTAGTTAGTGTCCTAGGTGTGTCTAAGCATCATAGACTCATAAGAGTTCTTTATGCATTGATACTGTAGACAACTCCTGTCCACCCCCTCTGAGAAGCAACAGATTTAAGCCCAATTCTTGTCTCTTTGAGACCCAAAACCAAACCTCCTTTCTTACCCTTTTGAAACCCAAAACCCCAAGGTCTCCTCAACTTTTAGCATCAATTAGGCCATCAAATGAACTTTAAAACCAATCAACAAGCTGATTTTTGTTTTTGCTTTTGCTTTAAGGTAAGTCTCCTTTGTGTTTCAAACCTTTTGACAACCTAATTTAAAATTCAGAAAACCCTTTTTTTCACCCTTACCTATAATCTTGAATATTCCATAACAGCCCACCAAATAAACATATGTAGGCAGATTTAAAATATGTCCTAAGTCAACTCTTTTGAGCCTCTATTCACACAATGGATGGTCAATTAGAGATGTCATCGATCCACTTGAAGGGCATGCAATGCACTTATTCTTGCCTTTTTACAGCTATGCTTTATTTCAACTACATTTATAGCATTAATTTGATTCATATGATATCTGAATAATGACTCAAAGCATTAACAAGTTTTGCATCAGCACTATTTTAAAGCACAAAACCATTGTTAGTGTTTAGTTGCTCTCACTCTGTCTTCCATAGTTTCACCCTTTAAACTTCATTCATATGGAAATCAAAAGTATCAGCTTACACATTGACTATTTATCGCATAATAACGAGGAGAATCAGTATCAAACTTTATCCCCAAGTATGACAAATAATACCTCCAAAGAACCATCTTAAAAAGTCTGTAAGGTGCTAGTACGTGAATATGTAAGAGAGATCCCATGCATCTAAATTTAGACCAATCAAGATGACAGGCAACTAGTGATCAGCAATGTATAATTTCAAAATTTTCAACCATTGGAGAAACTTAGTCCACATCAAAAAAATAATCAAGTTCACCACAGATTCTCACCCTCCGGACATACCGTATCTCTCAATCCAGAGAGCAACTTCTCAATTATCTCTTCTACAATATCTGGAACATCCATATCTTCATCTTGCATGTAATCTAAACTTTCTTCTGAGTTGGAGGAGTCTACATTTGGACCATGACTGCATTTATCAGTTTTTCTGGATGCAGGCAAAGAAATACTCCCTCCAAGTGAATTAGCTCTGCCCTGCATGCATGTTGCAAAAGTAACCAAACAAACTAAGGACAGCATGTGAGAGATAATATTAAACTATCATCAAGTGGATCCTTCAATGTTCTTGATATTAGCATAAAGTGAGCAGGAAAAAAATAGGGATGCAGCAGGGAAAGCACATAAATAGTAGCACAGAAATAGGCGTATTTAACTCTACATTTTACCAAAAATAGATACTTAAATAAAACAGCACTTAGCTTAGTACTATCATTAAAAACTTCCCAAAAAAAGACCCAAATGGCAGACACATTTTAAATTTTTGCTCAACTAACAGAATTTTAATATATACTCAACAAAGATCTTGCTGTCAATCACATTCAGAAATATTTATGAAACTTTAAAAGAAGGGAAAAACAGACACCTTTGAGTCTCTGCTCAACTATCATGATTTTTATATATTTCGACAAACAGCGTGCCATCAATCATATATGGCACAAAAAAAAAAATTTTAAATAAAAATAAAAAGAAGAAGAAGAAGAAGAAAGAAAGAAAGAAAGAAAAGAAATAAGCAAAGATGCTGAAAGACAATACTGACATGCAACGAACTTTTTACTTTGGCATTTTGTAGCCCTATTCGCAGTATACATAGGCCTTCTATTTCTACCTTTCTCTTTAAAAAATTAAAATTTCTAGCTTCATTACCACCCCCCGCCCCCCAAAACCAAAAAAAAAAAGCTAGAAATGGCTTATCCATGGATAAATACATAATTGAAGACACCAAATGCAAGTTTTAAAGAAGGCTAGAAATGAAAAGTCCTGTATACATCAATTGATTTATGCAATACCACCACATCGATCTTGTATCCAACCTCCCTTTCCAGCCTGCCAACACATCCACCACCATCCTAGGCATCAATTGAATATACCCCAAATAATAATAAAAATTCAAAGCGAAGCATACTAAAAATAGAGTTATAAACTCCAACTACAAAGCAAATAACAACCAATGACATACACAGCAAACCCAATGAAATGAAGGGGAAACATACAAGATATTAATATCTTAAAATGTTGATAAATGCCACATCTAATCATGGACGATAAGGTTTAGAATCAGAATAATCAAATGTTCAGCATGACTAACCACATAACGCCAGGAAGGAGACCGATGAGGGAGGCAAGTAAGCCCAATCCGCTGAGTTAATTTCACCAGATACTTGCGAAGTAAAGGGCTCCGAGTTGCAGCACTGGACTTGATTAATACTGAGGTGTCCTTCCAAACCATTGGAATCACATCAAGCAAGAGTTTTCGACTACCAGCCTGTCTACAATAAATGATGCATAAGAGATGCAAGTACTTGACAAGGCTGTATTTAAAATTGTCCACAATGCATTCACCAAAACATACCGCTTCAACACTTTCTCTTTCTTAATCTACTTTTTAAACCCCTAATGTTTAGGATGGAGAAGAGGGGGGGGGGAGGTAGATTAATTATTGAAAGTGCAGGGGAATGTATACAGAAATGGTTACAAAGGAAGCAATCTTGATACAAAACAATTTCTCTACCAACAAATAAATGATTGCCAGAAGCTACAACAAATCCCAAATGAAAATAAGTATCATATAGCTCTGGATATTATATATCAGTATGGTGTTCTCAATTTATTTTTTAAAAAAATTAATTAGTGTTGCCAACTTAAAGAGACTATAATCATCACATTCAGCATATTTTGTTAGCAAAGCATTCAACTGTTGCCATGCATCATTACCCACTCAGATTTAGAAACGTCAGTGATTCAATTGATTGAATGAACAAAGATGAAAACGATCAGTTAGTAGGGGTAAAAAGGGAGGAACAGAATATCCATCCTTGCAACCCAAGTTTCAAACCAGTGTGTAACTGCAAGTCAGAGTCAAGCAAGGAGTCCTGGCTACAGTTTTTGTCAATTCCAGCTAGGAGCATCATTGAATTTCAGACATCCAGGCAAAGGCACTACACACACTGTCATTGATGGTAAAGAAAGAAAGCCTAATTGTTTAAAAATAAACTGCACTAGGTTCCACATAAACTACTATTTTTTTTAATTGTAAAGTTGCTTATTTGCTCTTCCTCCACAAATTATTTGGAATTTTATTTTGAAGAATCAAATGCAAAAGTGTAGTCCTTCCAAACTTTATTTTTATTTTTTGATAAGTAGTCCTGCCACACTTTATGACAGGGACTTTCTAGTTTATCAATGATAAATTACATACAAACTCAATGGGTCTTGAACCCATGATGACCTTGCTCTTACAAGGGAAGGTAGTGCCATTTGAGCAAGAGCTCATTGGCAAGAGATTGTTCAGCCATCTTCTTTTTTACATGTAAAAAGAGGAACCACTGTGAATAATGCTTTACTATGGAATGTTATGAATTGAAAAGATTCAAAAGCAAACCTTAAAAATAGAAGCCAATGCTTCAACAGCACCAAGTAACCGGAAGTGATTTATGACATCATCAGTGACAGAAGATAGGACTTCATGTGTCCATTCAATGAAGCTGAAGAAGTTACAAAAAGAAACAGGTAAGCTTATGCAGAAAAGTAAAATGAATTCCTGTACAAAACAAAATTGGTTTCATTCCATCATAATAGCTAAAAATGAAATTTACAACAGGGAAAAAGGTTTACAAACACACAACCCCAATTACCCAAGGCATAAAGTATTAGTACATAATCAAACAACATGATAATTACAGACTACAATTTTAGGCAAGGACCTGACTCCAAAACCAATACCTAAATGTGAAAATGTGTCCACTAAGAAAGGTTCTTTATAAAAGTTACCATAAGAAGCAAAATAGAAACAAGAATTTACAATTTTTTTTTCTTTTTGTGTCTGGAATAATAGACGAAATGGGCAGCCATTAAATTAGCAAAAGAACCATCACTGAGAATCTTTTCAGTTCAAAGGCATAATCAGCCTTGCTCAACTAGCGTTTTATTGGAAATTCAAATGATTCACTATAGGTGTAACTGTATAAGACACAACATGAGACAATTTGGTCCAAATATTCAACAATAGATACCTCATAAAGGCCTTTGGCATATCTGGACGTGTAAGAAGCCTTGAGAGCAGTAATCCAGCTATAGCGCGCATAGGGCCAGCATTTGAAAGGTAATCCTTAGAAAACCCTATTATCCTCAATACCAGAGGGGCTGGCTCAAGTTCACCCAGATTAGTGTCGTTTGCAATACTAGTATCAATGGTGGAGATATCAAACGGAACCAAAACTAGTATAGAAAGCCACAAAAGTATAACACATTTAGCCTCCATCTCTCCTGTACTTTCCTGTCGTAATGATGAGACTGAATTCGTGTTGTGGCACTTGTCTAATAAAGATACAGCCAGTTCTAAATCAGAAACTTGATGCGGAAAGAACTTGATAACAGCCTTGTATCCGCAAACTGTGACCAGGGAATAAATAATGATGCATATAGGCTTGATCACTTGAAGAATTTCGCCTGAAGCTACACCCAGTTCAATTGTCTTAGTACGGATAATGTGCATCAGAGGGGAAACTATGCTCTCCAGGTAAGGCTCAAGTAGTTGACCTTGTTCCTGATACTTGTCCATCTGCAAAACCAGTGGGAAATATTTCAACCTAGGAAGCAAATCAGAAATGCATTGCACAGTGCAATAGAAAATAAACAAATCAAGCTCGAAAGTCGAAGCGAGCAGGAATCCAAAAACAACAATTTGAGCTCAGAATCCTCAAAACTAGGCCCATTCCGATCTCGCCAAAGACACCACACATATCATTCACTATTCAATATTAGAAACCACAGTAAATGCAAGCTTCAACATGAGAAATGTAAATTAGCAACCATGTATTTTCAAGTGTTTTAATCACCACAATATTCCTTGAAATAAACGATTCTGATGATAGTGAAATATTCTAACACAATATCCATCGGATTCACACGATAAGACCTTGAATGCCGATTTTTTGAGAGAATGCACAAACATTTCAAAATCATAAAGCTGATAAGCAAGCAAATGAGAATGAATGTAATCGTACGATGGATCGGATGGTATGGACAGAGGAAGGGTGAGAGACGCGGCCATGAGAAACGATGTCGTTGAGGAGGGAATTAACGAGCTTCCATTCTTGGAGGAAGTATTTGTACAGAACTCGCTCCTTTGAACCGTACTCATCGTCTTCTATTTCGGTCACTGATATTTCTGATGCCTCCTCTTCTGCCATTTCACGAACTCCGATACAGTTTGAGAGAGTGTGTGAATCTGAGAGGGCTTCACTTCTCACTTCTCGATTCCCGCCTTGCGCTGTGTGATCGTAGTAGTAACTAGTCCAGCAAGATCCGTCCATCCATTTTGTTATTCATTCCCTGCAATGCACATCCACCGTTGTGCTTTCAGCATCGCTGAGATGGGTCCCACAGAAACCACAAGATTGAAATTTCAGGGAGCCAAAAATGAATTCACCCAAGCCCAATATTTTGCTATCAGCCCAAGCCCAATGTTTTGCTATTAACCCACATACTAGATACACATTTAGGCCTGCCACAAACCCACAAAATGCAGTTGACATGTTAACATTGATTCAAATATATATATATATATATATAGTTATAAAATTTAAATTAATGACAAATTTTTACTAATTGAACTAACTGTGTAACCTACAGTAATGATATTGATTTATTTTTTGTTTTATGGTTTAAACAATATCATCAGAATTTACATGGAGGTCATATTCAAAATATTATAGTTACTTCTTTATTTTCCACGTTATTTATTTTTTGGTAAATTACACTGACATACCCTATGTTTGTTGAAACTAGCCTCGTTATACCATATTTTCAACAAATAATACTCCACTCCAAATTCTCAAAATAATTCATACTCTACTCTATTTTTGGAGTGAAGTATGAATTATTTTGAAGCGAAATATCGATTATTTTGATCGGTTTGAAGGGCAGCGTGTTTTTTCTTAAAACTCGGGTGTTGGTCTAAAAAAAGAATACTCTTAGGGTTAAAATTAAGTTACACTTTGTGAGTTGATGTAACTCTCTACGATATTACGTAAGTTCATAACTTTTTTATAAGACTAATGTTTTCAAAATCTGATTATTGGATTAAGCATTGTTGTTGCTCTTAATATGCAACCAAAGTGTAAACAAAAAGAGTGCATTACATCCGAATTAAAGCTACAAATAACTGTAAAAAAAAAACTATTGTATGTTATGCAACAAATTTGAAACTAAAAAGAGTCCGCAGTAGCTCAGCTCATTTATGTCAATAAAATAAATAAATAAACCATAATTTGAAACTAACTGTGTAACCCACAGTAATGAAATTGATTTATTTGTTGTTTTATAGTTTAAATGATATTATCAGAATTTACATGTACGTCATATTCAAAATATTATAATTGCTTCGTTATTTTCCACGTTTTTTTTTTTTTTTTTTTTTTTTTTTTTTTGCAAATTACACTGATATCTTTGATTTGTTGAAAATTAACTCGTTATATCATATTTTTAACAAATGACACTTCACTCTAAAATTCTAAAAAATAATGCATACTCAAATCCAAAAAATGGAACAGAATGTGAAATATTTTGAAGCGAAATGTCGATTATTTTGATCATTTTGGGGGTGGGGAATTTTTTCTTAAAACTCGGGTGTTGGTCTAAAAAAAGAATACTCTTAGGGTTCAAATTAAATTACACTTTGTGAGTTGGTGTAACTCTCTACGATATTACATAAGTTCATAACTTTTTTATAAGACTAATGTTTTCAAAATCTAATTATTGGATTAAGTATTATTGTTGCTCTTAATATGCAACCAAAGTGTAAACAAGAAGAGTGCATTACATCCGATTTAAAGCTAAAATAACTGTAAAAAAAACTATTGTATGCTATGCAACTAATTTGAAACTAAAAAGAGTCCGCAGTAGCTCAGCTCATTTATGTCAATAAAATAAATAAATAAACCCTAATTTGAAACTAATTTACTTATGTAATGCTTTGAAACACAAAATTTTAGCGTACTTAATTCCTTTTTTTTTAATATATATATATATATATATGAGAAAAAATTTTAATTTTTGTGTAAGATATACTTTCTGTTAGAACAAATTTTTCAAAGAAATTAAAAAAGAAAAGTATAGTAAATTACATTGAGACCCGGAGTAGTAAATTACACTTAGCCATTGCACATGTAGTTGTCCTCCGCAACACATTGTTTACAATTTCTTTTATGTACTCAATCAGTCACCCTATCAAAAAGATTTGCCAAATTTAAATTATAATTAACATTATATTAATTATAGATTCTGAAAACTCTGATATGTAGCAGTAAACAATCATGATACTAAGGCCACTACATTGCCATCAAGAACTAAAAGTTACGAATTTGTGATTCTGATCCATAATATAGATGGGAAGCCCAAGCATACCCATAAACAAATTAGACTTCACAAAACAAGCAAGGCCATTTATTTATCACAATTTCCTTTTATCAAAAATATATATATTTATCACAATTTCAAACAATCTCCTTGAAGATATTTTTTGAGAATATTTTATTTATTTTTATGGTGTCAAAAACAAAACTTGATTTGACACTTTCTCTTAATAGCTATAAATATGCACAAATGCCAACCTACTTATGCTGTAAACAAAGCAAAATCACAATGTTCTCTTTTTCCTGTTGGATCCTTGGCTTTGATGTGACTTTATACATGAGGAGGGTGTGGGGTCTAGTACTCTAGTTCCTACCCTTTTTTTACATATTCCAAATCCAATGTCTTTGCAAACTACAAGATTAAAATTTCAGGTAGGCAAAAATGAATTTGAGTCATACCAGAGCCCAATGTTTTGCTATGAGCCTACATACTACAAAGTAGATACGAATAAGGTAAAAGGCCGGCCCACGACATTTAGGCCTACCACACACACACACAAAATGCAGTTGCCATGTTATAAACCATCTAGTTGATTTTATATATATATAAATTTGAACCTATACATTTTTTATTCGATTACAAAAAACTTCACTAGTTGAGTTAAGTCAAACTCACAACAATGAAATTGATATACCTTCATTTTATAGTTTAAATTGATGAAGATAACAAAAGCTACAGTCGTTTTAGTCAATAGTATTAAGCATGTACTAAACTACCAGTAGCTTAAGCTTTAGATCAACTTAACTTAAAGTCACGTGTGTGACATGTGCCCAAGTCTAATGGATTCTGTTACAACAGAATTAGAAGCTAAGTCTGTTATTATTGTTTGAGTAGTTACTAACAAACTCAAACCTTCTTCTCTGTATAAATACTCAGTAAAGCTAAAGATAAGGCTAAGCCATTTTAATCATTTCTTGTCTAAGTCAAGCTTATCTCTCTCTAGATTAAACTTGCCTCGTTCCCTTTGTTTTCTCAAATCTTACATGGTATCAGAGCTTTAGATCCATAACCATGGCTTCTGCAAATTCTTCCCTGAACATCTCTTCAAACCAGTCTCCCTTAATTCTACTCAATAATATGTCAAACCTCATGTCCACAAAGTTAGATAGCTCAAACTTTATGATATGGAAGCTTCAGATCACTGCTGTGTTGGATGCTTACTCCATGCTAGATCATCTAGATGGATCCATTCCTAAACCAAATCAGTTCTTGACTACAGAAACTGGAATTCAAGCTGTGAATCCAGAATTTCTTGTATGGAGCAAGAAAGATAAGGCTCTACTGACCTTACTCTACTCTACTTGCTCTTCCTCAGTCCTTGCCATGGTGGTAGGGAAGAGTTCTTCTCAAGAAGTGTGGAACACTCTAGAAGAGAGGTTCACTTCTACTGCTAGATCCAGTGTTCTCAACCTCAATATTCACCTCAGTACCAACAACAGCAGCAAAACTCATCTACAACACAGTCACCTCAAGCTACCTTTCAAGGCAAGAACGAGAGACCTACATGTCAGATCTATTGGAAGATGGGACACTATGCTATTGACTGTTACAACAAGATGAACTTTGCTTATCAAGGCAAAAATCCCACCAAAAAGCTGGCTGCAATGGCTAGTGCTTCTAACCTGCATTACACTCAAAATGCAGAAACTTGGCTCACTAACACAGGAGCTACAGATCACATAACAGCCAATGCCAACAATCTCAGCCCTCAAGCACCTTACCAAGGTCAGGAACAAGTATCAGTAGGTAATGGACAAAATCTTCCTATTCAAAACATAGGTAATTCTCAACTCCATACCAAATATCATAAATTCCAACTCAGAAATGTTCTTCATGTGCCTAAAATAGCATCAAATCTTCTTTCTGTGCATAAACTGTGTCTAGACAATAATTGTAGTTGTTATTTTGATGCTAAGAAACTCTTGATTCAGGATTTACCTACGGGGAGACTTCTCTACAAGGGCCTGAGTAGTAATGGTGTCTATCCTATTCAGTCTCATTTGTTCCATTCTACTGCAAATAAAACTGCATGTGTTGCACACTCTATCTCCTCAGATAAGTGGCATCTATGGCACTCTAGACTAGGGCATCCTAGTTCTAATGTTCTACATAATATCTTTCCTTGTTTTAGCACTGGTTCTAACTCAAAATCTGTAATAGAACACTGTCATCACTGCTTGGCAGGAAAGATGCATCAGTTACCCTTTCCTATTTCTAATAAAACTGTTACATCTCCCTTTGAATTGATACATGCAGATTTGTGGGGCCCTGCTCCAGTTACTGCTTCTAATGGTTTCAGATTTTACCTTGTATTTGTGGATGAATTTACCAAATTCACTTGGGTATATTTGCTTAAACATAAGTCAGACACCTTTCAAGTGTTCACTCAGTTTAGAGCAATGATAGAGACTCAATTCTCCTTACCTATCAAAATCCTAAGAACTGATTGTGGAGGTGAATTTCTTTCAACTCCTTTTAATCAATTTTGTTCATCCAAAGGTATTATTCACCAATTATCTTGTCCTCACACCCCACAACAAAATGGGGTTGCTGAGAGGAAACATAGACATCTAGTGCAGTGTGCATTAGCTCTCCTTTCTCAGTCCAAATTACCATTGTCATATTGGTCCTATGCCATCTCCACAGCAGCCCATATTATTAACAAGTTACCTACTCCTAATCTAGGTAATCAATCACCATGGGATGCTCTTTATAAAGTTGCTCCTGATCTAAGTCATTTAAGAACCTTTGGTTGTGAATGCTTTCCTTTACTTACACCCTATAACTCCCATAAATTGTTACCAAAAACTACTTCATGTGTATTTCTTGGTTATCCTCTTCATACAAAGGGTTACTACTGCCTTGACCCAATCACTCATCGATTGTACACATCAAGACATGTCCTCTTCAATGAGACAGTCTTTCCTGGCCTTTCACATCCCAAGGTCTGCTCTCCCACTCTTTCTACTTCTCCAAATATTGACTCTTGGGTTAATACTCTGCATTTACAGCATTCCTGCAGTCACACCCCTGTGTTGTCATTTTCTCATGGTTCTAGTTAATTATCCATTGGTCCTTGTCCTAATACTACTGGTGTTGTTTCTGCACCTGCCCCAGACTTCTTTTCACCACTTAACAAGTCCACAGACACACATATCTCCACTGGTCTTTGTCCTAATACTGCTGGTACTGTTTCTACACCTGCCACAGATCTCTTTTTACCCACTGGACAAATTGACTTTTCATCACCTACTCTTATTATCCCTACATCCTCATCAAACATCACTATCTCCACTACTGCTATAGCTGCATCCTCATCACCAGTCCCTCTCCTTAATACAGCTCCTACACCTATACTTGAGCCTATCTCCATAGATATACCTCTTCCCAATCATATATCTCACCCTATGCAAACTAGGAGCAAAAGTGGCATTGTTAAATCGAAACTCACCTATGCAGCAATTGTTGATTACACAATTACAGAACCCCCTTCCTACACAGTGGCCTCTAAACATTCTAAGTGGTGCACAGCTATGGATGAGGAGTTTCAAGCTCTTCAACAACAAGCCACTTGGACTTTGGTCCCTTTACCTGACTCCAAGAATGTGGTAGGTTGTAAATGGGTTTACAAACTCAAGCATCACAATGATGGCTCTATAGCTAGGTACAAGGCTAGATTAGTAGCTAAGGGCTTTCATCAACAATATGGAGTTGATTTTGAAGAGACATTCAGTCCAGTTATTAAGCCTCCTACTGTTAGACTAATTCTCTCTAAACTGGCCCCTAAGACAACTAGATGTCAAGAATGCATTCCTCCATGGCACTCTAAAGGAGGAAGTCTACATGGCTCAACCTCAGGACTACATTGATCATACTCATCCACACTATGTCTGCAAGCTACAGAAGTCCCTTTATGGACTAAAACAAGCTCCAAGGGCCTGGTTTGAGAGTTTTACCACTCAACTCCTACATTTGGGTTTCATAGCTTCCTCTGCAGACTCCTCACTATTCATATACAAGGACAACCAAGTTATTGCATATCTACTCTTATATGTAGATGATATTGTATTTACCAGTAATACACCTTCATTCTTGGATCATCTCATTCAACAACTCAACTCTACTTTTGATTTGAAAGACTTGGGTTCACTGCACTATTTTCTGGGGCTCCAGATTACCAGGTCTTCCTCAAGATTATACATCACTCAGTCCAAATATGCTCAGGACTTACTCAAAAAGCATAATATGCTTGACTGTAAGCCTGCATCATCTCCCAGTTGTCCCAATGTTCGATTAGCTGTTCATGATGGTGATCTTCTCACTGATCCTCATGCCTACAGAAGTATGGTTGGAACCCTCCATTATCTCACATTCACAAGGCCAGATATCTCCTTTGTTGTGCATCAAGTTTGTCAGTATATGTCTACTCCAACTACTACACACCTTACTGCAGCCAAACGAGTACTTCGATACATTAGAGGCACATTCAACCATGGTATTGAATTCACTCCTGGTCCCCTTCATTTATCAGTTTACACAGATGCTGATTGGGCAGGTGACCCAGATGATCGTCGATCCACTTCTGGGTTCCTTGTCTACTTGGGCAATAATGCAATCACCTGGTCTGCAAAGAAACAACCTACTGTATCTCGATCCTCTACTGAATCCGAGTATCGAGCCTTGGCTATCGCCTCTACCGAGATTTGCTGGGTTCGGTCTCTTCTCAAAGATCTTGGCATTTATCTCACTGATCCTCCTATCCTCTGGTGCGATAATGTCTCCGCCTTAGCTATTGCCTCGAACCCAGTATTCCATGCTCGAACCAAACATATTGAGATTGATTTCCACTTTGTCCAAGAACGTGTTCTTCGCAAGGACCTCGTGGTCAAGTTCTTCTCCACAGTTGATCAACTTGCCGATATCTTCACCAAGAGTCTTCCTACTCATCGATTTCTTGAACTTCGACGCAATCTCACGGTCAATGTCCCTAAGATTGAGGGGGGATGATGAAGATAACAAAAGCTACAGTCGTTTTAGTCAATAGTATTAAGCATGTACTAAACCACCAGTAGCTTAAGCTTTAGATCAACTTAACTTAAAGTCACGTGTGTGACATGTGCCCAAGTCTAATGGATTCTGTTACAACAGAATTAAAAGCTAAGTTTGTTATTATTGTTTGAGTAGTTACTAACAAACTCAAACCTTCTTCTCTGTATAAATACTCAGTAAAGCTAAAGATAAGGCTAAGCCATTTTAATCATTTCTTGTCTAAGTCAAGCTTATCTCTCTCTAGATTAAACTTGCCTCGTTCCCTTTGTTTTCTCAAATCTTACATAAATGAAATCATTGCTTCTTATTTTTTACATTAAATTTTCTCCACTTCCCTAAACAAAATTTCTGACAAAAAAGTATATCTTACGCAAAAATTAAAAAATTTCCTCATTTTTAAATATATATTTTAAATCCGGCATTAAATACGCTAAAAATGTGTGTTTCAAAGCATTATATGAGTAAAATAGTTTCAAGTTAGTTGCATGGCCTACAATAGTTTTTTTCAGTTATTATAGCTTTAATTTGGGTGTTATGCCCTGATTTCCCTCTTCTTGTTTACACTTTGGTATGAATCTAATTATGTTTTATCTCAAACTACATTTAGGTAAGCAAACTGTAGCAGGGCGCGGAAGAACCAAATGGTTCATTGTGTGAGACACTTCCAAGATAGTATCAAATGGTTTTTTGAGTAAATATAGCATCAAATGGTTGATTGTGTGGCTAGGAGGATTTAGCCATTTCCTTTGGAGTTACATGAGATAAAGCACGATCATGTAATGTCAAAGGCATTTTGGTCAATGGTCTGAAATCTGAATAGATAATGTTTACTATTTCTTACACATAAATATAGGAGTTTGGCTTGCAGTGTGGCTTGCCAGATAAATCGCTTTACTAAGCCTTGAGTTGGCAATGCTATAAATATGTATTTAGGCAAAAAAAAAAAACTGATGATAGATGAGAATACAAGTTTTCAATCCCATTTTATAATCCACCAATTACAATTTGTCATATGTTATATTTTCTTTCCTTATTAATAAGTTTTTGTTGAAACAGAAAAAGAAAAAAAAGAGAACAATACACCTATATTTAGGGTTAAAATTAAGTTACACGAGTTGGTCTAACTCTTTACTATATTACATAAGTCAATAACATTTTATAAGATTAATGTTTTTATAAAATAGTTGTATAGCCTACTACAGTTTTTAATTAATTTTTTTGAGAGAATCAACTATTGATTAAGGTGACCATTAAATCACACTATAATACTTATGGTGTGCTTAGTTAGATTTATACTTAATGAACTCATCCATTCATCTCCTAATGACTTTGGGACTATTTGTTTTAATTTTTTTTTAAAACTTATTTGTTTATTTGGCTAAGTATAACTTATTAAATTTATATTTTTTTCTACATACAGTTGTACTTTTACACAACTTAATCTTTAAAATAAAATAATACAAATGAAAATTCGCCTATTCAAAAAAGAAAAACACATGCTCTACATTGTATTTCTTATACTCAAAACCTAAAACTACGTACTTACTCCATTTCATTTTATCTTTGGTTTCTTAATCGACACTCCTTAATGTCATTTGTTTTATAAGTCTTGATGAGAATCCCCTTTTTGTTTTCTTGGGTCAAATGTTTGAACATTATATATCTCACTTTATCAAGCTTACTCTTCCGTTACAATAACCATGTGAGATATCAATAGCTTAAGAGAAAGAGAAAATACAAAAGGCAAAAAGTTCTGCCTTCCTGAACTTAAAAACAAAAACAAAAAATTCATGGTGTACGTGAACCAATAGTTTTATGTCATATATTCATCACCTCTTATGTGTCTTTTTTTTTTTTCTTTCTAAAATATATATATATATGCTACAAATAGTATCATTTAGTTAGATATGGTAAGATAA
This sequence comes from Fagus sylvatica, assembly GCA_907173295.1. NCBI lineage: Eukaryota > Viridiplantae > Streptophyta > Magnoliopsida > Fagales > Fagaceae > Fagus > Fagus sylvatica. Next base: position 13,620,576 of record OU015762.1, on the reverse strand, counting down.
AAGCTAAAGAGAGTAAACAGAAGAATAAAAAATGTAACATTTTTAAATGATGATATAGAAAAATAAAAATAAAGTTACCAACCAAATATATAAATTTTAGGGATAAAATGTCTCTCCATTGTTTTTTTAAAAGTAGAACAAAAAAACAAGAAGAAATCTTTCCGCGCATTTCGTTTGACAAGAGAAAGAGTTGGTGAGCGGTGACAAAGTCAATGTTCTACTAGAAGATGCGTACAAATTTGGATGCAAATATAGTGCATGCAAAATAATTCGGAACCAAAACAATCTCAAACTCTCAAAGTTGTATAAATGTAGTGTTTTTCCACGCAAAATATGATACCGAGTCTCCCATTCAAGCCCTGCTGTACGTCATGGCCATTAGAGCTCCAAGATTATTCCAGGCAGCTCTATGGCTTCCCTGTCTGCTTATTCTTTTGCAATTCATTACGTTCACTTGTGCTTCACCAAGGCTCGGTGTTCTACGAGGATACAATAAGGAAAAGAAAAATAAATTTAGAGAGTCTCTTATTGCATCCGATTCCAGTACTAGTGATTATCAAACGTTTTATTATGACCAAACGCTTGATCACTTCAATTATCAGCCCGAAAGCTACACCACTTTCCGGCAAAGATATGTCATGAATTTCAAGCGTTGGCGTGGCGCTCGTACAGCTGCTCCCATTCTTGTATATCTTGGTGCGGAATCTTCCATCGATGATGATGTTGGTAGCATAGGAGTCCTCCCCGAGAATGCTCGCCTCTTTGGTGCTTTGGAGCTGTACATAGAGGTCAGTACAAAGATTTTATTTTTATATAATTTATCTAGCTTCTGTATGTATATTTTATTTGTGTATTTGTGATGATCCTTTGATGTTTTACAATGCACATTGGTTTACCTTTTCCTTTATTTTGGCTAACTCATTGGTTTGCTTAATATCTCCGATACAGGTAGTGATTGTGCACATTATTAATACACATATCTAATATACATCTCTATGATTTTTTAGAGGGAGAGGAGTAGGGAGGGTGCCCAAGTTTTATAAAATATATATATATATATATATGGTATAGTGTTTTAAAAGAATTAGGGAGTGGTAAAAGTGTGGTATATATGAGATTTCTAGAAACAACCAAACAAATATATTAATAAAAAAACGAAACGAAACAAAATTATAAAAAATGAAATAAAATAAAAATTTAGTCATATTTTAAAATGAAATGTTAATTTACAATATCATCATTTCATCCAAACAATGATATTGTGATTATTAGGATGATAGAGTTTAATCATTTCATTTGTCGATTTTTATGTAAATAGTAAATTCTTCATGCAAACACAACGTTAATGTAGTTTCATTTTTTCATTGAGTAATGAAATCTGATTCTTTGGTGGGTATGACTAACATCTAACACGAGTGACCTTGCCTCTTTCTTTATTTTTTGGCTTAATAAATGTGACCCTAGTGAGAATTTAAGTTTCTTTTTGTTTATTTGTCCTCACATGTATCTTTTTTTTTGGCTTTGAGTTGTTCATTTTCTTGTATTCTTTTTACTTAGCAATAGCAATGATAATTAGCCTTTTTTGTTAGAATATTATTGTATATATCCGTAACAAAAAAAAAAAAAATTATTGTATATATAATAAGATAGTTAACCTAATTTGTATTTGGTGTATCATATAATATGAAATTAATCATTGATGATTTCAATAATTTAGAAAAAGTCGACTTTCATTGTACTAGATAATTGCATTGCAATGTATTAAAAAACAATTATTATATGTTTTTTCATTTATTGATATTTTGTTAATAGGAAATGGATGTTATTTTGATTTTTCATGAAGAAAAAATATTGTTCATATTTCGGCCCCCTCTCCACTAAGATCCATGTCCACTGCACATGATTTTTACACGTTGTAATCCATAATTCATTGGAAATGTCAGTAATTTATAGACATAAACATGTGGGGTGTGCATTAGAGGTTTGGATTAGGGAGTGCACAAACAATTTTTTTTACAAATATATGATTCCAATACTTTTGATAATTAATTCATTATATAAAGTCATAACATTGTACCTTTATTGACCTTCAAAATAAAAAATTTGTAAATTGGAAAAGATCCCATCATGGAAATTAAATATATTATGTAGTTGTGCTTCATGATGTGCAGCATCGTTTCTATGGACAATCAGTCCCACTTGAATCAAGCGAAGAAGTATTGAAAAATGCTACCATTCGCGGGTACTTTAGCTCGGCTCAAGCTCTAGCAGATTATGCAGAAATAATTTTGCATGTGAAGAAAAATTTGTCAGCCGAGTTATCTCCAGTTATAGTTGCTGGAGGATCTTACGGTGGAAGTGAGTTATTATGAATTGTAGATATTGAATCTCACTCAACTAAACTCTTTTTATGATGTTTTACATTTTTATTTTATTTTTCCAACAGTGCTTGCATCATGGTTCCGCCTAAAGTATCCTCATGTTGCGCTTGGGGCAATAGCCTCTTCAGCACCAATTCTCTACTTTGATGACATTGTACCATCAAATTCATATTATGTCGTTGTCACCAAGGACTTTAAGGTTAGAATCAAAGCCTATTTACACTTTCTATTTACTTTGAACCATAGCTTATATGGCCAAAATCCATTATACCTTTTAAGTTTTGATGAATTGACATTTTTGTGTCTAAACTCTAAAACCTATAGTCTAATTTTTACATTTAGTCTTTAAACTTAACATTATTGTCAAGCTGGTCCATACGTCTATTACTGTTTATAAAACTGACTAATCGTAATGGCCAATTTGATAAAAATGTTAAAGTTTAGTGACAAAAATAACAATTCACTTAAACTGAAGGGTGTAATTTTACTTTTAGTCTTAGAGGACAAAATTTAAATACATCAAATTAAATTCAAAACATGGTTGCATTGACTAATGAAACAAAACATTTCTAACGACAATTGCTCCTAAGTTTTACCCATATTTAAATGATGTTGACATTGTATTATGAATAATGCAGGAGGCTAGTTTGAGCTGCTACGATACCATAAAGAGCTCATGGTCTGAGATTGATAAAATTGCTTCTAAAGCCAATGGTCTTTCCGAACTCACCAAGAAATTCAAAACTTGCAAGTAATTATACTGAGTTCTACATGTTCTTTGTTAATCTCAATTACAATTATAGTGATTCCTTGGACTATATATATTTTTGTTTTCCAAGTAAAATTTCAGTACTTTTACGTTATAAAATGAACTTAAGACATTGTTCTCAACCATATATTGCTTTTCTTTGTAATAGGCCATTGAAGAATGCATCCGACTTAAAAGATTCCTTAGATAGCCTATATTCAGTCGCGGCTCAATATGATGTTCCTTCAAATTATGTGAATATGGTCTGCAAAGGCATTGATGGAGGATCTAAAGGAACCGACATTCTTGGCCGGATTTTCTCTGGAGTTGTTGCTTATTATGGGGAAAAGGATTGCTATGATTTTGAAGATTTCTTTTCAGCAGAAACACTGGATGGTTGGGACTGGCAGGTAATGCACATGCTTTTATCAATTTTTGTTTTTTTGTTTTTAATTAATTTGATTTACAAAATTATGGATGTCACACCCACATCTTCAACAATTTACCAGACTTTATTATAATTTAAAACCTCTCCTTGGCCCTTGTAGACATGTAGTGACATTGTTATGCCAGATGATTATGGCCTGAATGGCACCATGTTTCCTGCATCACAATTTGATTACAAAGAATACAAGGAAACCTGTCAGCACAAATATGGAGTCCAACCTAGGCCCCATTGGATCACAACCTATTACGGTGGTCAAGTATGGATACTCTCTCTCTCTCTGTGCGCGTGTGTTAAGTGATGTAAAATTAATGTACATGTACATGATTTATTTATTTATTTTTTTTTTGTCAATGTAAATTGCAGCATATAAAACTGATTCTCAAGAGGTTTGGTAGCAATATCATCTTCACCAATGGCCTCCGTGACCCATATAGCAGTGCAGGGTAACTTCAAAACCTTTATATAATGTAGAAGATTTTGAAAAAAAAAAAAAAAAAAAAATCTTGATCCTTTTTATTCTGTCATATTCGGTACGTCTTTTGATTAGCTTGTCTTTATTTCAGGGTATTGGAAAACATATCGAACAGCATAATTGCCGTGACTACAAAAGAAGGTAATTCATATTAATATATTATCATAGCAGCTTTATTGAATTTTTGGACCCCCCCCAAAAAAATCAAAATAAGTATCTTTTGCTGGCCTTTATTGAACAACAAGTTTACTAATAGAAAGTTTGATTCTGTAGGGTCTCATTGCCTTGACATATTGCCTGCACAGAAAGACGACCCAAAGTGGTTGACCTCCCAGCGAATCCAACAAGTCAAGATAATGAAACGGTGGTTTCATAAGTACTATAAGGATTTGCATAAATTGGCATAGAAGTTCACACATATATAATATATGGTATTATTGGATTATAAAGTTGACACCCAAGGTTATCTAAAAAAGAGATCAAAAATCAATTTCTGCTTTTAGTGTGACTAAATAATATTCACAATCCAAAGAAATACTTTACATTATAACAATCAAACTCCATGCTTTTAGTGTGACTAAATAATATTCACAATCCAAAGAAATACTTTACATTATAACAATCAAACTCCATGCTTTTAGTGTGACTAAATAATATTCACAATCCAAAGAAATACTTTACATTATAATAATCAAACTCCACTTGAGGGAGTACTTGCGATCCCGATACTCTCCATCCCCCATCTAGGTTTTTTAGACATTGGTTTTTCAACAGATAAATATTTATGATTACATCCAGACAGGACCTTTCATGGATTAGTCATTACTCTACCCTTTTTTGGTTACCAAAAATAAGTATATAAAAAATCAATATAAATGTTTCTATTCTATGAAAATAGCATTGAGTGTTTGAAGTTGGAGGTTCACTTTTTAGATTAAAAAAAAAAATCAAAAGAAGATGAAATATCATGACATAATGCATTAGCTAGATTCTCCACCTACCCTGGTTGATTACAAATAGATCTGTCACTCTGTATGTTTGACAGAAATGCTGGAGGGACATATATATATATATATATATAGAGAGAGAGAGAGAGAGAGAGAGAGACCTTTCCAGTCTGCACAGGAACATTTAGCTTGGTCACCACAGCTAAGAGAGTCCTTATTACAACAAAGGTAAGGGCAATGAGAGGGCATGGACTTGGCAAGCGTGTGAGCTACCGAGTTTGCACCTCTCTTAACCCAGTCAAAAGATCAAGAAGTAAAAGAAGAAATAAAAGAGTTAGCATCAATACAGTGAGGTCGAATTTTCCAATAAGCTTCATTATCCAAATCATTAATTGCAGCAACAACTAACTTAGCATCGCTCTCCACCACAATCCTCATGAATAGATGAAGCCAGGCTAGCTCTAAATGACTGGTTAATGATTCCTTGGCATTTGTCTCCTTCAATGCCATAACATGTTCCACAACCTTAAGATCCAGCGCCTTAACAGTGGTGAGAATGTTTATTTGGGCTCCATTATGGACCACCTGGTTCCTTAGCTTCCAAATGCACTCAAGGGTGAGTGCAAATTGAATGGAAGTTTGAGTCTGTAATTCCTGCTTTGAATAGGAGGTGGGAGCCACTAAGTTTACAGATGTCCCTCCCTTTTGACAATAGAGAGACCTTGAACAAAACCAAAGTTGTTCAAAGACAATTCTCAAGACCCTCATCTTAAAGGATGTGATTTTTTATTTTAAATTTCGGCAAAAAGTCACTTTTAGCTCCTATATTTAGGTTGTGTTTTTCATTTTGTCTTTGTATTTTTAAATTTTTCATTTTAGTTTTTGAGTTTTTAACAATATTTTCATTTTAGTCGTTGTCTTCATGTCACTTACAGAATTTGAGAATGAGGCTCACAGAATACTAAAAAAACATTCCAAGCACAAATTCTGTAAGCGAGTTGAAAACAAAGACTAAAATAAAGCACTGTTAAAAAATCAGTGGCTAAAATAAAATATTTAAAAACATAGAACTAAAACGAAAATACCCCGCAAATATAGAAACCAAAAATTTAAATTTTACAACATGCATCTCCAAAACCTCTCTTTTAATAGTAAAAAGACTTTGCATAAAATTACAATTGTAAAATTTTGAAGCTCGTGTCTTAAAAACCAAAATTTTAAAAGCCCATATCTTTTAACAGGAAAAGAGGCTATGAAAAAAATCAAAATTTTAGATTTTGGAGCACGTCTCCGAAATGCCCTTAACATATCTCAAATTCTCCTCAGAAGGAGGAGATTTACCATATGCATGGCACATTTCAATCTCTCAAGATGGATGAAATTTTTTCATGATTGGAATGTTCCTCTTGGGAAATCCAAAATGCTCATAGACAATATGCATGACACCTCTCAAACTCCCTAAAGATGGTTGAGAATTCCTCTTGAAGTTCAAGGGTGGAACCCGTGGTGATTTCAAAAGGAAGGAGCTGTTGTCCCCTTCAAACGAAAATGTTTTTTTTTTTTTGTGATAAAATCCCTCTAGAAAACTCTTGTCAGTCCTGTCTTTGCAAGAGTCCTGTATAAACCTAAACTTTCATAAAAATACTTTTCTTTGATGATATGGGATGATCAAAACATGAGTATGCAAAAACAAATTAGGGTTTTAACATGCCATTCGATTTTAAAATACTGAATTTTATTTTCCATGCGAAAATTCTTAGTCATGATATGTTCAAAAAATCATGTTTGCATGACATGAATCTATAACAATTAATTCCTAGAAGACCGACTTTGGTCGGGTGGAATGAATGCCTAATCCATTCCCATTTTTGTAACGTAGCCTCCGAATTTAGATTATTAGTTCTAGACTAATACTTATCCAAGTAATTTTACATTTTCTTAGAATGTAACTAGGAATTAAAACAATATAATTTGTTTTGATTGTACCTAGGAGACAAAGTTTGTAATTTTCTATTTTATATTCTATGAAGATATAAATTCAACATTTTTAATGAAATAAATTATGTAGTTCATTTTATTTTTCTTCCTTTAATAAAAATTAATGGTGACTCCAAATATAAAACCTTCGATCTATGAGGAATAATATCATCACTCGAGCCATCATTTTTTAGAAACATTATCACATGAACAGCGTTCACTTGGGTCCAATGTCACGGCTTCTCACACAAGTTTTTTCATAACTGTTGAAATAACCTATTGTGATTTGTACAAAATAAAAATGGTGTTAGTGATGAACCCATGTAAAAATGATGTTATTCCAATCATAATAGATCATGTTAATAGTTGTGAAAAATATTATATCCCTAACATTACTCTTATAACTCCCAACACTTACATCAAATTCTGCACTCCACAAAAAGAATGTCATTTTCAAGAAAGTAAATAAATTATCCTCTCAAGACCACACAAATTTCTAATGTGCTCTAGAGTGAACTTAAAAGAAAAATAAATAAATGAGGAAAAAAATAAAGTAATAAGCTACACAATCTTTCTTCTTCTTCTTTTTTTCCCAAAATAATTTTTTACTAGCATGTTAATATGTTACAAGACTTTCAAATAACTAGTCTTAAATCTAAAATGTCTTGGAGAAAGAAAAAGCTTATTCTGCATCCTGTTTCTGATGCAACTTCGTATGACTCCTGGAGAATGGATCGTGCACAACACTCACATATCCAACGGTCCGAATGAACCCCAAACATTTTGATCGTCAGAGGATTGTGGATCTCCTAAGATGGTTTCAACCTTAGGTCTAGCTGGTTGATTTCTCCCAGTAGGGAACTTCCAAAATGAATCAGAGTTCTCAAAGAAAATGTAAAATGCAACAGCCGATGCCAAAAACATTCCTAAAAGCAACAAATAGATCTGCCACTCTGCATGTTTGACAGAAATGCTGGTTAAAACTCCAAAGGGACACACACACACACTCACATATATATATATATATATAGAGAGAGAGAGAGAGAGAGAGACCTTTCCAGTCTGCAGGAACATTTAGCTTGGTCACCAAAGCTCCCCATTCAGTAGTAGTAGTAAGCATAACCCTGCAGGAATGCCATCCCACCCACATAGAAGTTAGAAGCCAAAACCAAAACGGAAAACCATAAAACATCTAGACTCATGACAATAGACCTATACCAAGGTAGATTTTCAAGAGTATGTCTCTCCAGAAAACAATTAAGGATTAGTTCATATTGCAATGAAGTCTCTTAATTTCTTTCTTTCTTTCAAATTACATGCTACAACTGATATTTTGAAAAATAAATAATTACGAATCTAGAATTGTAACAGAGTGGCTTTTAATATTTAAAAATTAAAGAATGAAAAACTCATTAAAATGGATGTCAGAATGACCAATTATCTGCATGGAGTAACCGTTAAGATGTCAGTAAGAATTTATCATTCATAAAGCATACATGATCAAGGAGTTTCCTACAGGGTTAGAGCCAGATTAGCCACTTTAAAAACCAGACTACCAATTTTTTTTTTGATAATTCGATAGTAGAGTGAGGAGGGAATGAGGGATTTGAACCCTAGATGTCTCCATTGGAAACACCAGGAGGTGGCAGTTGAGATACAAGGCTCTTGGCTGACTACCAAACTTTTAACTTCTCTAATCACTAAACTCAGAACAAAATCACTAAAAGAAAAGGAACAAACTGGAGTGATATATATTTTTGGTTGGAAGGACCAAAGTGCTCCTAGTCACAGATTTTATTTAGATTTTCTTCTTAACTCGTTCAGTTATGCTGCAATTATGTTGCTATGATTCCTTGAAGTGCTATTCCCTACTTCATGCTTGTTGCTCTATAAGCTGAGAGCCTCCAAAGGGGATTAATCCTTCTGTGGCATCAATTCCATCCCTATATTTAATTTATTTGTTTATATTTGACTAATAACAATCAATCAGATATCTCCTTGACCTTTTATTATTGATGATTACGAACATCACATTAATTCACCCAGAAAATCCTACGACTATCAGAGAACCCTTCATCTAGAACTTTCAAATAAAGTGAGTGCAACCAGGATTGTTACCAGACCAGGAATTTTTGTGACGAACATCAAAAAAGAATCCATGTAAAGAACTTTGACATAAAGGCTCCGTTTGTTTCGCTGTAAAATGTTTTCCGGAAAACATTTTTAGTATTTACGTGTGTTTGTTTGTTTGCTTGTAAAATGTTGGTCAACCTGAAATTGTTTTCAGTTGACCGGAAAATATAGGCTAAAAATTCGGAAAATGGTATACAAAAAATTAATTTTTTGTAAACCATTTTCCAAAACGCGCCTCTCTCTCTCACAGCACACCCGGTCTCTCTCTTTTCCTTTCTTTTTCTTTCTTTTTCCTCTCTCGCACAGCCAATCATTGATGCTCTCTCTCCCCTTCACCCGGTGCCCCCAACGATTGGCTCAAGCATGGTGTTTTTTCTGGCGATCCACCTCCACCAGCGGAGAGAGATGCGGGGGCACGTCAAGCGTGAGGCCGTTGGGCGGTGGATCGTTTTGTTGTGGGTTTTCTGGTGCGGTGGGTTGCCGATTATGGTGGGTTGAGGTTGTTCTAGGCTTGTGGGTTTTTAAACATCGGTGATGTGGGTTTTTGTTGTGATGGTTTGTTGCAATTTGTTGGATATTGTTGTTGCGATTTGTGGGTTTTTCAACACCGGTGATGTGGGTTTTTGTGGTGGTGGTTGTTGCGATTTGTGGGTTTTTTGAACCCGGTGATGTAGGGCTTTGTTGTGGTGGTTGTTGCGATTTGTGGGTAACGGGGTGGTTGTTCTGGTGGGTTGCAATTGTTCATGGATTTTTGTTCTGGGTATCTGATGCTTGCGGTTGTGATTGTGGGTTTTTTGTTGTGATTTGTTTGAAAGATCTATGGTAGGCGGTGGATTGTTGTGAGTGGAGGATGAGGTGGCTAGTGTTTTTTTCTTTTCTTTTGTTTTACGTTGCTGTAAACACACAATATAGAATATTTTCCGGAGCATTTTTCAGATTGCAAACAAACACCGGAAAAACGAACGTTTTCTTGGAAATCATTTGCATTTGAAAACATTTTACGACAGAAAATATTTTACGTCGAAACAAACGGAGCCAAAGTTCCAGATGTGGACCTAGGATATTCACACGTAAAGTGGACACTATCATCTCAGCCATTGTTCGCAACTTTATTGACCTGGCAGCTGTTAAGTCAACATGTACCTCCAAGTGGTCATGAACAACGAAAAAATATCCAAATGCAACAAGATCGCAATAACTGACCACCAGGAAGGAAGGGGGGAAAAGACATAAGAACACTACAAGGTCAGATTTTCCCTTTTTTTTTGGGTTTATGTAGTCCTAAATGGTGAGAGAGAGAGAGAGACTGAATTGTTACTTTTCCCCACGAATAAAAAGGTTACAAAGTAAACCTAGAAGAGGTAGGCAAGAACAGAGGAAACACAACAAACATTGTTAAAACCAGTGTTGCTGATCTGAATTTGAAGAATGGGGTACCAGACAAAGGCCTTTGAAGTCAATTATAAAAGTAAATATCTTAGAAATAAAGCAAAGGAGACCTTGGAGACACCAAAAAATAAAAATACAAGAAAAAACTCCAATTTTCTACATTCAAGCATCAAGTTATTATGCATAGCACATTCAAGACATTCAGTAAATCATTTATTTGTATAATGGTCCATTAAATGTTGAATTGTGCACCTATAATCTGATTCTATGTCTTCTTGCTATACAAAATCAGGGACCATTTTTCTATGAATATATTGATTTCTTAAAATTGATAAAAACAAAGTTATGGAAATTTAGCATAGAGATACCAAAGGAATAAGAAATTTCTCCATAAATAAATAAGAAAATGTTATTGGTGGAGCTGACCTTTCACTAGGACAAAACTCTAGCGTCTCAATGCCTGCACCCAGGTGTAACCTCTTACTCGAGTGGGAGATCTCCATTTTCTTTACCTCAACTACACACATATCTCCATCTTTGCTTCCCCTAAAGGGAGGAAAATTGACATGTTACTCAACAAAAAAAAATAATAAATAATTCACGAAATTCTGCAAAAGAAATTTACTAATTGAAGTCATCTTAGCACCATTTTCCACCCAAGAAACAACATATTGAACTTATATTTCTTCTTTTTATGTGTAAATAACACATTGAATATTTGGAAGAACTTTCCTCCCTCTTATAAGCTCATAATCTTTATATGTAAAAGTAAAAGAAAACTTTAATTTGAGCACATAAAAATGAGATTGCTCAGAAAATCTTATCAAATTAAAATTTAGCACACACACCAGACACATACATAGTTGCACACCTAAAAATATGGTTGAATCTCTTCTCTATACTCTATTTGGAAACTCTACAACCACAATTTTCATCATTTGAAAAAGTAAGGCTCCTATAAATAGAACCAGTTTGCAATAGTAGTAAATGACCCAGAGACTTCTGGCAGATTTAATACTCTCAAGTACAGAAATAGCTAGATGGTCGGTAAGTCACGCTAAGCATGTGATGGTTTTCTCATTTTACATTGTTCCTCTCTTTTAGCTATTTTAAAAGTTTTTCATGTAAGAGGTAGTGGGGCACCATCTGACAAGAGTGATACAAAAGTGGTGAGTTATTGCCACGGAAGCAGTAGATGGGGAAGTAAAACTTTTAATTGCATGAAGTTAATAGTTATTGTTATGAAAGATATTAAGGGTGGTCAAGTAATTCAATGCTGATAACGCAAAATCATACACCAGTAAAAGCAAGTTTCCATTTTCAGCAATTAATAGTAAAAGAAGCCAAGCTATCAAATAACTGAAGTCCAAAGTACAAGGTTAAGTGCTTACAGAGCAAGATATTTCCCATCCAGGCTTATGGACATTATAGAAGCCGGTTTTCTAAGCAGCCTCTTATGCCCAATTTTATTCCATGTACTTATGTCCCAAACTGCAGTTACGGCCTCATCACCTGTTCATTTAAAGTAAATAAGTTGCTGGCAATGATGATAAAACAATTTATTTACTTCAAACATGAGATTAATGACCTTTCTGAACAGTGCAAAATAGGAATGGTTTTGTTCCATCCTTAGAAAATCGACATAATTCAATATTTTCATCCTGGAAGAAACAAACACCACATGAGACATCAAGATATAAGAGATATCTGCATAATACCACCACAGACTGTTAAATTAGATAAACCATACCGAGTTGCGAGTCAAAGTAGTCAAAGGAACACCATCATCCGTCTTCCATACTCTTGCTGAACCATCAGTAGATGTTGAAGCTAAAAACTCCGAGTCTAGACTAGAGTGTGATAAACATAGAAGGCCAAAATTCAGTATCTAGATCTGCAATATCTCCAACTCTCTTTCAAATTCTTTTCAGCCAACAATTGAGGGAAAAAATTAAGGCAACGCAATCTCATTTACACTCTCTTTTTTATATAAATATAATTATAGGATATTCAGTTGACATTCTGATGGTTCTCCAATAACATTCAATGATTCTCTGAAAGAGTACTAGAAGAAAATATTATGAACTCTTCTAACTCTCCAATACAACCACACTTTCATTCCAAGAATACATTAGTTGAGAGGCCCTCAAATTGCATCTGTAGCAATATATGAAGCCATCACTTTTTGTTGGTCTCTTAACCAAAAGTAGTGGTTTTTCTCTCTCACCTAAAATAAAGAATAAGGACAAAACAGGTATTTTCCATGAAATCCTCCTACACTGAATAATTTCCTTTCAAAATTCAAATCCATAAACTCCTCCCTTTAAAAAGAAAAATAATGGTAATAAAAGATAAGGGAAGAAACTCTTCCAAAATGCTAGTTCATTAAAATATCAAGAGGGAAACAGTCCATATAGTTATAACTCAACCCAACCAAAAGTGTACCTTTTTTTTCTGCATGAATTGTTTTTAGTGTCTTGGCACTCATCAACTAGTACAAACAAACATTTATGGAAACGCATGAGAAAAGAGTTTAAATTCCATATTGTGGATTGGAACACAATATGTCCTCTTATCAAATATGGGGGTGCGAAAATTTGGCACATTTAATCAAAGCCTTATTGGGTAAATGGCTATGGCATTTTGGGGAGGAAAGAAATCAGTTTTGGAGGTGGGTTGTTGGTGTGAAATATGGGGAGGAATGGGATCAATCGACTACTGGGGTAGTTAGAAGCATAAGCATGCATGGATGTAGCTTTTGGAAGAGCATTAGGGTGGATTGGGATAAATTTATGGGTTAAGTTAAATATCTGGTAGGGGACGGTAGAAGGGTGAATTTTTGGCATGGCACATGGTGTGGGAATCAACAATTGAAAGCACTATTCCCAGGATGGTATGATATTGCAGTAGACATGGATGCCTCAATTAACTCTTAATTGGAGACTCAAAATGATAGGGTTCCATTTGTGGAACATCATCATCTGTGCCTTTAGTGATTGGGAGTTGCAATCTGATCGGATGATGTGAGGGTACAGATCAAATGAGGTGGAGTTTTAATAGTAATGGCAAATTGATTTCAGATCTTATAGGGATTTAAGAGGTTCCGTAGATATGGAATTCCCTTGGAAAAGCATCCAGTGTACTAAAGCTCCAAAAAGAGTTGCATTCTTGGTGTGGACAACAGCATGGGGAATATCTGAATGGGGGAGAACCTTGTTCGTAGAGGCATTATTCTTGTAGACTGCTGCAGTACTTGTAAGAGTAGTGGAAAAACTGTGGATTATTTGCTGTTACATTGTGCAATTGCTCATGAATTGTGGTCTTCTGTTTTTTCTGTATTTTGGGTTCATCGGGTAAAGCCTATAAAAGTAGTGGATCTTATGTTTCGCTAGAGAAATTGGTTTGGTAAACACGGAGGATACTTTGTTTGGAATATTTCCCCTTTGTACTTAATGTCGGTAGTATTGAGGGAGAAACGGTCTCACTTTTAATAGAGTGGAGGTCTTGATCATTGAACTAAAGCCATTGTTTTTGAGATCCTTATTTGAGTGGTTTCGAGTTCTAAGGAGTAGTGAGACACATTCTATTTTAGAATTTATTGACTCTCTCTTTCAGATTGTAATTTCATATACTGTCATTCTTTAGAGAACTTCATCTATGCACCGCCATCCAAGACATTTCTACTCTTTTTGAATAAATTCCTTACTTAAAAAACCCATAAACAAGCATGTTTTATGACTTAAAGAGACAATACTTAAACATATGAGTTCAAGTTACCTAAAATCCATATCGCGCACAGATTTATGTGCTTTTGGTTCATCTAAAATAATGCGCAGGCTTGGCCACTCCAAAATTCTGAGATGCCCATCCTATATTTGATTAAGAAATATATCATCACATTGGTTTGATATAAAAACAGTTCAAACAAGCAGTGCCAAAAAGCATACAATAATGAATTATTAGATTATTTGTTATTGCTTACCCCCCCACCAGTGGCAAATCTAGATCCATCAACGCTAAAAGCTATGCATGTCTGTGGACCAACAGCTTGGAGAGGAGGTAGTTTCTTGGACAACAGCCTTGTGTGTGATTCTCGAACATTCAACTCAAACAATCTGCACATCAGAATCTTATTATATTTCTAGAACCTTTTGAATGTATGGATAGCTAGCAAGGCTTAAAGACATGTCCAAAAATAATAATAGACAATATGACCAAAGGAAATTGAGCGGCAAGTGGAACTTGCTAATTATACAAGAAAATGTCCTGAACCACTGTCACTCTTTGTTTGTGCCGTTGCAACGGGGAATCTGTTTCTCTTTTTTTTGATAGGTAAAAGGTAATATTATTAGATAAGAACTCCTAGTGCATAAAGCATGGACTCAGGAGACAACAGTTACAAAGCAATAGATGTAGAAATAGAATAAGAATCTAAAGACTCAAAAAAATCGCCTACTGAAGAGGACGATGTGAGCCCCCAGACTCTAGCCCAATCAAACAAAGAACCAAAAAAATTCTCAATGATACGACCCACAGAATGATCAATGTTCTCAAACGTACAACAATTCCGCTCCCACCACAAGGTCCACATCAAACAATGAGGGACCAGATTCCACACCTGAGATGAGTGCTTCCCAAACCAATTCCAACACCCAAAAAGGAGGGCTGGAATGCGGTCAGGGAGAACCCAGGCAACACCAAAAGAACGAAAAACACAATGCCACAGCTCCCTAGCCACTCCACAATGAAGAAACAAGTGGTCCACGGACTCCCCAGCATCCCGGCACAAACAACACCAACCAGCCATCACATGACCACGTCTCATCAAGTTATCACAAGTGAGGATCCGACCCCAGGCCACTGACCAAAGGAAGAAAGCAACCCTTCTAGGAGCCTTAACCTTCCAAATGCTCTTCCAACGGGGAATCTGTTTCTCATTTATTACTTCATTGTGAGGTCACGTATGGATTATGGGTGAAGATCCTTAACATCTTTGGGCTCCACTGGGTTATGCCCAGTGAGGTGATGGATCTCTTGTTTGGCTGGTGGAATTGTTTGAGGAAGCATTGTTCGGATATTTGGAATTTGGAACTTTATGCCTCATGTGGACTATTTGGAAGGAGAGGAACAGTCACACTTTTGAGAATAAGGAACTATCTAGAGATGATTTGGCTAAGATTTTTCTGTGTACTCTCTTTGATTGGGCTCGGGGATGGGGGTTTACTCATTCTGTTTCTCTCCAGGATTTCATTCACTCTCTTATGACTAGCCCATCTTTCATGTAATCCTTCGGTTTTGATGTGTTCATCATTGTGAACACATTCTAACCTTTCTTTTTTTCATAATATTCTTTATTCCTTATCAAAAAAAAAAATAATAATATTCACACAATATCTTGAGTACAAAATGATGTTCTGCAGATTGATGGGAAATCTTCATAAAACAAAATGCCAAGAATGGATCCAACAGAGAGAACCAGCAAAGATAAGATTATCTTCTGGCTCCCACATATTTTTGCAAGCATTAACTATAGAATTACAGTTGCTTAGTGCCTTGCAAAAGCACAAGAGCTTGAACAAAAACAACTAAGCCTACAATAGAACAACTGATGTGCAACCGTCACATGACTAGAGAAGAAACATCCTCTTTGGAAGCCTGAGACTAAGGCAAAACCAAACAAGCAGCCTTTCTGGTCCTTCAACAAGTGTCTACGGTAGTTAACTAGGTCAATATTATTTTATTTTATATTTGGTTTTTCTATGGTCAAGCATATTTTTGCAATTCCATAATTGCTTGGTGTGGTACATGAGTTTGAAATTATTAATAGGTGAGTCTCATTTAGTTTATAGGCTTTTATTTGTAGGCTTTGCTCCAATCCAATTAGGAGTTTGTTTACTATCCAAAGTAGGAGTTTTAGTCTTACTTTAGATACATAGTATATATAAGCATGGCATTGTATAAAAATAATTCACAGTTGAATAATAAGAATTCCGTTTTTTTTTTTTTTTTTTTTTTAATTTATGAAAGGAATGTGTCCCCTAGTGGGAAGTTTTCTCTCTTTCTTTCCTTCTCCTTCTCTTTATCCTAATTACTGGTCAATTCACTATGTAAATCACTATTTACACAGCTTCAAACAGCCACCTGTTTTTTTTATCTGTTTTCTTCCCTTTCAACCCCAAACCATACCCCTTTTCTCATAAATTCAGAAACCCTTAAACCCTAGATTTTCTCAACCTTTTGATGCAACTGACCCTTCCAAACTACCTTAAAAACCTAACTTGTTGCTACCTGGAAATCCAGCATCCAGTTTTTTCTAAAATTACGGCCCACTACTTATTACCAGGTAAGACAGCCATAAACCGAACAATAAAAAGGTTATCCTACGTAAACAATGCATGTTGAATATGGCAGGTCCAATGAAAAAGAGAAACATAAACTATATCACTGAAACAAACTAGCACAAAAAGGAGCAAATATTCCACTAATTCAAGCGGATCCTATCAAACACTAACAATTACAGCTTGTGTACATCAAAATCATACAATGTTTTTTCAAGGAAAGACGATTTGTCAGGGCGAAGCTTCGGATACCCATGTTCTCAAGGAAAGACTACATCTCAGCTTAGGTTTTTATATCAGAATCTTGGTCCTGCAGAACACAGAGTTTGTGTTCCCTGAGGTAGCTCACTTGCTATCGTAATTCCCCATGAAGGTAGAGCTTGATAAGCTTCATCATAAATAACCTTTTTCAGGCCATTACCCCTAGAACAATAAGACACCATCCGCTTGAGCCACTGTAAGCCCACAGAGATCACACTGTTATGAAGGTGCCCCACGTAGTGTTCCTAGCTTCTCAGAGACTTAGTCCTACACATAGCCAAACTAAGTTTACAGTTATGGCCAACCCCAACCATAGAGCAGCTGGCCATGATGCTGTGTATAAGTGATACCACTAATTCAACACTTGATAATATCTCTAAATTCATTCAACCAAAAACGACTCATGTTATAAACTTGTCTTTAATTGTATTAAATCCTTAACACAAATCCAATGCCCCCAAACACATTTCATGAGATGTTCATATTATTTCATTTTCAGTCCTTT
Source organism: Fagus sylvatica (assembly GCA_907173295.1). Taxonomy (NCBI): domain Eukaryota; kingdom Viridiplantae; phylum Streptophyta; class Magnoliopsida; order Fagales; family Fagaceae; genus Fagus; species Fagus sylvatica. The sequence goes on along the minus strand of OU015762.1, from coordinate 13,602,977 downwards.
TCACTAAAGTTCTTTTAACCAGAAGTAGCACGCCATGGGATATCAGCCCGCTCCAAAGCAAGGACTTTACAAACGAAAAGATTTTTTATTTTATTTGATAACGTAGGGAACTTTTCTAAAGCCCTTTCGACTCGCTTCTAGGCAGTAAAACCTATGAGCAACTAACCCCACCCGTCAAAACCAGTTGCCGAGTAATCCAAGGGCATTCACCCCTGACGGGTTCAGCAAATTATGCTCGTACCCAAGAGCAGAAAAGATATATATATATATATATATATATATATATATATATGAGATGAGTTTAAATTATACCCGGTGTAACTCTAAAAGATTTACACCTTTTCTGAGCCATTAATTTCCAGTAGATCCAAGGATTAAAAATAAACTAATTATTTGTTACCCTCAATGTCAACTTAACCTAATTTATAGCATTATTTTTCTCTCTCTCTCATTTATTGCATTATTTTCTCTCTTCCTTCTCATCTCCTCCACGTTTACCTCTCTCTCTCTCTCTCTCTCTCTCTTGGAATTTAATAACTTGCGTTGAACTTCTAGATTTTGTTTTACTTTTATCCATCTTTAATTTCAACCAAATGGAGAGAGAGAGAGAGAGAGAGAGGAAAAAAGAAAAAGTGAGCCAAAGATCAGACTTACCCTGAGATAGCCTTTCTTAAACCTCAATCCTTTGTTCCAAAACAAAACAAAGAATCCAGATTAAGTAAAAAAAATAAAAAAACCAAAGACCAGACTTGCCAGAAGTTTGCATTTCTATAACTCAACCCCTTGTTTTGATTTTTTTTGTTTTTAATGGTTTTTTTTAGACTTTTAGTTGTAAGCCTTGGCCAAAAGATTGGGCTTGTTGAAGTTTGAAAAAGTCTGAATGTAGAGAGTGAGAGGTAAAAAAAGAAAAGGGGATTAGGGGACGAAAAAAAGAAAAAAGAAAGCTAAACAACCCCTAATCCAAATAGTGAGTTTTACTGTCAATTAGTATAAAAGTTTTAAGAGTCCAAAACCCCATTATTTGATACAAAAGTTAGAAGAAATTATTTCATTACTTGGACTTTCTTTTATTTCTATTAACATTCTTAATTTAATTCATGAGGTCTGAGACCGTTGCGAGTAGGATGGGATGAGTAGAGATGCGTGGCCAAATGGTTCCTTTATGCTAGATCCAACTGGGTTTACAGGAGGTGAAATCTACCAAGTATAGGAAACGGGAGGAATGAAGGTTGTGGGTGGATAATAGAGACTTTAGAGAAAGAAAGCATGGAATTTTAGGATAAAAGAGAAGATTAATGACATGGGCATAATAAATATTCAGCAATTAATTTAAAATGATGATATGGCAGTATTGTGTTTTTAACTATTAGATCTATTGAAAATCAATGGCCCAGAAATGATGTATCTCTTTTGAAGTTACACCGGGTGTAACTTGAACCCATCTCTCTCTCTCTCTCTCTCTCTATATATATATATATCCAAGGTACCAAGTTGTCATAGCCTTCCAAAGCCAGCAAAACCAAACTACCCAACAAAAAGTAGGACCATTTGGCAATATGAATACATCAAAAAAGTCGAAACTGAATTTCTTTTTCTTTTCTTTTTTCATTAAGTAAAACTGGATTATGTACTTAATCACTTAACCATTATTTTTTTTTTTTTTTTTTTTTATAAGTAAAAATTTTATTGAAAAGAAACCAAGTACACTAGACGTATACTAGGCGAAAGAATACAAGGTCAAAAGCAACAAGAATCTATAAAATCTAGAAAAGAAGAGAAACCAAATAATCTTGTGGATGCCATCCACTCGAATAATGTACGCAGGAACATTAGTTTCAGCTCAGCCACATGCTGCTCACAACCCTCAAAGATACGCAAATTCCGTTCCCTCCAAAGACACCACATCAAGCAATGTGGAACAGCTCTCCATATGATATGAATCGGATGATTACCCATCTTCCCCAGCCAACAATCAAACAAATCTCTAACACTTGCAGGCATCACCCAAGAAATCCCAAACATCGCAAACACCAAGTCCCATAATTCCTTGGCATAAGCACAATGGAGGAGCAAATGATCAACAGATTCCCCATCCATTTTGCACAAACAGTACCAACTGACTATAATAACCCACCTTCGCCTTAAATTCTCTGCCGTTAAGATTCTCCCCAAAGCAGTTGTCCAAGAAAAGAAAGCAACCCGAGGAAAAACCTTTGCCTTCCAGATGCTCTTCCAAGGAAAGCAGTCTTCCCCATTGGTAGTAAGAGACTTATAATAGGACTTTACCTAGAAGGATTTGGATTGAGAGGGCTTCCAACACACCTTATCCTCCCCATTACCTGTGCCAGTGAAAGAATACGGGAGCTCCAGAAAAGATGAGAAAGATTCCAACTCCCAATCCTGAGCCAACCTAGAAAAAGTCACCTCCCAATGAATAGAATCGCCTCTACACTGAAAATTATCTGCCACAAAAGCATCTTTGGCTCTAGCTATTCGATACAACTCCGGATAGGCACTCTTCAGAGAACCGTCAATGCACCACACATCATCCCAAAATCGGATATGAGTACCATCCCCCACCTCAAACTTCAGCATTCAAGAAAATTTATTCCACCCAGAGCGAATAAATTTCCACAAACCAACCCCATAAGTCCCAGTAGGCATTTTGGAAGTCCACCCGCCCTCCAAAGCTCCATATTTCACTATCACCACCTGTCTCCATAACGCCTCCCACTCCACCCCAAACCTCCATAACCACTTCCCTAATAATGCTTCATTGAAACGCCTCAAACTACGAATATTCAACCCACCATTTGAGAAAGGAGTACAAATAACATACTAAACTCCATTAACATATTACTATCTATTTTGAAAAGTCTGATCAAATAGCTAAGAAAAGATTAAAAGTTCCAGACCCAATCCATAATGATCCAAAGATGAACCTATAAAAGCCACCATCAGAGCTTTGATTATGAGAGGCCTTGCCACTGATCTCTGGGCTAAATGGCACTTCCACCCCCCATAAGAATGGCCCAGTAGGCAAGGTCATGGGTTCATGTCCCATGGGGTGCATGAGTTGTTTACCAATTAGTACACACACACACACACATGGACACAGTAACACAAGTTCCGAATGATGCACATCATAACAAAAGCTCAATAGATTCTGTTCACCAGCAAATCATGAATCTCTTGATGTAGGTCCAAAATTGAGTCGACATGGTCTTGTATAGAGACTAGTATAATCGGCAGAGTTCCACAGCACTAGAAATATCAGAACGAATACCTATTGTGACCTTTGCTAATGGTGTCTTCAGAAAAGGTAAAAATAAATTAAAAATGTTCTAACTCTCCACAGGATAAACTTGCACATTACAAATGAAACCCAGCACTTACACTAACAAAGACAAACATCTGCAAGCCAATTTTCTCAATTTGTGTATTAAACCTTTCAAAAACAAATTCAGTAAAAGTTCATATATATACATGCCTATTAAAAAAAAGAAAAAAAAAAGGCATAGAATGTTTCTAAAAGCAAAGTTCCAGACGCTATCATCAAAGGAAAACATTTTACAAAATAGATATCTGTTGAATTTGGTCCTTAGACTTTTGATTTGAACAATTAACGCATTGCACTTTAGACTTATGAGAAATTAAACCTTTGTTTAGTATTTGAATTCCGCCGTTAAAGCTTAATGAAATTAATTACGTGAAATGCACATGATAGTAATGAAATCTCAAAAAGAACAAAGAAATGGTATGAGAAATTGTGAAAACTCACTTGCAGCCACCCTTAGTGGTAGAGCACACGATCTCGTCACCGCTGGGGTGCACGGCAATTGAAACGGGATCGCCATCTACTTCTTCAAGAACATACGTGGTCTAAAAATAAATAAATAAAACGAGTCAGATAAATTCCATAAAAAACGATATTCTTTGTTTGGTAGGTGAGAAAGTAAAACGACAATGATATTGAAAGCTCGCAATTTCTACCGCTTAAAAAAAGCAATTAAATGCCAAATAGTTGAAAGAAACCGTTAATTGAAAACAGTTGGTTTGAGAGAGATAGAAGAGACCAGTGGAGAGGAAGAGAGTGAAGCGGTCTTGGGATCGAAGGAGAAGATCTGGAGCACAGAAGGAGAAGAATCTCCACGCCTCGACCTCGCCAACAAAACCAGATTTACTTTCTCGGGCCTCCGAATCCACGACCCGCACTTCACCGGACCCTCACTACTCGACCCGCTATCCTCCATTATCAACAACAATGAATTGAAGAAAGCGTTAGAGACTTATATTTTGAAATTATGAGGAGGTACAATGTTTTATAGCACAGCACGGCACGATGTAAAGCACGCCTGGGATTTTTCTCAAGTGGATTGGGATTTTTTTTCTTTTTTATTGGTGGGTCCTACTTAAGAAACACCGTCGTAAGTCGCAACAGCAAATGATAGAAGAAGAAGAAGATGAAAAGCAATGTCAACTCCGTCCTTTTACAAGATATTCCCCACTGGATTCCGCGGGAGTGCATTCCCTTAGAGTCGGTCTATCATGACGTAATATTCATTATATGCAAATAATTAACTTATTTCAATTTTTTAATAATTAACTCCTTGAATGTTCATTAAAAAAAAAAAAAAAACTCCTTCAATGTTTGGTAATTGATATCATTAGAAATTTAGAATAGTCACTTGAGTATTTGATCTAGTAATAATTCCCTTTCTAAAATGCTCCATTCCTTAATAAGGGTGTGAGTTCAATCTCTGAAGATCTTCAAAAAATAATAAATCACATATTTCCTTAAAATATTAGTTAAATCTTAGCATGAGCATATAAAAAGTGAGTAACAAACAATTACAATAACATCTGGAAGCCATTTTGCACACAAATTGACTTTCTTTTTTGGTTCAATTATAAATTATACCTTCTAGTTTTAATCGGTTTTCAAGTTAGTCCTCATTTCATATATCATAAATAATCTTAAATTAGTTCAAATGTAGTTTTGAAAAGGGGAAATAACTCTCAAAGCTTAAAAAACAAAATGCATTATTCATCGTTTCCTCCGGTGTTAAGCTCCAACCATCTTGCATTCCCACACTTGTGTGCCGATAGATTGGCGTGCAAGACTCAGGAACGTAGACGAAATCACCAAGGACATTCTTCATCATTGCTAATCGCGATGATGACATGGGAAACTGCAGTAATTACGTGACAAAGTTGGCCTTCGCCTATCTAGACTTTTGGCCTCTGTTATCGCCGAGTTCGTCAGCTCCAGCTAATTTGACTAGCCCACCCCTAAATCTTTGCTCCTTCGTCAATCTCCACCTTAAACTTGTTGATTTTGGATTTTTTGAGTTTTAAAATAAGAAAATGAAGAGATCCATAAAGGGGGAGTGCAAAGTAAATTCGGTGGTGAAATGGTAAATACGTGAGACTCAAACTCTCATGTGTTCCACTTATTGAACAAGGTTTTATGGTCGGTCCTGGATGTTGAAGGCGTCCTTGAGGGTATGGATCCATACATCTTGATCAGAAAAGAATCAAGAGAAAAAGAAATAATCAGATTTTTCATGGCCTATGATTTCTATATAATGGATACGATGAGCATAAATACACTCTTTAACTTATATTCGGATGGATTGGTGACGAGTGGATGATAAAAGTAAAGGAAGAAAGAGAGAATTAAGGGTAAAATTGGAACAAAAATCAAAATTGTGTCGCTGTATGAGGTTTAAGTGGCAATGGGGCGGGTTTGGGGCGGGGATCCCATCCCCTGCCCCCGCCCATCCCTGCCCCATCCCCCGTATAAGGAACTAGATGGAAATGACTAAATTGAAAAGATATTAATATTAAATGATTGAAATGAAAATAGTTTTTAAAGGATCGGGTAAAACCCGTCCCTAACGGGGCGGATCGGATCGGGTATCCGCGGGTCGGATGCAAATTGCCATCCCTAATCCCTAGGTTTAACGGATAAATTTATAAGGAACTAGATGGAATGACTAAATTGAAAAGATATTAAAATTAAATGATTGAAATGAAAATAGTAAAGTTAGAAATTTGAATTGATAATTGACTAATTATAGAAAGCGTAATATATAATTTAACCTTCCTTTTTTCATTTTCTTTTATTTATTCTATTATTTACCAGGAAACTTCATATCATTTCAAAAGCCAAAAAAAAAAAAAAGAAAAGGAAAGAAAAAAATAGAAAAAAAAAAAAAGCATAGAGAGTACACACTTTTGGGTCCAGCTCCCCTCCCATTATAAACCCTCCAGTTTTCTCCCATTTTAATTCGGATGGAGGACACGTGGCAAATAAAAAATCCAAAGGTAAAGAGCAAGCCACGTCAAACATTTCCTCTTCTCTCTCATTTTGGCTCTCTCTCTCTGCAACTCTCACCGATCTGCCACCTCCGATTCCTGTTACCAGAACTACCATTTTGTCAAGCCTCCCCAACATATCTCTTTGTTACACCTTCCCAGCACATCCCCTCACCTCTGCTCTTTAACTTCTCTTTGTCACGCCTCCCAAACACAGTAGATCTATTTTTATTTTTTTTTTTTAATTTTTTTTGCAACTCTGTGAAGTCTGGGCCTTAGGATTTGAATTTTACTTATGTAGATTTGAATGTCAACTTGTGGGTATAAAAAATTTGTTTGAAATTTAGGCTATGGAAGTGGTTTTGTGTAATGGATTTGAATATTTTGTAGTTTTCTGAGATGCCGATTTTGACAATGTGGTGGTGGGGGTTGTGAGAAGCCTTGAGAAAAAACCCACATTGGGGATGTTCTAGCAGAATCCATTCTATGATTCTCTTTTTTCTTACTGGCCTTTGCGGTCTTTGGTAGAAATATGTCGGTGTTGGAAAGAAATAATAAAAAAAAAAACTTCTAGAAAGCATTGCAGTCTTGGTGGCGGATGACATCGGCTATGGTGTATGGGCGGTGAGTTTTCCATGGGAGGTTGCTGAAGGTGGTGGTTCTGGCAGTAGGAATCGATCGACGAGAGTTGCAAAGAGAGCCAAAAAGAAAGAGGAGCAGATGTTTAACGTGGCTTGCTCTTCACCTTTGGATTTTTTGTTTGCCGCGTGTGCTCCATCCAAATTAAAATGGTAGAAAACTGAAGAGTTTATAATGGAAAGGGAGCTAAACCCTACATTTTCTATTTAGAAGTGCCTTAATATAAGCGGATTTGGTGGTTGACTTTCTATGTATGCTTTCTTAGAAAAGTATAAGAAGAAAAGGAAAACAAAGTATGTGATCATGGAAGGAAAACTATTATGACTCTTTGGAATATTTTATTTTTCTAAAGAATATACTTTTTTCTATATTGGCACCTACTCGCCTACTACCAATCTTCCAATAACGAACAACAAATATTTTATTTTCCAGTTTCTTTCACCAAGATTCAAGACTTATCATTCACCTATTCATAATAATAAAAAGAAGGTAAAGTTATCATCCACTTCGTTGTTTGAATCCCCTTGACTATAATATTGAAGATTATTCTACAAACAAACAAACTAACAAACAAACAAAAAACAAACAAACAAAAAACTTTTAGTTTTATTTAGTGGCAAAGGACACTTGACAAGTAGACAATTATAGAGACACAACACGAGAAAACTGAAGACATGAAACCTGCACAATCGACTACTATAATACTGCTACTAACCTCGCCGTTGTTTTCGATCTGTTAATATTAATGGACACTTAAGTTCGTGGTCCCTACTACTGGTTGATGTTGTTACGTCACCTTCTAGTGTCTGTGTGAAGTAGGTTGAGAATGGATCTGGATCTTTCCGGATTGAGATCCATGCAATAGATGAGAATTAATTGTATTGCAATTGGTTTTAAAAGGTTAAGATCTTTTAATCTCAATTCTTGAATAAAAAAAATAAAATAAACCAATTTAATCACTTTTTGACATTTTACACTTTTATCCTTACAATTTTTGAACATTTTGAACTAAACAATTGCATGTGATCTCAATCCGATCTTTTCATTATAGGTTTTTACTTTAGAATGTACCACTTCAAAAAGTAACAACTCAATAAAATTGTGGTTAATCTTAAGATTTATTCTTGTAATCATATTTGTCAACCTATTTTTATTATTTCTATGATTTATAACTAAAGAGTTTTTAATTAAGATTTATATCAAACTCAACTTATTGATATCAACTTGACATTTTTGTAAATAATCACATTTGTCAAAATTGCACTGTTTTTATTTTATTTTGTACAACAGTGGGAGAGAGGTGATTTCAGCAATGATTATCCATATAAAAGAAATCAGTCAATATCATTGAGTAATTGCACTTCCTATTAATCTTATTTTATACTATATATATATATATACACATACATTCAATGGATACCCTCAGGCTTTTCTTCCTTTGTGACAGATAATTGTGTAAATTTGTATTTTAAATATTACTTTTGGCCTAGATGTAAGTGTCAATTTGTTTATTAGTCTTTGAATTTAAACAATTAATATTTTAAATATTACGTTTTTGATGAATCAAATATTTTTAACCACATGATGTGTTCATAATTAATTTTTGTCAAAATATTAAAATTTTGAAATATCATTATTATCATGTGCATAACACATAAGTATTCGTATTTAAAAATATATATATATATACAAATAAAGATGTGATTTATCATAAACCTAAAATGGGTTGATTAATTATTCAAAAAAAAAAATTAAGTATTAATTTGATACTCATCCAATTAAATAGAGTGGATGAGAGTCATTGGTGTCAATTTAGTGGAAAAATTTATCCGTTTTAATAAAAGTTAGAAATAGTATGAAAGCTTGTCTAACTTTTTATTACACTGTGAATTTGGCCTAGTAAACAATATATATATAGGATGAGTGGAAATTTTTTTTTTTTTTGGTGGCAATGTTAATTAATATATATATCTTTTATTTTCGGGAGAGACGTGAGAAGTGAAATATTAAACAGTGGTGTTGAAATATATGTTGTTTTTACAATCAGTCTGTCTATTTTGTAGAAACTGATCCACTAGGTCAAACAATGTGTTCTTGCATGGTTTTGCCAAAATGCAAAGGAGACTCAGCTTGACAAGTAATCAATTGTAGTTAATAATGAGAAATTGCACAAGGGAGTAGTATTATATTGCTACTAATACTGTAATACAGGGATGGAGATGTCATATAATTATAGACATAGTCAATTGTAGATAATAAATGTCTAATTCCTATGACAATATTATTGGAAACTAATTAAGTTGATGTCATCTCTTAATTAGTTGATGTTGTGAGTTGTGACATGCAGCTGGTCCCCTCCTTGTGTCACCTATCCCTTTCACATTAATTTTTCTTCTTTATTTACTCACCTCACTCACCTACCCAAGTAACCCAACCACACTGACACCCATGACCATGTTTTTGCAATGAATAGTTTATAGGCATCCAAACAGCTCATTTGCTTCTCCTTAACAATCTTCACTGATCAGCTCGGCAACCCATCAAGCACCTCAATCTGATCTTTTGAAGTTTTCCCACAACGGTCAGCTTCTCTCCCCCTCCCCCTGTGTTCCCTTTCATGTTTCTTCTTTTTAGTTTCCAGAGAGTTTTACAACTCCTCTCTCTGTTAGGCTACAGGTTTAACTTTAAGACTTTTCTCTTTTAATGGTTAAAAAATTATAAAGTTGTGGTTATTGTTAAGTTGGTTTACTGTTTAGTGGTGTTTGTTTACTATGTTTACTGTTTGAGTGGTTATAAACTTATAATCACTACAAAAAAACAAAACTGTTTTTTACGTCATGGGTTTTACCTCAACTTAAAAGTTGACGTACAGTAAGCTTTAAAATAGGCCTGCTACTTACTATCAGCCCAATCTTCTTAGTTTTAAATAAGCTTGCTACAGTGCTACCAGCCCAATCTTGTTTTTTATTTTTTTAAAAAGCCTTCGGTATCAACCCAATAGGTTGGATTACTTCTAGCTTCTCAAACTTTAAAATAGGTCTGCTAAATTGCTCAGCCCAATCGTTTTAACAAAAAACCCAATTCAGCTGTCACATACTTCACAGAAAACAAGGGTTGCAACTATAAGCATGTATATATTAATTGCAAGGCAAAATTTAAAAAATTTCAATATCACAGAATGTATAAACAGGCTCACCAAAGAATAAAACCGTATATTATACGGTTTCAAGATACTCATGAAAGAAGGACCACTCGGCTTGAACATAGTGGCTGCTTGGATTGCTATCTCTCTTCCTCCTTTTGAAGACATGCCAAAATGTTTTTTCTTTCCAATTTTTTCCCTCACTTCTTCATGTTTTGTCGGCAACTCTTCATCTACATCAATAATCTCCACCTCATCTTTCAATGGATATTGAATCTCGGTGGTAGTCTGATCCATTATAATAACATGGAAATTTGAATTTCCTTCATATCTAAAGACTAAAAGGTGGCCCAAACAGATTGAATGGTATTCAACAAAATCCTTCCAACCGTTACAAAACCAAAGGTGGTTGTCAGATTCCTCCAATCCAACTTGCCAAATACCACCAGATGGTACAGTGAGTGTAGCTACAGTGGATAACTCATCCCCAAATTCTCTCACAAACTTTATAGGGATACTCTGCAGCCACCAAAAAGTAAGTTATATTGTATTATTAGTTGCAATGTAAAATATAGCTAGAAATATGACTTCTAATAATTATATTCAAGAAATTGCATGAATCCTAACTATATATTAATTAATGTTGGTGCATATGGATGTGAGCCAAATAACAAATGATGCACATAATTAATATCTATATATAATATATCCTCCTGTTTTAATTTCTAAATACCAAAATAAATAAGAACTAGGGTTCACAGTGTGGTATGAAAATACACAAGAATCATTTAGCAACAAAGAACAATAAGGAAAATAAACAAGTGATTTCAGTACAATATTTTAAGGAAATCCCCCTCATTTATTTCTCTTTGTTTTCTCAGCAATCAAACAGTAGTAGGTTAAGAACATAAGCCAAAAAAAAAAAATCAACACAGTAGAAGCTAGCTAGGTTAAGTACATACCAGTTTCATGTCATGCATGCTGGAGTTGAGTATTATCTTGAAGAAATGTGAGAGTGATCAAGAACTAGACGGTCGGTGATGGTCTGAGTTGGGTGCCATAATCTTGCTTAGCTACAAAGACGGAGTTGGTTGGAGATATCCCTGGAGCTTTAGGTAGATTTTGCTTAACTTCACTGTGAGATCTTAACTTGTTCCGATTGGGGCTCTTCAATCACAAAGGAAGCTCTTTTTTCTGCACTAGAAGAAAGAGGATTTAGCGTGTGTACAGAAGGAGGCACATTTGAAGTATAACATTAATCATTTAGGTGACACAAGGAGGGACCAACTGTGACAATAGAACAACTTCTATCTACTTTCATCTTTAGTGACACCAACTTTGTTCCAAATAATGTGGTCAGATGGATCACGAGGTTGGTATATATATGACTACTTGTCAACTCTATCTCTTCTTTGCGTTTTTGGCAATACATTACAGACCCATGCAATATTAGCACTTTGTTTGCCAATGTATCAGTTGCTACACAATAGACAAGTTATAAAAACAAAAAATATTTTGATCATTGATTGGTTCACAACATACACTATTTCACAATATTATTTACACCATCTAAAATATGAAAAATATTATCCACAATTATAAATATTATCCATAAAATTTAAAATTATAAAAATTGTTAAAAATGATCAATTCTAATGCAACTTCCATGCATACTTTATAATTTTATATATCTAAAAACAAAAATAGCTATTAAAAACAATATTTTAAAGTGTCAATGTTATAATCTCATAAGTTTAAAAAAAATTATATATGCATAATCTTTAATTTGTTAATTAAAAGTAATTAAATTTTGTATTCTATATATAAATAATATTAAATCTTGTGATCTATTTTATTATTATTATTATTTTTTTGTTTTTCTCTTACCAAATTTATTCATTCGGTCCTTCTTTTGTGTGTGACAGCATAAACATACACCTTTGATTGCCACTTCAATTGTGAATAGTAGCTTCAAGCATTTTATTTTTTAAGCAACTAAATTTCTCATTGAAAATAACCAAAATAAGAACAAAGAAAAAAACAACATAGGCCTGACAATAGAGATCAAACTTTTTTTTTTTTTTTTGCTAATAAGAACATAGATCAAGCTACTAGCTTGGTGCAAGTGCTATTTAATAAAATATGCCCTTAAACAATTATATTCTTAAAAATAAATGAAAATTACATAACAATTCACTACTAGAAAAATGACTTTTAGCGTCAACCTTTGTTGACGCTAAATGTAAAAAGTTGCCACAAAAAATATTTTTTACATCAACTAAAAGGTTGACGCATAGTGATGCAGTAAATCGTGTCGCTTAAAATCTAACATCTTTTTGCGTCAACACTTTGTTGACGCTAAAAACTATATAGCATCTTTTCGCGTCAACATTTTGTTGACGTTAAAAACTATATAACATCTTATGTTGACGCTAAAAACTACATAACATCTTTTCGCATCAACATTTTGTTGACGCTAAAGAAATTTTTGTTTCTATCACCTGAATTTTATTTTTCTCAATCAAAGAAAAAATAAATAGAGATGATAAAAAAAATAAATAAATAACAAGCTGCATACTTTCGAAGACGCAAAGGATATATCTTTTATTCATTCATGTATATTTAAATGTCAATGTTATAGCATAAATAACTCTAAATTGTAACTATTTACAAATAGAACTAACAAAACAAATAAGGCTGACACAAAGGAAGCTGGATTTTCCTCCAATATTTCCTAGTAATTGCTCGCCTGTCCCAACACTATTTGGTAAATTCTTATGATTTGATTGCCCAGGGATATCAACTGGACTTCTTCCTCCAAAAGCCGTGCTATATCCAACATCAGCAATTTTTTGAAATCCAGTCTTGCTTAAGTCACTAACCATGTTAAAAGAAGCTTTTGAAGATGATTGGTCTAATTTTGTGCTTTGCTGTCCAGAAGGCTGTATTCGTTGACCATCTGTGTCTTGGTACAGCTTTGGGACAGGGGCAGTTTGTTGCATTTCAGCTTCAAAGGACAGTGGATTTAGCTGGGATTTGACTTTCTGGTTCTTAGATATAATGTCTTTAAGGGATACTGGACTAGCAACAACCGGAGACAGTAAATCAGAAGGCTTCGGATCACTTTTCTTAGAAAACTCACTAACTCCCTTCATGTTAAATTCCATTTTCACCTCCTGGAACCGAAAACCCAAAGACAAATGCTCTGATTCTGGTTTCTCCAATCCAAGTGGAAGATTTGGATATATCACATTCTACAGGTACTGCTGCATGAGTATCCACTTCCTGCCTCAGAAGGGGCACAAGATAACCTCAGGTGGAACTGGAGTTTCTTTAGTACTGCAAAAACACTCAATTTAATGTCTAATATAGACAAACAAAGCACAGAAATTGTAGTAACAATGCCACTTAAAGACAACCTAGTCATGTAGTATAAAATGAGCCACATGATAATTAACACAAAGGGAGATGTGAAAGACATCACAGAGAACCACCTGGCCACATGGAACATGACAAGCTTTCCTTTCAGAGTAAGGCATAGAAGAATGCAATATGGTGAGAGCTCTGTTTGTTCCTCCACTCCAAGTTGGATTTTGACTTTCTCATAGAGTGAAACTTTGTCAACACAAAGCCCCAGGATCAAATTATCATCATCATTTCCTGAAACAATGTCCGTATGAGCAAACTTAATTTAAATAATGATAACACAGTCCTGAAACAAGCATGGATAAATTCACTCCAATAAAGAGTCAACAAGGCACAAAACACACATGGAGACACACACACACACACACACACATACACGTGTGTGTGTGTAAGAGAGAAAAGAAAGACAGAGTAGCAGCAAGGCACTTGAAGAAACTGTGCTAGCAATCCATTTACGCAATTATGCTATTAAATATTAGTACAAAAAACCTGATAGTAGATATAATGTGGGAAAATTGCACTGACCTCCCCTGAGGTTTAGTGTAAGTGCTGACCTCCCCTAAGGTTTCGAATTATACACTAACCTCTCCTATTTTTCAAAATAACCTGCATTCACCTCTCTTGTAGCTTAACACCGTTAAATTACAAACAAAAAATGTTAATAACATTTTACCCTCAGTTTAAAAATAGATTCCCTATTTTATCCTCTATACAAATTTCCCACTTTACCCTCCACTCATATACAGCTTTTATCCACTTTTTTTTTTTTTGGCTTTTTCTTTTCCACCCTCACTTTCAAAATATATTTATTGTTTTACCTCTAATCTCAAACTCTAATTTTATTTACTGAAGTTAGGTTTGTTACATGGTTCATAATGATATTACATCTAACGTCTTTTGCCATACGAATGTGGGCCACCACATATCTCAAACACATTCTATGATTACATCAATTAGGCTGTAAAGGAAAGCGGGGCGGTGGCTGATCGGAGAGTTCTGGAATTGGGAGGAAGGGGTAGAGGATGTGTGTGTGTGTGTGTGTGTGTTGGGGGCAGGGGGGGGGGGGGGGAGAATTGGGGGTGTTGAGGGAGTGAGTGGGTGTGTTTACAGAGGAGATGAGTGTAGGTTATTTTGAAAAGTAGGGGAGGTCAATGTACAATTCGAAACCTCAAAGAAGGTTAGTGCACTTACACTAAACCTCAGGGGAGGTCAGTGCAATTTTCCCATATAAGATTCAATCATTTAAATTAAACACTATGATGATGGCCAAGGAATAGATTATAAAGACAAATTAGCTCAGAAAAATAATGGACTTTGAAGTCATCTAGCATCTTAGAGGATAAATAGAAGACTTTGGGTGTTCCTAAAGATTTAGATGTGGTACTAAAATTTCACGTAGAAAATTAATTTCTATGTAATGGATATACAACTAAATATAACAGATCAATATTTCCTAATTGGAAAAAATATTATGTAAAACGAAAGATACTTTCTTCATCTGCTCTTAGTCTAAAATACAATTTCAAGCACCTTGAAGCTCAATCCTTGGTAGCCATTTGTCTCCTTCAATATCAACAACTGCGACTTCATTTAGCTCATCACCTAATGACCAACCAAGCAACACAATATGCTTCTCTGTATTCTTCCTGTTAGCAGTGATTGCAAGCTCACTGTTATAACATACAAAAATAAAAGTTAGTCATCACCACTCCATGCTAGACCAACATGGTCAATATTACAATTGATACAAGAGAATACTCATTAGAAAGTAATAAAAATACATGAGGTGTATAAATTTGAAAATAAAGAATGTAAAGGAATTTGTTTTTGAGCAAATGGTCAATTTGGATAGATTGAGATGCAATAAGATACTCAGAAATAATATGAATCAAAGGGCTCAGCCTAAATACAATAAAGTAAATGTCCAATTAATGATTACTTGTATACAGACCCTAATGAAACCAAGCTTAAACAAACAGGGCTCAGCCTGACAGAAGCAGAACCTCAAATAGTGATATTCATGAGTTCTATAACTAATCCAGAAAATCCAACCAAAAACTCCAGTTTTCAACAAGTTCTTTCCATGAACAGAGAATGTAATTTGCATAATAATACTTGAAATTACCTTCTTATTTAAAATATATTGAGGGAAGTTTTGTATTTTTGGCATGTTTGGCTTGAGTCCAATTTTTTCCAAAAAATCGAACGTATCCTTAAAACCATTATATTCATTCGTCAAACCAACATGATGCAACATGGATTTCTCAATTTACAGGAATACCCATACAACGACCATAATCAATATGCATAGTGATATGATAAGAACAAACAACACTAGTGAAACCAACCTGACCCAATTCCCCTGTCTCACTTCATCTCGAAAACCAATTAATGCCTTACACTTCTCTCTGCTATATACCAAAACTGTTGTACGTTTCCCCAAAAGACAGAAGTATCAGGCTGAAAACTCTGTACAACACAGCACACAAGGACACATAGCATAAGACATGCCAAACCAGCTCTTTGACATTCCCTCAAGGCAAATGAGGAAAAACAAAAAGAAGAAGAAACCCAAAGGTTGATTAAGCTAACTTGAACATGAATGATACCTCTGACTCCACAATCTACGAAACAGCCCTTAGTGCATCATGCTGATCAAGTTCAAAGTTTCCAGATTGACCCTGAAATTGAATGGTAACCAAATTTAGGACCATCTCAAATGAAATAAAAATTTAGCATGAGAAAATTAAAGTGAAACTATTACCCAAAGTCATATTTAGTTGATTTTCTTTCAGAAATCACATCAAGAAATTCAAATTTCAAACCCAAGACTTACTTCAAAAGGAATTAAGCATTTTAAGTCAAAACTATCATCTCCTTGAAGATTCTTTAAGACAAAAATATATTATAGAATAAAGATGAATAATTCCATACTTGATTAAATAAATAATCAAATTAAATATGAGAACAACATGTAAAAACTACCTGCCAGGTAATTAATTAAGAATTTGGCTCAACGTGCTCAACTCAACAAAGTTCAGAGCCCCAGCTACCATGTCTGCTGCATGTATTACTTATAAAAAAAAAATGTCTGCTGCATTTAAATAAGCATCACAGATCATTTGAAATCCTAATAGATCACGTCACTTCCTATAAATTTGGCTACGCAAAATCTAATAAATTAGTGGTTCTTCGGCCAATAAGCTCTAGCTCAAATGACACTTCCTCCTTCCTCAATAATGGGATGAAGGGTAAGTTTGTTGGTTCAAAATCTACAAGGTATCTGTGTAACTTACCAATCAAAAAAATAAATAATTTAATAGCTTTTCCAATGTAAAGACAGCTATGTGTACCATGGATATAATTTTTTTAACCCAAACCATTGATTGTTACTTCAAATGCCATCTAAAACACAATGAAGCCATTACCATGCCATCTAAAACACAATGAAGCCAAAACCATCCTACGGCTTACTGAATGCCATTTGTTTTTCATCGTCTTGGTCGCACAGTTAATAGTTACAACTCAAACCTTATGCACTGTTATTACTACATAAGTAACTTGTATCGTATGCATGACATGACACATTAACAGCAATAACAATTTGCAATCAAATCTCGCCTAATAATTGGGAAAAAGCTAGAGCTACAAATTTTCGTCTTGGTCGCACCCTGTACATGTATTAATAATAAAGATCAAGGCCTATTTCCAATAATAATCTTACAAAACAATGTCATAAGGCATTAGAAACTAGCTCGAATCTTGAAACAAAACTCTTTCAAATGCAAAATAAGATAAAATTAAAATTAATCCATAGAAAGTGTAAATTTCTAGGGTTTTTATTTTTCCTATGATGCGAGATAGAGAGGGATTATATTCGCGACTTACTTGAGAGAGAGAGAGACAGACAGAGATTGAAGCTTTGATCTACTACAGAGAGTGAGAGAGATAGAGATTTGTTGTTGATTGTAGAATTGGGTTTTTTGTTTTGATCTATCTTCGAGCGAGAGAGAGAGGTTTGTGGAATTGGGTTTTTTGTTTCAACGTTAAAATTGTGGGCTTTATTTTTTAAAAACGATTGGGCTGAGCAATTTAGCAGGCCTATTTTAAAGTTTGAGAAGCTAGAAGTAATCCAGCCTATTGGGTTGATACCGAAGGCTTTTTAAAAAAATAAAAAACAAGATTGGGCTGGTAGCACTGTAGCAAGCTTATTTAAAACTAAGAAGATTGGGCTGATAGTAAGTAGCAGGCCTATTTTAAAGCTTACTGTACGTCAACTTTTAAGTTGAGGTAAAACCCATGACGTAAAAAACAGTTTTGTTTTTTTGTAGTGATTATAAGTTTATAACCACTCAAACAGTAAACATAGTAAACAAACACCACTAAACAGTAAACCAACTTAACAATAACCACAACTTTATAATTTTTTAACCATTAAAAGAGAAAAGTCTTAAAGTTAAACCTGTAGCCTAACAGAGAGAGGAGTTGTAAAACTCTCTGGAAACTAAAAAGAAGAAACATGAAAGGGAACACAGGGGGAGGGGGAGAGAAGCTGACCGTTGTGGGAAAACTTCAAAAGATCAGATTGAGGTGCTTGATGGGTTGCCGAGCTGATCAGTGAAGATTGTTAAGGAGAAGCAAATGAGCTGTTTGGATGCCTATAAACTATTCATTGCAAAAACATGGTCATGGGTGTCAGTGTGGTTGGGTTACTTGGGTAGGTGAGTGAGGTGAGTAAATAAAGAAGAAAAATTAATGTGAAAGGGATAGGTGACACAAGGAGGGGACCAGCTGCATGTCACAACTCACAACATCAACTAATTAAGAGATGACATCAACTTAATTAGTTTCCAATAATATTGTCATAGGAATTAGACATTTATTATCTACAATTGACTATGTCTATAATTATATGACATCTCCATCCCTGTATTACAGTATTAGTAGCAATATAATACTACTCCCTTGTGCAATTTCTCATTATTAACTACAATTGATTACTTGTCAAGCTGAGTCTCCTTTGCATTTTGGCAAAACCATGCAAGAACACATTGTTTGACCTAGTGGATCAGTTTCTACAAAATAGACAGACTGATTGTAAAAACAACATATATTTCAACACCACTGTTTAATATTTCACTTCTCACGTCTCTCCCGAAAATAAAAGATATATATATTAATTAACATTGCCACCAAAAAAAAAAAAAATTTCCACTCATCCTATATATATATTGTTTACTAGGCCAAATTCACAGTGTAATAAAAAGTTAGACAAGCTTTCATACTATTTCTAACTTTTATTAAAACGGATAAATTTTTCCACTAAATTGACACCAATGACTCTCATCCACTCTATTTAATTGGATGAGTATCAAATTAATACTTAATTTTTTTTTTTGAATAATTAATCCACCCATTTTAGGTTTATGATAAATCACATCTTTATTTGTATTTTTTGTTAAAAATAGGAATACTTATGTGTTATGCACATGATAATAATGATATTTCAAAATTTTAATATTTTGACAAAAATTAATTATAAACACATCATGTGGTTAAAAATATTTGATTCATCAAAAACGTAATATTTAAAATATTAATTGTTTAAATTCAAAGACTAATAAACAAATTGACACTTACATCTAGGCCAAAAGTAATCTTTAAAATACAAATTTACACAATTATTTGTCACAAAGGAAGAAAAGCCTGAGGGTATCCATTGAATGTATGTGTATATATATATATATAGTATAAAATAAGATTAATAGGAAGTGCAATTACTCAATGATATTGACTGATTTCTTTTATATGGATAATCATTGCTGAAATCACCTCTCTCCCACTGTTGTACAAAATAAAATAAAATAAAAACAGTGCAATTTTGACAAATGTGATTATTTACAAAAATGTCAAGTTGATATCAATAAGTTGAGTTTGATATAAATCTTAATTAAAAACTCTTTAGTTATAAATCATAGAAATAATAAAAATAGGTTGACAAATATGATTACAAGAATAAATCTTAAGATTAACCACAATTTTATTGAGTTGTTACTTTTTGAGGTGGTACATTCTAAAGTAAAAACCTATAATGGAAAGATCGGATTGAGATCACATGCAATTTTTTAGTTCAAAATGTTCAAAAATTGTAAGGATAAAAGTGTAAAATGTCAAAAAGTGATTAAATTGGTTTAATTTTTTTTTATTCAAGAATTGAGATTAAAAGATCTTAACCTTTTAAAACCAATTGCAATACAATTAATTCCCATCTATTGCGTTTTGGCAATACATTACATGAGATATGAGACCGTGTAAGTGTACTGTTTAGCCAGTGACTGGTTGTAAAAACAAACTGTAAACAAAACAAACAAATATTTCACCACCACTCTTTCTAATGATTCATTTCTCACGTCTCTCCCGAATATATATGTCATATGTATATATTGTGTGAGGAAATATTTTTCATATATATAATTGATAAAGAATAATTAACATAGCGGCAAAAAGTTAAGACAAGCAGGTAATTGGGTTGAGGCCCGTATAATGAATGTTCTTAACACATATGATGAGCGGTGAACCGGGCATCTTACCGGATGCCGGGCATTCAACTCGTTCCCTTTGTGAATTAATCCGCCCAGGGAGCCAATTCATCAAAGCCTCGGAGAAAAAGGAAGGATCACATAGACTTTGAACTGGACAAGTTGACCGGGATAAATAGCATTCTAGTCTAAAACCAGAGAATTAATTTGTCAATTAGACTATGGAAAAGTGAGAGCTCCCAGTGGAGCTCATTAAAAACCAGACTATAAATAGGGGAAGAAAGAAGGAAAAAGGTTTTAATTGACAAACATTCACTAAAAAGAAGAGAGAACGAACTTAATCTCGGAGGGTGATCAGGAAACGCCACCACCTAATCTTTATGTTTGTTTTGCAGGAAGGATCAACAGTTATTGATTGCGAATATAGAAGATTTCTACTGGTGAAACTCTCAATCTTATTTATTGCAAAAAAAATTACGCAACACATATATAATGATATAATTAACATAGCGGCAAAACATAATAATAATGCTTAAGCCTCTTTTGTAATTAATTGCCTCCACATAGAAACTGTTTCATTCTAGTCTAAAACCAGAGACTTAATTTGTCAATTAGACTATGGAAAACTTGGAATTATGTTTTAATTGACAAAGTCTCCAGGAATAATATGTACATTATTTACTGTAGTGCCTCCAAACCTGTCATTTTCCAATAGGAATATGTACTATACAATGCAGATGTAAAATACTTTTATGCATGGCAGTTTAATTTTATTGATCTTAACCAGTAGTATTATATATTTTTTATTTAGAAGATATCATACGTCAAGATATTTCACTGAATTAATTTCTAGTCATCATCATTGTTTTGATGGTACATTGGACATGTTAATCATAAAAAAAATTGAATGTAAGAATTAATGCTGGAAGCCTGATAGGTTGTAGAATATATAGTCTCTGTGTAGTCTTTGGAGTCTTTATATTCTGAACTGCTAGGGCTAGTGCATGTGCATGGACGAAACAAGAAACTGAAAAATCAGCAAAAAGTAATTACTCAGACATTTCAAGCCACAAATCACGTGAAGAGAGCAGAATTTAAAGTTGAACCTGTTGAAGATGTGACATATTTTACAAACTCAACAACACCTGTAAAACCGGGTGAGGCGAGTCAAGTTTTTTAACCAAGGAGTCGGGTACCCAAACCAGCCCTTCAATTGAGCTGGTCATGATGTACTTGGCCCATGAAAAAACTTGAAGCCCACAGCTCTTCATTAGACTAGGACCAACAGTCCCACTACCCAACTTGGATCCCAGAGAATATGGATTGTCCAAGCCAAGTTCCTAATTTTTTTTTGCCAAATTACAAATTACAAATTATATCCTTTAAATTTAGCCAAAGTTTAATTCAGTCTTTTATGTTTTGACTGTGTCAATTCAGTCCTCTATGTTTTGTTCTATTTCAATTATGGATTTCTATCCATTCCGTTAAACTGTTGCCGTTAGTTTCCAATTTAATCTGATTTTCCTGGCTTTAACCTGACTTTTGTTAATTCGGGTGGTTTAACTAGTTATTGTACTGAAGCACAGAGCAGGTTCCACCCAACCAGATCATGGAAGTTAAAATTTTACAACCACCATTAAAGTACCGAAAACCACTTGGGCTTCTTGTCCTTCCCTTTTTTGCTTCTTCACCCATCATCATCACCATTATCAAAAAACCCAACCTATCGCCCAACTAAACGATTTCTCTTGAATACCCAAGATTTGTTTGATGGGATTTGGCAATTAAGATTAAGAGTCAACTTCGATTGGAAATGGGAAAATTGGGTTCAAAACTGGTCATGGGTCGTGCTGTTTTCGAAGGCAATGAAGAGTGATGGAGAAGCTGATTGTACATTTGGGTCCACTAGAAAGTATATGTGATTCTTAGTTTGACCTCCAGAGGACCTTTAATGGCGGAAATGAAACCACTACTGTACATTTGGATCTACTGGGTCCTGTGTGTATATTACTTGATTTGATCGACATAGTTTAAATAATAGACTATCCATGTAATGATTAAGGGTCTGTGTAAATGCACCCACGTAAACACCATGGAGATTATCACACTTCATGTTTTCTCCATTACCTGGATATTGTATTGAGAAGATCATTAGACCCACACGCGTTTAAATGATAGATCACACAACTTAGTTTCTACCAGGAGCTTCGTTAGGCTCACAGGTAAAAGACCTCACAACTTGGTTTCTACCAGAAGCTTCGTTAGGCTCACAGGTAAAAGACCATACAACTTTGTTTCTACCAGGAGCTTCGTTAGGCCCACAGGTGAATGGCATCCAGCTGGGTAATCATCATATAATCACAATTGTCACGAAACAAGGGTAAAATAACAAAAATAGCTCACAGGTTAACATAATAAAAATACATAGCTCATTTCCAAGTAGTTTGATAAGGCCTTTCAACATTCAAAGTATTCACAAATCTTGTCACTTATCCAAATAATTCTCAAACATTTAAAAGTTTCCAAAACATATCTCAAACAACAAAATCAATGATAAAGCATATTTAGAAATCACAATAATCCAATAACTTTACCAAATAACTCCCCAGGGATTAATGAAAGATGCCTATAAAATTTCCAATCTAGCAAATCATGCATTTCCCCATATGCAATATCAAATATAATGCATTTTCTCATAAATAATAATTACTAAGGTTTATACACAAAACCCTTTAGGAAAAGTATAGTTTCACAATAATTTTCCAAAATGTGTTTATAAACATTAAAATAAATCACATATGCAATGATGATTATTTTTCCAAAAGTCCCATTAAGAAGCTACTTACCTCGCGTGATCACTAGTTTTACCTCGAGCGAGCACTACACAAGTAAGCCAATCTAGTCACTAGATCCATCACCAAGTACCTTGGAACCTAGAAACATAAATCAAGCCTATAAATAATCTTACCCATCACAAAGTAGAACACCACACTTATCTCCATAAACTAAAAGGATCCCATAAAATTCAAACCAAAGGCTCTAAAGCCTAAGTTGACCATCTTAAGATAGAAATCCATTCCCAATTGGGAATCAAACAATCATACAAGAAATCTCTAGGATCATAATGCTACCAAGATATTTAATGCCCCATTGCAAGCAATGTGCATTAACTATAATAGATACAGAACACATAATTGAAAATCAGGAATATCAAACAGAGATAGCAAAACTTATACATTTCCTTCGATTACTAAACGATAGAACCAAGCCACAATAAAAATCAACTAAGTAGTACACACATCAAGGAATAATCATATAAATTTCAACTCAATTCAATAAATAAAAGATTGGGACAAATTCTGCAAAAATATCTATTTTCAGATTAAAATGGAAGCAGGTCAACCCTTTGTAAAATTCGTTTGACCCACTTAGAGTCATCCGATTAGCTTGAAAATTTATAAGGATGTACTTCTATATGTGTATAATGTACCACAGAAATTTCAGCTCAAAAAGAGTTCTACACAATTTATTAAAAATCCCGCAATGTGGCCGACTCAAATCTGATAGATTTGGAGTTAGGAAAGGGAAATGACTACTCGGTTCAAGGAAACACAATTCAAATCAAAGCCATGGATATTAACTTCCTAAAAAATAGGAACTTCAGCCCTTATAGAAAACTCCTCTTTTAAGTTTTGGTTTTAAAACATCACCCAAGAAATTTCCCACTAAATTAGTCAATACCCATAAGATTCAAATCAATAAACTCTTTGTAAATTCCATAATCCATCTTTCCCACACCCTCTTCAAACCAAATGTTAATAAATCGCAAAACAAATAACAAGAAGAAGATGTGTATTTTCGGACTCCAAGGCAAACTACAAAATTAGACCCACTCAAGTCTCAAATGACCCCACAAACTTCATATAACAATCACCCAATCCCAATCCCATAACATCAAGAACAACTCTCAAACAAGCCTTGTATAGATATCTCAAGAAACTAGAGAATGGATCAAAGATTTTACCTTAGATTTATGCAAATATGGCCGGCAAGAGAGAGAGAGAAAAAGCTTTGCTAGTGGGTTGTGGGAGACCGCTGATCCGGTGATGTGTTTCGGTGATGGTGGTGGATTGACATACCCAAGCACACAACCACCAACAATTTCAACAGTGGCACCATAAATGGCACTTTGGTTTGTTGCCAAACCAATCCAATTTGGCCTGTAATGTCATCACGTGTACCTTGGAACGTGTCGGGAAGTATGGTCGTGGTTGAAAGCCTGTCCATAATTGGTCTAGTACTTCTTCTTCTTCTTTGTGACTTGAAACATGAGTCGAGTTGAAACTTCTCAATGAACAAAATTACATGTTCAAGCCGGGCTTATTCACGAGTTACTTGATTAACTCATTCTTTCCCTATATATAGTAAACACTACTACTAGAATTTTATATCTTTTCACAAATCTATACTGATAACTAACAAAAAAAAAATCATAATTGAATTATATAATTTACCAACCTTGTATTCTAAAAAATTGTACATAATTTTTACTATGAAATAGGCCATTTATATTATCAATAATTTATGATACTAATTTAAGACCTTAACAACTTATTTATAAACTTACACAATCCAATTTAAATATATATAAGTTTATTTTTATATATTGATACATATAAATCTATATATATATATATATATATATATATCAAGCCTTATTATTTACAAATACATTATTATATTTGAATTTGGTTTGTTTAATAATTCCCCATGGGATTAGTCGAGGACTCGAAGTGCGTATATTTACAAAATGCGACCCAGACACCCAAGATTATAAAAAAATAAAATAAAAAAGATAAAAAAATAAAAATAAAAATAAAAAAATTCAAATTTAAACATGAACTTGAGCTTGAGTTGGACTCGTTTGTTAAATAAACAAACATAAAGAAGCCTTTTCCCGAGCCAACTCGAGCCGTTCATAAACGGTTTGATTCATTTATCGCCTTAGCCACAATACTTCTGGAGGGGACAGAATTTAAAAATAATAAAACAGTAAACACTCAGTACACGTCTTTGGTCCAGACCAAACTAGTTTCTGTTCGGTCCATACTATAGTAATTCTGTTCGATCGTGATTAAAATAATCAGTGACTATTCTAGGACGTAACATTTAATGCAGGAAATATCTCTCATGTAAAAGTCTTTAATGCGTTTTTGGAATAAACACAACTAAGGTGATTGTGAGCGATTGTCCAAAAAATCATAAATACTGACATGAGAAAGAGTCTAGGATAAGCAAATGAATAAATATCTAGAGAATGCCACAAGAGGAGGAGGATATAAATAGAAAAAAAAACTGCATTAATGAGGTAAGCAACAAAATCTCCATCACCTCTCCAGAGCTTTCTTCTTTAGTTTTTTTTTTTTTTTTTTTTTATGTATTGTGAGTTTTACTGTATTCACTAACGAAGGCATTGGACAATTAAAGAGCAACCTCCGCTGGGTTTACCAAAAATTTGAAGATTTTTTTTTTGTATTTTCTGATTAAAAGGTAACGGCTTTCGGGCAGATATCTTGGGCTGTTATTTTCCCTAGTTAATCAGCTTTTCCATATTTAAAATATTCCCACCTCCAACTTCTACGAAGAAATTTTTACAGAAATGATTTCGCGGCAGAATTTTACCACGCTCGGATTAGCGACCGGTTTAATTTAACACACGCAGTCCTGTGAAAAGCCTCACAGACACACACAGTGTCACAGTCTCTCTCTCTCTGTGCGAATCATGAGCCCCTTGGTTTTTAGCGGACCCTCTCTCTCTCTCCGTTCACATTTCAATCTCTTCCGCCGCCACGTGTGCACCACCACCACCACCACCACCATCAACAACCTTCCTCTCTCCTCTGCTTCGTTCACTCCCAAGTCGCCTATTCCAATCCCACGTGTGCACCACCACCACATTCTCCATCGTGCGCCGTTTGCTCCCCCACGGGCCGCCGCCGCCGATATCCTGCACGACGCAGGGGCCACCGCCGCAATCGTCGCCGGCGCCTACGCCCTCGTCTCCGCCTTCGAGTTCCTCACTCAGCGAAACCTCATCCAACAGGTTCACTCTCTCTCTCTCAGTAGGAAATGAGTTCAGATTTTTTCTTCTTCTATTTTTAGGTATACACGTGTACTGATTTGTTTTTTTTTTTTTTTTTTAAAGTTTATACTGAATTTGAACTTACTATATATATATATGAATTATATACTATATATATATATATATATATATATATATATATATATATATATATATATATATATATATATATATATTTTATTTTCTTTAACAGTTTATTATACACCAATTATATTATAGGCTTATAGCAAGTTACTGTGAGTAGATTACTGTAAATGGGTAATAATTTTAATATTTTTGCTTAGCAAGATTTTGTTCTCTTTGCATGACTGAGTGTCTATAACTCAGGATCGAAATTGATTAGTGTTAGAATAATAGTACGAGTTGAAATTGATTAAATTTCCAGTTTCGAAACATTAGTAAATGAGGACTAGTGACTATATCCCTTGCTATATGTTTTGACTTTTCTTATACAATATAGTGCCTTCAAAGTTCAAACACATTAACACAGGCAGATTAATAAAAGTAAGTTTATTGATTAAGTGATTAAATTCGCCATTTCCCAGTTGCTTAAACTTTTAAGTAAGTTTTAATTTATCAGCTCCTCATATGTTTTACCATGTTAGGACATGACATCTGTGTCTATGTCCATGTTATGGAGTTATGTATTCCGAAGCTTTGGTATTCTTTGGGTAATGCCAAAGGATCTTTCGGATTTGCTTTTTGGGTGGTATAATGGGCTGGGGAAAGTCCATTCCAGGATTTGGAATCTGATTCCAGCTTGCCTCTTTTGGACTCTATGGCGGGAAAGGAACCGGCGTGCCTTTGAAGACGAAGAGTGCACGGTTTCACAGCTTCTTGAATTCTTCTCTAATTCTTTATTTGATTGGGCTACAGTGTGGGGATATACTGACTCCACTACTGTCATCTCTTTCTTACATTCTTTATACCTTTCTCATTCATAATTTCATTGTAAATATTTCCCACTCTTGTGTTCATGCTTTATGCACACAAAGTGGTCTTCATCAATAAAGTGCATTATTACTTATAAAAAAAAAGTCTATGTCCACCAATTTGTACAATATAATTTTCATATGGGTTTTTCTTGAAAAGCCTTGAAAGTTACTCAAAAGCTCCATTTATTTTTGCATTGCTGAGCTTTTAAAAGAAAAGATTGAAGAGAGGGTTACTCACTTATTTTATATGTAGAGCTTACCTACCAGATCCCTTGTAATGTTCAAATGCAAAAACATTGACCTTGCAAGTTTTAATTTTTGAATCCATCAAAGTAAAGGTTTTAGAGCTGAATACTTACATCTATCCAAACTAAGGATAATAGGCATCTATGTTTCACTAAGGATACCAAGGATCCATGTTTCCTGCATTTTAGTTTCAAAGTTAGTTTGAAGGACTTCGCAACAATATTGGTAACATAAATTATCTTAGTTGGACTTCTTAACTAGTGTCCAGTGAGTCTTGGATTCAATGCATAGAATGCCTTCCAAACACATCTAATTGTTTATGGAAGAGTCTTTGTGGTGAGGTGATTTTCCTTGTGGAAGTTAAAAAGAAAAAAGTGGTGCATATAAATAAACCAAAAAAGGTTCCAGGGCCAGGGTCATTAAGGAATTGGTAGTGGCAGCCTACTTTAGTGAAATTTGGGAAAAAAAGCTTTGGGAGAAAATGTTAAAAATGATGCCATTTATTTGGAAGAGAAGATATATAATATGTTTTTGTGTATTTCTATTGTCAAATAAACCTTAAGCAGTCCGAAAGCTAGCATTGCTTGATTCTTTTAAGAGAGTATATATTCTCTCTTTGTAACACATAGTGTTGCTTTCTCTTTGATAAATTTTCATTTCTCTACTGATTGGAGCAGAGTTTAAGCAGAAAGCTGGTCCATGTATTATCTGGGCTGCTTTTCATGGTTTCTTGGCCGATTTTCAGGTATTGCTTTCCTCTGTATTTGAAATCCTAACAGGTTTTGTTCATATTAATACCAGTGGTTTGAACTGCCGTTTTCCTTAACTACTTCAGCTGGTCATTTTAATCCTAGAATAGCACCACAACAGAGGCTCGCTACTTTGCTTGTTTGGCTCCTCTTGTGAATTGCTTGAGACTTGTCATCTATGGCCTCTCATTAGCTTCTGATGAAGGGCTCATAAAATCTGTTACTCGAGAAGGAAAACCAGAGTAATTTTTCAGTCATTGTTACAAAGCTATTTGGATTCATCTCCTTGTGATAATAATGATATCATAAGTAATTCTGCTTCAATATTATTTATATGCTTGCAGGGAGTTGCTTAGAGGTCCTCTGTATTATGTTCTGATATTGATTATATGTGCTCTTGTCTTTTGGCGCGAGTCTCCAGTTGGAGTGATCTCGCTGGCAATGATGTGTGGTGGCGATGGTAATACCTCTGCCTTATCCAAATTCAGCTGTTGCCCCCACAACTCCTCTCAATTATTAATTTTCAACTTGGTGGCTTATAGGTGTTGCTGATATCATAGGTAGAAGATTTGGGTCCTTGAAGATTCCTTATAATCAGCAGAAGAGTTGGGCGGGTAGCATATCCATGTTTGTTTTTGGATTCCTACTTTCCATTGGGTGCGTTTGAAACCACCATTGTGGCCAACCAAATAGGTTATCAAAATATAACTTGCTATATATAGATTTTGGCATTGACATGAAAATTATCTTTACAATGTAGGATGCTGCAATATTATTCAGTTCTGGGATATTTGCAATTGGATTGGGTCTGGACAGTGCAAAAGGTTGCTCTAGTTTCTTTGGTGGCAACAGTGGTGGAGTCCCTTCCAACCACAGAGGTAGTAGATGACAACATATCTGTTCCTTTAGTAAGCATGGCAGTGGCATTTTGGATGTTTGGTAATTAGCTTGTTGTACCCCTTTTTCTCTGTCCCTTCCATTGGTCCTATTATTGATATGTTTAAATTTTCATTTTGTCTATTGTCTGTCTCCTTGAATGCCCTGTAAATTATTGCCTCTGTGAAACACCTCTTAATATATTCAATTTAGTCAAACAAATACAAATCTTCTCTTTTTTCTTGAGCCCAATGGAACTGTGATTACATAGTTTATTACTTCACTGTCTTGAGTTTCAACATAAATCCTATGGCTTTATTTCTGATTTTAAGGAACTTTGTTTCAGCACAAGTCAACAAAATAGTCTTATTCCAAACTGTGGACTTGACCATGTGGAGTTCATTTTAAGGACCTTTTTTATTTAGTTTTTTCATGTACAACTTATCTGTGACTTGGTTTGATTTGTTTCTTTCCTTTATAGTGTTCTTGAATACTGCCTGTTATTGCTTCAGCTCATATACATGAGGTATTCTAGACCATTTTTCCTCTTTTGACAGTAGACAAGCAAGATGTCCACTGGGCTAACTGTTTTGTTTTTTGGATTGTCGAATTTTTTAGGCAGTTTATATTATTTAAGTAGAAGATTATTATAGAAACCAGAGGTTTTGTATTATAGTTTTCCTCAATGATACAAGTGTGATTGATAGTATCTACATATAGCTATACAATGATCTGTATACAAGGGAAGGTTTTCAAAATACAAAGTCAAGGAGGTAATCCGGTGACATCAGTGTAGTGAGTGTTAGTGCGACAATTCTTGCCAGATTGTGGTGATCTGCAGAATCTGTGATGGCTGAATCAATGGTTGCACATTGTTGGTTGTGATTGCTTTGTTGATTGATGCTCAGTTGATTTAGGCTTTGATTGGCTCGATTTGTGCTTTGGTTAATTACTCCCCCTTTAGTTGAGGAGTGAGGACAACACCACTCCCAACTTGTGACGAGGACTCTGAAATGATTCCCTAGGGAGTGGCTTGGTAAAAGGTTTGCTAACTGGTTGGAGATATGAACATACTTGGTGATAACATGGCTTGGGAAACCTTTTCACTAATGAAATAGTAGTCTTTTTTGATGTGCTTAGTACAAGCATGGAATATCGGATTGATTGATGCAAGGCATTTTAGGGTGGCAGGTTTAGGCTTAGAAAGAAATGGAATTAAAGGGCTAAGTTGTATTGAAACTAAGCTAGGCAATCAATTCTTCAAGAGAACACTACTCATGGAACAAAGCACTAGGTTCAATGTTTATTCATCCAAAAAAAAACTGCCTTACAATGCAATGCCTTAGTCTATTTATACTATATAGCCTCAGGCTTAGTCTAACTGCCCAACCAATAGGGTGCTTACACATGGTTCACTAACTACAAATGGTTAACTAACTAACTATAATGCAACTACTTTGTTACAAAGGTTAGGCTGTTTACACTAACTTCTAATACCTAAAAACCACTGCATCAGAACTCCTCCTCTTTAGAAACACTTGCCTCAAGTGTAAGGCTTGAGAGGCTTGTGAGAGATCTTCATCTTGATCATCCTACCCGTTCTCATGTTAATGAACTTTAGAAAATACTTTCTTTCTCATTGGCAGCAAGGTGATGAGCTTCCCATCTTGTTTGAGGCTGTAGGTATTCCTCTTTCCATCGTGGCAGGTTCCTCTATCATATTGCCATGGTCTCCCTAGTAATAAGTGGCAAACATTGATTTGAACTACGTCACAAAGCACCTGGTCCTCAAACTTCTTACTGATTGAAAATAAAACTAGGCATTGCTTGGTGACTTCGATTGCATTCCCTATCTTTAGCCATGAAAGCTTGTAGGGTTGTGGATGATCTTGAGTCTTGAGGACTAACTTGTCAACCACTTCTTGAGCAATCACATTCTCACAACTCCCTCCATCAATTATAAGACTGCAAACCTTTCCACCAATGTTGCATGAGCTGTGAAATATCCTGCTTCTCACCCAATCTTTTTCTTCTTCTTTCTCAGGTTCCAATAGTGTCTTCTTCATCATTAAGGCCATGCCCTCCTCTTCTTGTTCATCTCCTCTTATTTCTGCTCCTGTCTCCATGTCGTATACAGGCTGATTATCATCTTCTTGGTCTTCACAATCATCAATCATAAGAGTTTTACCTTGGGACAACATAGGTTTCTTGCAATCTGCTGCTTTATGTCCAGCTTCTCCACATTTAAAACATTTAAAAACCATACCTGTTTGATTCTTGGCTGCTGCTTTAGATGCATGGCTGGCTGCATTGCTTGTGCTGGCCATATTGGACCCCATTTCCATCTCCTTGGCTGGTTGGCTCCATGATTCAGTGAGATTAGGAGTTGTTCCACCATTTCTTGAAGTAAATGGATGTGACTGACCCTCCTAGATTTCTGTTTCTCAATGAGCAATGCTCTATTGAAAGCTTCTGACACAGTCCAGCAAGTATGAAGGCACAGGACATCTTGGATGTGTATCTTGAGGCCACTTATGAATAGTGCCACAAGTTGCTTCTCGCTTTCATTAAGATCAACTCTTGCAATTAGTTGATAGAATGACTCAGCATACTCCTCAACTGAACCTGTTTGTCTCAGGTTGTGTAAGCTTTTGTACAAGCTTTGAGTGCTATTGAAAGGCAAGAACTGCTCTTGCAATTTCGCCTCATCTTGGTAGTCGAATACCCTCTCATCTGTGTGAATCCAATCCGTGAACTCATCCGGGTTGAGGCTTCCATGAAATTCAAGCAGTTCAGCCTTGAAATTTATCTCCCATTTGGGTTCTTCCTTGGCTGGGATGTGTTGCTGTTCTCGAACAGGAACACGTTCAGTCCTAGGTGGCCTTCCAAAAGGGTTGTCATAGTGATTCTCACCACTATTGGATCCATTTGCATGGACATTCAATTGGTACCTTGTCATAGCTTCAGTCAAGGCAGCTACTTGCCTCCTTAGAGCTTCAATCTCAGGATCTCTTGCAGGCTGTTGCTTTGGCACCATTTCTTGACCATCTTGAATCTCCAACTCTGGAACTGTCTTCTTATGCTTGTCCTTCCTCAACCTCTCCGTAGGAGCCATTCTTGAACACTCACTTAACAGGTTTCTCTCACAAAAGGAACTGCTTTGGATTGTGTTTAGGCTTCCCAAGGTAATCAGCTTGGTGTTTAGGCTTAGGACAAGTTTCTTGATGAGTTCTTGCAAGAATCTTGAATTGCAAGTGACTCAGATTAAGACTATTTGCTAGAGGCAGCAGGGTTTTGCTCTGATACCAAAATGATGCAAGCCATTTTAGGGTGGCAGGTTTAGGCTTAGAAAGAAATGGAATTAAAGGGCTAAGTTGTATTGAAACTAAGCTAGGCAATCAATTCTTCAAGAGACCACTACTCTTGGAACAAAGCACTAGGCTCAATGTTTATTCATCCAAAAAAAAAAAACTGCCTTACAATGCAATGCCTTAGTCTATTTATACTATGTAGCCTCAGGCTTAGTCTAACTGCCCAACCAATAGGGTGCTTACACATGGTTAACTAACTAACAGCACTGTTACAAATGGTTAACTAACTAACTAACTATAATGCAACTACTTTGTTACAAAGGTTAGGCTGTTTACACTAACTTCTAATGCCTAAAAACCACTGCATCATTGATGGACATGCAAAGGGCATTCATATTGTCACAAATTATTGTGGAAGGAACGGGAAGGGAGAAGCCAAGGTCATGCAGAAGGAAAGAAACCCAGGTTAACTCAACTGTAGCAGCAACCAAGGCATGATATGCAGCCTTTGCACTTAAGCATGCCACAGTGGGTTGCTTCTTGACACGGCAGGTGTGGGGCATCCTGGACGGCAGGTGTGGGGCATCCTGCCCAATTAGCATCGGAGAAGGCATAAAGGTTAGTTTTGGAAGCCATTTTGGTCGAAATGGGATTACAGTTGAGCATTTAGGCATGTTGGAGCAGGTCTCATGCATATTTTTCTTGAGGGAGGTGGATGCCATGAGGTGAATGAGACACTTCAATGTTAAGGAAGTAGTGGAGAGAGCCCAGGTCTTTCGTAGCAAACTTAGAGCTGGTTTGTTGAATAAAGGATGACAAGAATGAGGTATTGTTGCCTGTGAAAATAATATTGTCGAAAGGAGTAAGAAGATTGTATCTTAATTGTTGTGTGGTACAAAGAGTGAGGGATCATAAGTGCTACACAAAAAACCATAGTGAATGAGATAATGGCTTGAGCAATTGAACCAGGCCCTCAGAGCTTGTTTGAGGCCATAGAGAGCATAAGACAGCTTGCAAACATAGGTGGGGTGCTCAGGATTGACAAACCCTGGGAGTTGATTCATGAACATTTGCTTCTTGAGAAATCCATGAAGGAAGGTGTTCTTTACATCAAGTTGTTTGATGGCCCTTCCACGATTAACACTCCGTTTGGGAGGGGAGAAAGGAATGGGATGGAAAAAAAATGGAAAAAAAAAAGAATATTTTAAGAATATTCTTTCATTTCCCCTGTTTGGAAGTTTAAGTATGAGGGAATGGGAAGGAATGGAAAGATCATTCCCTTGTTTGGGAGTTTAAGTGAAGGGAATGGAATGGAACACTCATTCCTCCCTATTCCTTCCAAACCCCAATTTTCATTCCCTCCAAAATTGGGAGGAATAGGAGGGAATGAAATTTTGTTTAATAAAATTTTCACCAAAACTCCCAAAATGCCTTTAATATTTTTCTTAAATACTAGATTATCCCTAATTCCTCACCTCCATCTTCTCACATCTTCTTGTGCTACTGCTATCATCTCAAACCTCAGAGTTTTTTCTCTCCTTTTTTTTTTGGATACCATCAACACAATAGCAAAATTAACAAAAATATATAGGCAGAGGCTATTCTTTATATATATATATATATATATATATATATATATATATATATATATATATATATATATATATATCATTTTTTTTTTCTAGTTAACGTGAGTTTATATTCATTATGTTGTGCATTATTGTGTTCGCAAAAGGGGAGCATACTACTGTATGCTAAATCTACAACATTATTATTGCTGTGTCTAAACTAAATTAAAATGAAGGGTATAGTAGTAATTTTGTTATAAAATGATTCATTTTCATTCCTTCGAATATTACTCCTAAACATGGTTATTAAATTCCATTTCATTCTATTCATTTTTTTTAAAACATCCAAACAAGATTACTTAGTTCCATTCCATTCCATTCCGTTCTATTCATTAAACACATTACATTCCATTCCTTTCCTTTCCTTTAAAATTTAATCATTCCATTCTATTTCATTCCCTTCTAAACTCTCAAACGAAGCGTTAAGAGTAATGGTGAGAACAATGTGAATGGTTTGAGGCTTGACAATAGGGCTGAAGGTTTCAGCACAGTCAATTCCTTCAAGTTGAGTGAATCCGTTGGAAACAAGCCTTGCCTTCAATCTCTCAAAATTCCCATAAGCTTTTAGTTTCATTTTATAGACCCATTTGCACTCTACCACATTCATGGTGGCACTAAGGTCCAGGTGCGATTGGCATGAAGAGCATGGAGTTCTTCCTACATGGCTCGGACTCAGCTAGGATGTTTCATGGTGGATTTCTAGGTCATTGGTTTTGAAGGAAGCGAGGATGCCAAGGAATTGTGAAGTAGCCTAGCCTTGGTTTTACCTAGAGTCTGCATTGGGTGAGTATTGAGAGAAAGGTGTCTACCTGGATGCAAAGGACCTATAGGAACTTGAGTTCAACATGCTAACTAGGAAGCAGAGTGTCGTGGGAGGGATGTGGGATGAGAGGAAAGGCTAGGGGTGTTCTTGAGTACCAGACCTTGAGGGGCTATCTGGAGAAGTGTCAAGAGAGGACAAGGGCATAGTGGAACTTTTTAGAACAGGTTCTGGACAAGGTACACAAGGTGCAAAAGGCTCATTTGGTGATGGAGTTGGTGTAGGTTGGAAAGGAATGAATGTTGGGTAGATGGAGTGAGGTGTCAAGGTGAATTGTTGGGTTAAGATGGAGGTGTTGTGGGGAGGAATTAGAAGATGCAGTGGCTTGGGGAGGTTGTTGCTTTAGAGAGGGCTTGAGTAGGATTGTGGTCAGCATCACGAGCAGGAGTTTTGTCATCATCGTGATATTCGACAAAGAATATCACACGGGTTGCTTCCTCCCCTTGAAACACAACTCCACTAGATTGCTCATTAGAATAAGGATAGCGATTTTCATTGAATATAATGTGCCTTGAAATGCAAAATCGACCATCAGGATGATAGAGACACCTATACCCTTTGTGAGTTTGGCTGTAGCTAATGAACACATTAGAGATTTGGGGAAAACTTGTTCTTACCATATGCCTGAAGATAAGGGAACCATTGGCAGTCAAATGTGCAATGAGGAGTAGCCAGACTCACAGCCACATAGGAGCTTAAATGGAGTGTCCATGCCTAATATTGGTGTTGGGTGTCAGTTGATCAAAATTACCATTGTAGTGAAGGCTTCCACCCATAAGTACAAAGGAACCTTATTGGGATACATCAGTGTGAGACCTCATTCAACAATGTGATTGTGTTTTCTTTCCAATTTGACATTTTTCTATGGTGTGTGAGGGCAAGAGTTGCCTACTAAGGCCACACTCATACGGTAGATGCAGGAATTTTGTTTAGAACTACCACCATGACATTGATTTTTTTTTTTTTTTTGGGTGTGTGTGCTCATATTGCAACTTAACCATAATTTTGAATTTTCGAAAACGACCAAAGAAGTCAGACTTACGCTTTAAGAGATACATCTAGGGGTGGGTTCAGGTCGGACGGGTCGGGTATTGGGCAAAACCGTTGTCCGTCCGTAGAAAATAAATTCACGGATAATCCGTCCGTTAACCGTCCGTTGATAGGTTCGGGCGGTCGGGTCGGTTGAGCGGGTTTGGCGGGCGGGTGGTCGGGTTTAAAGAATATGCAAGTGGGTTTTTTTGGACTTTTTTGGGCCTCCAAGTACACTTTAAAAATTCAGTCCATATCATTGTTTTGGACTTTTTCGGGCTTTTTTGGACCATTTTAAAGCCAAATCAACAACTATATGTAATTGGACCTACTAATTTAGTTTTTTTAGCCATTTTTTTACTATTCATTTAAACCTCCTTATTTGCTAACTTTTTAAACCATTGTTATATATAAAAAACCAAACATAAATGCAAGTATGCAACAATTCCTAAGCACATACAAATACAAAAAATCAATTTCATATTAACCTAAATTACCAACCAACTAGGCAACTACCAAGCATGCTAAATAAATAATTTCTACCCTAATTTAGCAAGCATACAAAACAACAAATACAAATACAAATTACAATACAAATAAATATATATATATATATATATATATTTATTTATTATTTAAATAAATATTGTCGGGCGGGCGGGTATCCGCCCGACCAAAATTTCAAAATCCGTTATCCGTTCGTTATCCGAATATTTAAAATATCCGTATCCGTATCCGTCCGTATATATGCTCACGGACGGACGGACGGACGGACGAACGGGTCGGCCGGATTGGTCGGGCGGGTCGGGTTTCACGGTTTTTTGCCCACCCCTAGATACATCCATGTAAATCATGTAATCATCTACAAAAGACACAATACTGAAAACCTTGAGCAAATGTAACTGGTGTTGGACCCCATATATCACAATGAACCTCATGTAAAGGAGAAGTACTTTGTTCATTAGTAATGAGAAAATGAAGTTTACAACTCTTTCCCATTTGACAACTTGAACAAATAGTGATGCCTATGCTAGTAACAGCAACAGAGATAAGATTTTTATTCTTGAGGAAGGGGAGTGTCTTTTGTTGAGGATTCCCTAGTCATTGGTGCCAAATTTTCTTTAGAATTGATTGTTGTCTTACCGAGAACAGAGCATAGGGTTGGGCCTCTTAAGATGTAAAGACACCTTTTCTATAGCCTCTAGCTAGTGTCTTCTATGTTTTCTCATCTTTAATAACAAAGCCAGTGACATTTCATAAATCATCAACAAGTTTACCAACAGAATGACAGATAGTAGATTCTTTGTGATGTGCAGAATAAGTAAGATGTGTTTAAGAGGCAAGTTACCATAGGGATTACTATGGCTGCATGATTGCATCTTGTATATGAATAATTTTCAAGCTTTTTCCATCAGCAAGAATGATTATGTCAGTCCCATGATTAAGGATTGAGTGAGTGAAGCTTACTTGGATCATCATATGGGATGTGGCACCTAAATTCAGAATCCATTTTGGATTGTTCAAGCCAATGCTTCTAGGATTTCCTCATCCTGATAGGCATGGTTGAATTGGTTTTGACAATTGATTGTCTTGTGTCTTAGTTTGCACAGATTTAGTAGATTATAGGTGGTCTTGGTTTGATAATGCATGGATTAATAGAAGATACATATGATAATGCTCACTAATAGTGATATAAATATGCAAAATTAAGCTATTATCAATGATCTTACCACCTGGTTACCTATTTCTCCCTAGCGCAAGGGAATTAATTGAATATTATCTTCTAAAAAAATCACTGGAAAACTCATGTCTTATGTTTAGTTTACTCCAAGAGTAATGCTACATACACAACAATTCCATCATCATCATTATCTCGTTTAGGGCATTTCTTAACGTGACGCAACAAATTAGTAGTCTCATTATCACCTGCAGTATAAGTACAATGACATCTCTTACATTTAGTTTTTTATTGCACATCATCACTTATAGGTTGTAATTCAAATTCTGATCATACCATAGAAGTCCTACATCTAGTTCTTTTAGAAACACTTGAAGCACTCTCATCAAACTCATAAGTTTCCTCATTCATTGAAGCCATATCTAAATGTAAAAAGAAAACAAAAACCACCCATCAAACAAACTTAGCATATTTAAACAAGTAACATATAAACAATCATCAACAATTAAAAAAATAATTATTTTATCACTGTCCCAATCAATCTTTATCCCTATAGGTTTTTCTTTCATTTCTTTCATTTTTTTTTTCTTTTATCCTATCGTTTTCAAAAGAATATTTATAAGTTAAATAATTTCTCAAGTTGTGACAATAATTCCATAATCAGGTTATTTACTATCTTTTTGAACACTATCCAAAAAGTGAAACAAATGCATGTGGTTTCTCGCATTTAGATCCACAATGATCAATTTTTTTTTTGGGGCTGAATAATACTTGTATTAAAACGAGAACAAACAGACATTAAGAAGGACCCAAAGGGCCCATCCCATCTGCATCCGGCGGGACAAATACCCAAGCAGGGATTGAAGAGATGGGAAGGGGCCCAGGGACCAAATCTGAGGCAGCCCAAGCTGCAATATTATGAGCAAAAGATCCTTAATAGAAACTAGAAAATTATAGATAAGGCAATTGGATAAGACAGCCCAAAATAAAAATCTCACATTAGCAAAAGCCTGCACACACATGCTGACTCTTCTATTGGATGATGTAGGACCAGCAAAAAGGTGTTTTGGATTTGGCTCTCCTTTAAGGGCCCTTGGTTGCGTATGAGATTTGTTTCATCATTTCAAAAATGTGTCTCTTATTATTATGGAGACAAAATATCTCCAGGTCTTTATCAACCACAATTTAAAGAAATTATTTGTGACTCATAAAAAAAAAAAAAATTTATTTGTGTCCCCAACCAGAACACAACATTTGGGTTTTGACTACTTTGATAGCTAAAAAATTCACCACACCTAATCTACAATGTAGCTCCACACATACATTTTACATAGACACATAGCATACCAACAAAGACCAAGAAATCAGAGAGATCAAAGATGGAGAAGATAGATCACACAACAGTTCCCACAAATGGCATAAACATGCACATAGCATCAATAGGAATTACAATCGAAATTCAAAGACCCACATAATCAAGTCATTGAAGTAGAATAAAAACCAAATTAAAGACCCACATGATAAAATCCAAAAATTGGAGGATTATGGAATTATGATGATTCACTTCTCTCTCAACAATACTCCACTAGCTTCTATGCTGTAATTCATGGCTTGGTCAATTTTAAATTCATCATTTTAAGTTTGTCAAAGTTTGAATTCTGTTCACTGTGACTTGGAATATATTTGTGGGAATTATGTAAGTTCATCACAGTGAAGGAAGTAGAAAACCTAAATATCTATTAGATATATAATAATAATACTAGGTTTCATTGGTTTTATAACTAGTGAATTAAGTTTCAAAAATGATTATAATAACATAAAGACTAAAATAGATATAAGATTTATATAGACTACATAGGAAATAGGGAGAGAGGTACACAAGTAATTGGGCCTAACTTAAATGGGTTAGGTCCAAATATACAATGGATTGGGGTTTTGGGTCCTAATATAATTTGACACCACACAATCATTTAACAATATCGTGTTAGACTCCATCAAAGTGGCAATTCCCATTTGCTTAACCTCATACCAACCAAAGGCTGCTTAGCTAACTGCTTGGCCATGCTTTAATCTTTTGTCACAATTAACAAAAGTGCCAAAATTAGAGAAAGCAAAAAATATAAAATATAAAAGAACATAAAAATTATGTGTTGTATCAAGTTGTGTAGTAATTACCAAATTTAAAATTATTAGTGCAATTTTCTTATCTTAGATATAATCAAATACAAAATCTTTTATCATAAGCATCGTTATCCTAGAAAATATCTCCATTGTTCAAGCTTAGGTTTATCCTAACAAATTTTATTGCCAACACTTAAAGTAAATAACATTATCTTATAATCCCATGACATCTTCCTTCCATAAAAGTTAACATTCTCTAAAGGACAAGGTTTGGCTACAAACTAGTTTGTAGCTCGTTTGCTACAACCCACTATGTGGTAGCTTATAAGACCATTCACATGTATTATTTAAAGAAATCACATAACTCATTAAATAAGTCATATGACTTAATATACACGTGGATGATCTTATTAGGTGACATGTAGTGGGTTGTAATGAACTGGCTACAAACTAGTTTGTAGCCAAACTCTGTCATTCTCTAAATAATCTATGAACCCTTTTTTTTTTTGCAACAAAAATAACTTAAGTGGGGCATTCTCTTCGTTATAACTTTTCTACCAAATTGTTGGCTTCACTAAGTCTAACCCCATAAACCCTTATTTTCATGTTCAACCTCATCAGGTTTTTTAGGGATTTCTTAGAAGTTTTCTTCTATTTAATATATTCCCTAAAAAGCTCATTATAGGATTTTGTGAAATTTGTTTATATTCTAAATATGGTAAAGGGTACTTCAAATAATAGTCTCAGGCAAAGAGTTTAGATTTATTGGATATTTGAGCAATGAACAAATAAAATTGTAAACTGAGGTGTATATATATATAAGAATTGGGATTATTTCCACACTAAATATTGTTATTTTTGCACCATTTGGTGTGAAAATAACACATAATGGTACAAAATCACATTACTATTTGTTATTTTCACTGTGCAAAAAGGACAATAATAATAGTAATAATCGGTGTGAAAATAAAATTTCCCTAAAAATAATATACACAGACTTAAGCTCTTCGTTTACCAAAACGTAATGCAGTTTGGAGCTGAATTACTAAAGTTCCATTTTTCCGAATGCTAACACAGCTTTTTGGACAAAGTGACGTTGACGCATACCCTATGTAATTTGTGGATATATTCACAATTTATAAATATAAATATCCACATTTAAGTGGTATCCCTAAATCAAAGACATGGACAAAACACAAAAATAAAAAGGATTCTTTAAGACCAGATAAACTCCTACAACCAGGAATGATTAAAAATTATCAATTCCCGAGAGTTCCAGAGAAACAAACCCCAGCCACTCCTGAAACCACCGTCCCTCCTTCAGCACTGTTTAGGGCTGCGTGGCCGTCCCTCGCCTCCGGGTGAGGGAGATCGGGACCAGAGACGGTCCGATCTCGGCTACGCGGCCCGTTCCCTTTCTTTTTTCCTTTTTCTTGTTATTTTCGTTTTTATGTTGGCATCCAGATCGGACGGCTCCGAGCCGCCACCACCCTCTTCTTCCTCAACCTTCCGTTTCACCTCATCATCGTCCGATCTGGTCTTTCAAGGGGAAGACTTGTTGGAATCTTTGGGTGGTTCGAGCTTCCAACGTTTTCCCTCTATTTTGTCGGCAAGATCTGGCCTTTCCAGTGGACGACGAGATCTTCTCCGGCGGTGGATGTTCGGTGGGCTACGGGTTTGGGGATGTCTTCCAGCTCGAGTTTCTATCAATTACCCTAATCTTTGGGTAGATTATTCAAAACCCTTTTTGAAGGGCCCCTGCCACACCCGAATCGAATGGCAAATTCGATTTGACCCAGTGGTTTGCTTGGCTGGGATTAAGGATCTAAACCTGTTGCTGGACTGGACATTGGCTGCTGTAGCTGCTCTTGTTCTCTTTTGGATTTTGGTCAAGCTTGCCGTTTGTTTGTATGGTTGTTGTTTGTGTTGTTGTTGTTTGTGTTGTTGTATATGTTGTTTTTGTTGTAGTTGTTGTGGTGTTGTTACCGCTGCCCTCTGCGTAGGGCTTTTTGCCGTGACGAATGTCACTTTGTCTGCCCTCTGCGTAGGGTTTTTCTCCGCCCTCTTTGTAGGGTCTTCTATCCCTCTATGTAGGGTTATGTAATATGTTGTTTATTTCAATAAAAGCTTTGTTATTTATCAAAAAAAAACTCCTACAACCAGGAAGAAACTAAAGCACAAATCATCAAGTCTCATGACAACACTTTTTTCCGCAACGGTGCTTGGGACCACTTCATCCTTGTCTCCATGTCTGTAATATTTCGGGCAAACTGTGCCTAGTGATGGGTTATACTTGTTTAATTATGCTACTACAATTTACATTTTTATTTTTCTTTTTTATACTTTATTTTATAAGATTTGGGTTTAGTTGTGTTGTATACTTTGTATGTAGCAAAAAAGTATACTTTGTATGTAGTTGTCTAGTGGTTCGTTGTGTCTTATTGTTTGGTAAACTGCACAATTATCTTGCCACGCTTTATTTTTTTATTAATTTTTTATTATTTATTTTATTATTATTATTATTATTATTATTACTATTATGATTATATTTATAAGAGGAGAAATTATCAGTCTCTTCTTACTATTAAGCTTGATATACCTAGTAAGGTATTATGTGTTTTTTGGAATTAGGTGAGTTACTCATGTCTACATAAATATGACCCGAATATCTAAAAATATATATATATAAAAAAAAATTTGAACGTACCACCAAATTTGAAAAGATGAACAATTATTGAGTATGCAATAATTCTCCTTGTGCAACCTATAGCTCCTCAGGAACTCCACCAATAAACGATTTTAAAAGCAGACACCTAATTAATCCAAATTTAATCTTAGAATCGATGGACAACCAACCAAACAAACCGATAAATTTCATTTCCCTCTTTTTCAATCCTAGACTATAGTCCCTTACGAAAAATGTCCATTAATGTACTTAGCCCCATGCACTCAATCACTCAAAAGTCAAAAGTTTATTGATCAGTCCATAAAGACCTCTTAGAGCATTCTTATCAGCCTCCATATTTTTTTTGCCAATTTGGTTCTAAAAAACCCACTTTTGCTAGTTTAGCTAAGGCACCACTGTATCAGACTCCCTATTCTAACTTTACTATTCTATTTTTTAATATATTCTTATTATTTTATTTATTTTTTCACAACTTTCAAAATACCAACTTTTCTCTTTTTTTTCTATCCTCCTTCTATACACCGTAGCATATTCCCCTCTTTTCTTTTTTTTCTTTTTTCTTTTTTCCTTTCCTTTTTTCTCCTCCACCCACGTATACTTCTCTTCTTTTTCTTTTTTCTTTTTTTTTTCTCCTTTTTTTCCCCATCACCCACGTCCCCCTCCCATTTTTCTTCTCCTTTCTCTTTCTTCTTTCTTTCTTTCTTTCTCCAGCGTCTCCCCCTCATTTTTTTTCTTCTTTCTTTCTCAGCGTCTCCCCCTTCAGCACGTCTCCCCCTTCATTTTTTTTCTTCTTTCTTTCTCAGCGTCTCCCCCTTTATTTTCTTTCTTTCTTTCTTTCTTTCTTTCTTAGCATCTCGATTTTATTTTATT
The DNA here is from genome assembly GCA_907173295.1 of Fagus sylvatica. Taxonomy (NCBI): domain Eukaryota; kingdom Viridiplantae; phylum Streptophyta; class Magnoliopsida; order Fagales; family Fagaceae; genus Fagus; species Fagus sylvatica. The sequence continues at coordinate 13,559,819 of OU015762.1, read as the reverse complement.
TTTGGTTTTGAGCCTCCATTGTTTTGACTCCATTTTTCGTTTTGAGCTCCATCTTTGCTTACTGCTATTCCTATATTTTTCTTTCTCATTTTTTTTTCTTTTTTCTTTTACTGCTCATCATTTTTTTTTTTTTTTTCTATTTGGGGTATTGAAGATTTAGTGTGTTGTTGTTGTTGTTGTTGTGGTTTCCGTTGTTGTGGTTTCCGTTATTTTATTGGCGCGGTAGACAGCTGAAGAGAGAGAAAGAAATTTTTTTATTCCCCGGGATGAACTAGCTTTTGTTGGACGAGCTCTTCATCAACCACGTTTTCTGGTTTGGGGAGGCTTATGTTTCTCACTTTTGCTGCCTCCTCCCCATTTTTTGCTGTTTTCGCCCAAATATTCAGCCTGATAAGAATGCTCTTAAAAAGTTATGTACCCACATGCTAAGAGGTGCCTAAACTGTCCCATCTAATTAATATAAAATCTATCCATTACTGCTTCCTTAATTCCTCTCTCATTTTCTTTCAATTGTGTGTGAATTATGATTGGCTTTTTCCTCTTCATGTCTCTTTACTTTTACATTTCTCTAATTTTCCTTTCCCTCTTATCTTTCCTTTTTTGTTTTCATGTTCCACCATAGACTAAGATGCATCCCCTAAAAACTTATTATGGTTCTTTATGCAATAAGAGAGGACCAGCAGGACCAACACTAGCTGCCACCTTTTTTTATTTTTGAAAAGTAGTGTCTTCCCATAAATTGCTTACACCATCTTACAATCTTCTAAACATACATTGTAAATTCCGATTCCCTAAATTTTTTGTAACAAAGTATAATATTTTTGCTTTCACCCTAGGCCAAAATTACCAATGTAATTTCACCAAAAAAAAATTACCTATGTAATATTATATTGGTCTTTAAAATTTACTTATAAAGTGTTATTGGATCTTGAAATTTAATATTCCGGTACTTTCGTGTGTGTTCTTCTCGTAATCTTGCTTTTTTTTTTTTATTACTATTTATTTATTAAATTTATTGCCTTGTATGTTGTACTATATAGACAATTATACTTATTATAAAAAGCATAGACAATTATATTTTTTTGTTTTTATGATCCATGTCTAATCTATGATCGTGTTGGACTGGAGATGGCCCACCCCTCAATAACTTGTTTGGACATGCGGTTCCCCTTTTCTTTTCCTTTTTGTTTCTCTAATATGTGATTGTGTAGGGTAATAATGATGCCTTACCTTACAAAAGTCATGGTCATCAGATAATACACTGCATATGGACACAGAGCAAAAAATGGAAAAAGCCTGCTGCAAGAGAGAGACAGCAACTTCAAATTATTCTTCTTTTATGTATGATTGATCTAGGATTCTTAAGGCAAACGGGGGTCTTAGTCTTCATTCCTTAAGCTCAAAGGCTTAACTTAGAAAGATTTTTGTTTGGTTCTTGGATTCTAAGGAAGCGATCTAGATGAGTTTTGAGGCCATGGATATGAAAGAGAAGGAAAGAATTAAACGGTCTTTTTTATTCAGCCTTCTTTCCTTCTTTATCCATCTCTCGACGTGACTATTAAAGAGGAAATGTAGATTAAAAAAAAAAATTACAAAATTTGATGGGAATGCTTTCAAGAAGAGTTCTATGAGTTTTCCTAATTCCTATTCAGGAGTCAGGACCTCGAGAGCGACAGGTGTCAAATGGTTGGTTAAAGCAAATTTTGCTTTTGTAAAGAAAAGCAGGGTAATACGGATCTGGCTGTCTTTTCAAGCCTTTTGAGCGTGTAAAGAAAAACGCGTCAAATGACTCAATTCCGCGTCAAAGCCATGTGAGGTAGACACTTTTATTTTTTTTGCCAAGCGTGTGAGGTAGACACTTGGCTTCACAATTCGCATGTCCTTTCATGTCCTCTTACATCTTCAGGTTAATAGTTTATTTTGTTTTCTTTTTATTCTTTAGCTTCCCTTTTTTGTCTTTTCATCTTTAGCTATGCTTTGTATTGTGCTTGGCATATTTCTTTGTTCTTAATAAATTATTCTATGAGTTCTCGATCTTTCTTTTTTGGAGAAGAAGTTTCAGATCAATAAAAGTGCATATCAATTAGGGGTGGGCAACTATCCGTGAAACTCGACCCGCCTGATAAATACGATCGACCCGATCATCCACCTGCCTGCCCGCAAACTCTTATTCGGACGGATACGGATTTCATTTATATATTTTTTCGGGTTTCGGACGGGTAATGGATTACCCTTTTTTCGTCGGGTATCCACCCGACCCGCCCGACCATTCATTAATACCATTAAAAAAAAAAAATCTACAATATCCCCACGGTTCCCACCCCACCCGAACCATTTTTTCTCTCTTTCAACCTCACGGTCTGATCATCTCTCTCTCTTCTCTCATTTCCGCTCTATCTTCTCTCATTTCTGTCCCTCTCCCTCACTCTCTCTCTCTCTTCGTGACCAACTGACCATGTCTCCGCCAAGAAGAAACACAAAAGATAGGAGCCTGGGCCGAGAAGTCGCCGGGGTTGGAAGACGAAGGCGACGCACGGCTGAGGACAAAATCGACGCCACGGCTTGAGCTCACCTGATCTCATTGTTTTCTTCTACCGTGGTTGCCGGATCTGGTGAGATCTCACCAGATCTGGTGAGATCTTGCCGGATTTGGTGAGATCTTGCCAGATCTGGTGAGATCTCACCGGATCTAGAAAGAAAATGGGTTTGCTGTGATTGTGTTTGTGGCTTTTTTGTGCTTGTGATTGTGTTTGTTTTTGTTTGTGTTGTAAACCGGATAAACCCGATGTACCCGCCCGCCAAAACCGTCAACCGACCCGTCCGATCCGACCACCTTAACGGATGGTCAACGGATTTAAACTTTGCAAACCCGACTCTGTCGGGTAGGACAGAAAATTACCCCCAAACCCGAACCGCCCGACCCGAGCCCACCCCTAATATCAATTATTCCCTGTATAAAGCTCTTTATTATTATTATTTTTTAAGAGTTTGTTTCAAAATGTGACTTTTACATGTGTGATTACACATCCATTCAAGACTTGGAAAACAAGATTTAAAATGCACTACTATGACCTCTGTGGGGTGGCAATACCATCAATCATTGATATATAATTACATGCATAATACATAGACACGTATGTGTGTGGCAATAACATCACATAGATTGATTGATTATAAATAGGTGGGTTGAAGGCACTTTCGAAGACTTTTGTATTTCTTCTTTGTGTCATTGTGTTCCAATAAAATTACATCTAGCTGCTCTAAACCATTTATTTAAATAACAAAACTTTGTTTATTATCTTCTTTCTACCAAAAAACAAACTTGAAAGTAAGATTTTCTTTGAAAATTTTAAACAATCATATTTCATTGTACGTAATAAATTTAATTTTTTTTAAATTCCTCTATGGATGTAATAGGCTATCACATGATTAACATTAGTGTAATAAACCCTTAAACCACTATCAAAATATTTAAATAATTTTTATTCTTCAAAGCCTAATTTTTACTAATTTTTGTATTTAATTATTAGCACGTAATGAATTGTAAGCATCATCCTAACGTTTATTTGTTGGTACAATATATAATTATAATAAAAAATTAAGTATTATAAAAAATAATTTTTTTGGGTATAATATAAGCCCTAATGTCTTATAAAAGTCACAATCACAAGATCATCTTTAATCCTCTTAGTACTGACAAACGATGTAGTATGTGAACTAAGAAAACAAATTTAAAAAAGTCCTTCTAAGTTCTAACTTCTAGGTAGGTAAGGCCATTAACAGTGAGGGAAAGGGACTAATTACAATTTCTTAATTAACCTCCCATGATTCATCTTTATTTTATTTTTTTCGTTTAAATGTTTCTTTGTAGCTTCTCGGAAGATCACTGTGAGAAAGTGACAACGTTTGTGCATTCCTCCATCCTCTTTAATTATGAATTTCCAAAAAAAGAAGGTTTCATTTCTCTCCCTCTTATTTATATCTTTCTTTAAGGGTTTTATAATAAAGAATTCTTTAAATAATAAGCCGCACAAGCTCAACTGCCATCATGGAGTGGGGTAGGCAAACTTGAAGAATAATGATGGTGTCTGGTGTACATTTATTGTTATGAAATAAATAAAGGGAAAGAAAGAGGAGGAGAGAGATGTGATGGCAGGCCGGGGAAAGAGAAAATGGAATAATAAAGAGCTTAGTGTACACTTGTAGGGATTGTACGTATAGAAAAAGAGGGGGAGGGAGATGTGATGGATTACATTTTATTTGTAAAGACTATGTAAAATTGGTAATATTTTTAACAATGCTAGTCAAGAAATATATATATATATATATATATATATATATATATATATATATATATATAATCTCACGTCCAACTTTTAAATTTTATTCAAATTTTTACAAAATGCTAGTGTGTTAAAGTTTGGATAGCACTAATCAAGTTTGAAAGTTAAGTAGGTTATTTCATTTAGGAAAACTTTGACACCTATCAAATGACATAATAGAAAAGCAAGTTATAGACACAAAAGTGTTAACATTGAGTTTTGTACGAGGAAAACAACAAGCACATGAAAAAATAAATGCAAAAGCAAACAAGGATTTCACTAATAAAATAAGTATTTATACTCTAACTCGTACTAATTAAATTCCATTTCATTAATATTAGCACATCAAACATTACAAAATGAATTCACAAAATGGGTTTCGACCCGGTTCTAATTCTTAGTTTTCCTTTCTCATTAATAAAGGTTTGCTGTTTATCGAAAAAAAAAAAGAAGAAGTGATCCACGTTACAAAATACAAATAAGATGAGCATATGGCTATATTTCGTTAATTCGTTCCAAACAAAGGTACCTTAGTCCTTCATTGTTAGAGAAACATATCATAGCTGTTACCAACCACTAAAGCCATTAATGTTATTGCAAATAGTATTCCTCACTCCTCAGTGTCATCAAGAAATTATTCAAGTCCATCAGATGAACCACGTCATCAATCCACCTATCCAATAAAAATTTTCTTTTATCTTAGAAAATGAACTTTGTAATAAGTGGAGAAATTAATTTTAGCTAGACTACAATTTTGAATGTGAAGTTAGATAGCTTTTGTTTTTTCCTCTAATTGGTTGGTTAGGTGTGAAAAAAGCATAGAAAACTTTCACATGGGAGTGGGACCGTAGACCACGTAGGATCCATGAGTTAAATTTCCAAGATTGTTCCTCAATCAACATTAATTCTAGCTTCATTGCATTCCAGCTTTGAAGTTGGGTGAAAATTTTTCTTTATTTCCCCAAACGCACAAACAAAATACAAAGCAATTTAACGAATCAACCAACAGAAGAAGAAATTAGAGAATAAATCTATCACGTGGGGGGAATTATTGAACTGGTTCTCCTCTCCAGTTCTCCCCCGAATTATTGAACTTAAATAGCACAACTTGAGTGTTGGACAGCAACAAGCAACAAAACAGCCATGACAATCACTGACATACCCATACTAGTGCCATGCGCACAGCATGGGTGTTTTTTTCTTTTTCTCTCTGCTGCTACCCTTTTCTCTCCTTTCTTTTCTCTTCTTTTTCTTCACATGCCGCCAGCACCCCACGTGAAGCTTCATTTTCTCTCTTCTTTGTCTTTTCTTTTATTTCTTTTTGTCTTATTTCCATGTTCTGCGGCTGCCTATGAAGTTGTTCTCCACTTTTTTCTTTTCATGTGTTTAGTATTTCCTTCACTGTGTTCCCATATCATAATGTATAAAGTGATCCTATGAACTCATTTATCAAATCTTGAATTTAATTCATCGACTCCTACAAAGTTGTCACAAAATTAGACTTATATAATAATACATGTAAATAAATTATTTTTATATAACACAATGAAATAAAAGAAATACAATCATTTACATACAACTAAAAATAAAATACAAATTAATTCTATTAAAAATGTTAGAAAAGTTCTTTTAATTATAAAGATAAGAGATTAAGTTTTGTTTTTTATTGATGTTCATATTATTACTATTTACTAGTAATTTTAATTCGTCTAGCCATGTGAACTAACTTAAAAGTGACATTGGCCAGGCCTTGGGCCTGGTGGTAATCAAACGTCCAGGTTTCCCCCACAAAGTGGGGAGGCTTGCTATGTAAAAAAAAAAACATGGAGTCCTTATCATCATAATTAGCTTTGAAATTAATATGAATATAATCAATGGTCATATCCTTTTCTTTCGATGTGGTCCACCGTGACCTTTACTTTTTGACTCATTGAATCTCTTTCGCAGTATCACCTCCCCCGACCTTCTGATCTAAAAAAGATATAAAAGCAAGTTTTGCCAACCATGCTCCCATGCATTTTGATAATGAGAGCAATCTTGGAAGTTGGAAGTGTTTACGTGAATGTGATGGTTCTCTTTGGTTTTAAGACTTGCAAAAAAAGGGTAAGTGGATGAGGGGCATTTAAGTAAAAGAAGAGGAAAATTGAATAATATTTGAACAATGAATCCTACATTTTTCTTTGTCTAATGTTAGAACGTGTGGGACCCATTAAAGTCACAAACTCTGAGTTTAAGATTTTTGCTAGGCCAATCCAATTTGTCCCACACACAAAAACACATAGACACAAATGCTTTTCTCTCTCCCTCTTTTATTCTCTGCACAGATTTCTAGAAGATCTAAACATCTAAGGTGGTCCTTAGTTTTATGCATGCAACCCCACTTAGCACTCTTCCTCTGCACGAGTCCATGACCATATTCTCAAATTCTCAAAGAACCATTAACCACCTTTTGTCTTTTTACGTTAAAACTAAGCCCCTGCATGTGCTGCTTTAGTTGTTGATTGGTTGGAAGATGGCTTCCCTAAATCTTAAGTAACCCTTATATATCTATAAACAAAGTTAATTTTTTAAGTAAGTAATTTTATAAGAACGTTTAAAGTAAATTAAATTTGTTTAAAACATAATCATAATTTTACTAGTGATGGGTGTATATATATATATATATCAAGAGTTTCAAAATTTTGTATATTTACCAAAATTTTGTGAGTGGCATGCATCTAAATAAAAAACTTTTCATTTACATATGGATTATGATTATCAGTATATTTATATTCATATTATATATTTCTTCTTAATTTTTTTTTAAATATCAAATTAAATGGATCAGGATCATATATGAATGTCTATTGGTGTAATTTTTATTAATCTTGATTGATCGAAGAATTAATAATAAAAAAAAAAAATCGTGATAAGGACAACATGAAATAAATACATATATGCTTACCAACAAAAAAAGAATTAATAGATAACCTATTAAAATCAATATCATATACTGTTAGTTAAAAAAGTTGAAAAAGTTGAGGATAAAGGAGTAAATTAATAAAACTTAAAAAGTTGTAAAAAAAGGTATTTTTATTTTAGATTAAAATTAGTTTTTTAACTTTCAAATCTAAACCCTTAAAGTTAACTTATTCAAAGGATTTGCATGGTGCAATGGCCTACACCAAATCTCAATCCATACCCTCAATTAATATCAAGATGACGTATAAAGATGATGTAATATAATTATTGGAGAGGATTTTTCAGCACGTCTGACTGACTGACCGGGTTCTTTTCCAAAGCACACATGGTTTTGAGCCTGTAATTGATTACTTGTTTAACTTTTACTTTTTTTTTTGATAAAACTTTTACAGTACCACAACAAAAGGAGACTTTTACTCAATCTGGAAAAATTAACACCCAAAAGTCATTCTCTTCTTTAAATAATTGTTTTTGCGCTCTCTCTGTCTTTTGCTCTGTGTTAAGCTTCTTCATTCTTTTTCTTGTACAGTATTTACTTTGTTCTCACTTCTCACCCATAAACTTAGCCAAGAAGAAACCAACTTATAAGAGCATCTTCACCAGTCATGTAAAACCTATCTTCATCTGACAGCAAAATAGATAGAAGTTGCTCCAGAAGTGGTCTCAAATTTACTGTACACTCTTCATTAATTCTTCATCTATTAAAATACAATATCCCACCCGTCTATTCACCCGAGTATATAAATTTTATTTTTTTCCTTTCTTCTCATTTGCTACGATTTTTTCTCTATCTTCCTTCTATTTTCCTCTCTATGCTCTCCGCTCTCCACTCTCTTCTCTCTGTGCTCTCTCTTCTCTTTGGGTTTTCTGTTGAAGCACGAAACGGGCTTGGGTTTGCCGGTTGGAAACGTGGTGGTTGACGGCGTGGTGGTTGGAAACGGGCTTGGGCTTGCCGATCTCGGCCTGGGTTTGCCGATCTCGGCCTGGGCTGGCTGTGCTCGACGATCTTGGTCTCGGCCACAGTTGAGGTATATCACTTCTCTCTTCCTTCTCTTTTCCTTCATTCAGCACAAAATCATGTCAATCACGTCTTGATCCACATTGTTGAAAAATAATAAGTTTATTATATGTTAAAGAAGTTGATAATTAAGCCTTCTTTTGTAATTGTATGACTTCAGTGTCTTACTGTATATATTATTTGTTGTTCTTGTGCAGAATATGATGCTGAATGACCGAATTCAGAACGTAAATGCCCTCCAATATGTACTCAGGAAGGCAGGCAGAGGAGTATCTGACTACTCTTGCCCCTGAAACACCTTACTCTAAGTTTGAGCACAGGTTCCAGGAGATTGGTTTGGAGAGAGGGTGGGGTGATAACGCTGAGCGCGTGCTAGGAATGATCCAACTTCTTTTGGATCTTCTTGAGGCTCCAGATCCATGCACCCTTGAGACATTCCTTGGCAAAATCCCTATGGTCTTTAACGTTGTAATTATGTCTCCCCATGGCTATTTTGCCCAGGATAATGTCTTGGGATATTCCGACACTGGCGGACAGGTTAGTGAACATGTTTAAATTGAATTGGTTGTGTCGATTTAGGTTGACTAACTTGGGAAATTTGGTTTCACATCTAGGTTGTTTATATGTTGGATCAAGTTCGGGCCTTGGAGAGTGAGATGCTTAATCGTATCAAGCATCAAGGCTTGGATATCACCCCTCGTATCCTCATTGTAAGCCCTGCTTAGGTTTTGTGGAAGAATTTTAGCTCATACATATATGTATGATATTTTGTGAATATTTCCTCCATTTGATGCTTAATTTTATGAGAAGGGAATTGTCCGCAAATGGATCTCAAGATTCGAAGTTTGGCCATATCTTGAGACTTACACTGAGGTAAACTTTAAATTATAGTGGTTTTTTGGCTCATTGCTCTATTACTTGAATTTTATAGCATCATAGTCTTTGTGGCCTGATTCTAAAATTGAACAAATTATTTTATAATTAGGATGTTGCACATGAGCTTTCTAAAGAGTTACAAGGGAAGCCAGATTTGATCATTGGAAATTACAGTGATGGAGACATTGTTGCCTCATTGTTATCATTCATAAAACCAATAACTATCCAAACATGGTTTTCAAATTTCAAACACAAATCTCAAATTATTGGTTCTTGTGTGTGTCTTGTTGTCTTCAGCTCCAGCCTCCAACTACTATGCCTCACTAGGCTCCATGCACAAACAGACACACACCAAAAAAGCCCATCATTTCTTTAATATTTTTGTAATAACTAATAACATATTATTTTTGGGTTTTTATTTAGTCAAAGATAGGTACTGTATTTTTTTAAGGTTTTTTTTAATGTTGTATGGAAATAGTTGTGGATTCTATTCCCTGTTTTTTTGTTTTGTTTTTGTTAGGTTTGAAAATTGAAATATTTTCTTACTGGGTCTGAGATGCTCTCAAGTCTCAACAACTCAACTGCATCTTTGTTATTCTCTGCTTCTTGAATTCAAAGGTGTGACATTGCACCCCGTTGACAATATTTAAAGTTGGAAGTGTTTGTGTCTGATTTTGCATGTGTGAGAGAGAGAGAGAGCATTTTCAAGAAGTTGGGAAGTCTTTTCAAAGTTGTTTTCTTTTTGTACTGAGGATCTTTTTTTTGGTTAAACTGAGGATCTTTCATTGCTTGATGTTCTGCTTCTATATTCACTCCTCATTCTGATTCGTTACTTGTTTCCACACCTTTTCATTACCATATTTCACTGTTTTTCTGTTAAAAAAGGGGCCTTTTTAGATCAAGGACAGGTTAGCTTTCAAATCCCTCCTTTTCTCTCTGAAATTCAAATTTTGAGTTGGGTTTGTTTCTGGGTCTGTGATTCTGTATTGTACTCAGCTCAAAAAGGGGGTCTGTGTTGTTTTGTTTTGTTTTCTTTTGTGTTTGTGTGTGTGGCTGTGGCTGTGTTTTTTGTTTTTGGGTTGTGGGTTGAAGATTCAGGAAATGAGACATCCATTATTGTTGATGGGTCATGTTCTGATCAGTGTAAAAACCAAGGGGAAGGACGTGGGGTTGTTTTTGTGAAACAAGGGACCACTGAGATCTGTCCTTTTGGATCGTTATGTTGCTTCTTCTTTATGAGTAATTTACTTCATCATGTCCTATTGATTGTAATTGGATGCTTTTGTAGACCAAACCCCATTGCTTTTTTTTTTCAACTTATATTTATGCTGTTCACCCTCCATTCACTTTACGAAGCACAAACAAAGTTTCAAGCTTTGTATCTGAGATTCTATATATGAGGTGTGTGAATTGTGAAAGCTCACTTTGTTACATTGGGCCAATTTTCATTAAATTAATTGATTAAACCCTTCTCTGATTGACTTTGAAAGGCTTTCTGTGGGTATGTTTGTGAAATCATGTCCTTTTATTTCAATGGAAACAACTTTTGACTTCCATGATGGTACCCCACTTTTCCTTTTTCTTCATTCTTTGCATATGAGTGCCCTATCATTATCAATGTGGCAAAACTAAAGCCCTTTGCTCCTAATTTGGTCATTTCACCTTTTTTACTTTTGTGGGTGACATTCATCTCCTTATAAGCTCTTGAGTTTACTGCCTTTTGCTCAGCTCTGAATTTGATGAAGCTGGAAAATGTAACTGGTCAATGAATGATACTCATGCACAGTGTTATTTAGTCTATGTTTTGAAACTCCCTCGCAAGGTTGATTGCTTGTGTTTTGAATTGGAAATGAAAATTAATTAGTCTCACAAGTTTATGTTGGTAGTTTTTGTATGCTTGTGTTGAAAATGACTGGTAGCTGTGCATTAATGAATTTCTTTGTCTTTTTATATGGTCACAGGTGTCACAGTGTTTTTCCATCTAGTTCTCTATCTCATTATGCCCTGTCTTTCAAGTCATCCTAAGATTGTTGATTTCTATATTACCGATTAACAATGCAAAAAAATCCAGATATTTGATGTTTGAACTTGAATTGGATTTACAGGGTTTTATGATGCTTGTTTGCACATGGGCATTATAGTACTGGTAGAAGCCAAGCTATCCAGGGAGTTTCAGGTTGTGCTTTATGTGATAAACGCCAAATCTTCTACTCACAGGATGCATAGCTCACCAATTGTGCAATCTGTCTTGACCTAGTAAGGATGTAGCAATTTTTTTTTCTTTGTTTAAATTTGGAGCTCTAGGCTATTTCCCTTCTAATGGCTTTCTTCTTCTTTTTGATTGTATTTTTACAGAAGTGATGCTCTCTCTAAGCCATCACACTCTGGCAGGAGTCCTTGTGATTCAGAAATACAGTTATATAATGTGGATGAACTTCAGAGTGATGGGCCATCCTTAAAGGTAAGCATTGGTGGGGTTTTCTTCTTAGGGATTTTTCTCTTGAAATTGCTCTTCAATTTTACAACTTTGAAAGTAAGCTGGTGGTTTTTGAAGGATTAAAAAAAAGGTTTTTCTTTTTCTCTTCTTTTTCTGTTGTGAATCCATTTCAACTCTCTTTCTCCCTGATCTGAAGGGTTGAATTTGTTCTCTAGCAGAATACTAGCTAGTAGCATCATTAGCCAAAAGTTACTTCAGCTTGATATAATTGTTTCTCAAGATTTATTTAGAACATTTTTATTTGTCAATTATGATACCTTCCCTGCACCCCCACCCCCTTTGTAGTGGTCAAATTACATTGGAAGTAAATATGGTGATTTTTTTAATCTTTAGGAGTGCAATCTTGGAGATGAGACTGGAAGTATTGGATCATGCACAAAAAACAAGAAGGCTAATCCTTCCAGGTTCCAGCTTGAACAGGATGTAAGCTTCCTTTCCCTTTTTGTTGAGGCGCCATGGTGAAACTGTGCAATTGTACTTTACTGTGTAATTTTCATGTGAATGAGGTTGTGCATTTAAGCTTCCATAAGCAGGACACCCTATATCGATTTTGCAGTGACATTCTTGTTTGTGTATTTTATGAGTAAAGTGGTTGTGGTAGGAACCCATGGTAGAATTTTCAAGATTACTCAGTAGTTAGTATCTAGTATGATAATATAACCATCAATTATGTTTTTTTTTTTTTATGAATAATAAGAAAATCCATTGAATGAAAACAGTATACTAGAAGTATACTTCAGTACAAAAATCAAGGAGACCTTAGGGAGCAAAGCTCTAGGAACTCCAGAAAAGAAAGACAAGGGTGAATCCTTCACCCAGTTACCCAATCAAAGAGAGAACGTAAGAAAAAGTACTTAATCTCCACATAAGACCGCTCACAATTCTCAAAACTACGCCCATTACACTCACGCCAAATGCACCACATCAAACAATGGGGGATAACTCTCCAAATCAGAAAGTTCCTATGTTTACCAAAGCAGATAACCATCAATTATGTTAAAGCGTCCAAACCTAAAGTCTAACCAAAGCTTAAGAGGTGCAGAGGCACAACTAGTACATAGACTCGTATCAAGTCCAAAACACTGCCAGTGATCTTATGAAGCCGGATACGTCCAAAGATAAAAATAGAAAGATTGAGGTAGCTTTATACATGTCACAGAATGAGTAGGGTCTCTGAGTGCTTTGAGGCAATTTTAGGATAAAAGATGCAGCGTCCAGCAGTTTTGCAATTTACATGTATCATAAGTTCATAAGTTCTTAGCCAAAGATGCCCAAATAGGCCCATTATTTGGATATTAGTGTGTCATAAGGCTTGGCAAAGGTATTGGTATTAATTTTTAACCAGTTGCTTTTTAAGCTTAAGTTGATAGAGAATGGTTTAGTTCAGCTCCAACAATCCCCTTCTCACATAGCCCCTCTTACATGGGCCATCCACTTGTGGTTGCTAATTGCATGGACCATACACAATGTTTGGCTTTGATACCTTGCTAATTTTCATCCAGTTACTCTGAAATATAAAATCTTAAAATGATAAGAGAATAATCCTTTTTTTTTTTTTTTAATATAATTTTTTCCAACAGATAAATACTAATGTGAAACATTAGGTTCCACCGTAGGTGTTATATGTTTAGTTTTTGGGAGGTTTAAGTTTAACCCTATTGGGAATGTGATAGAAGTGGGATGTGATTTGTTGTAGTGAGAGAGAGTGAGATACGTGAGGGAGAGTGCACCCATTCCCATCACCCGTTAGGGTGGTTCGCCGGAATATGGGTGGAGTGAGGAGCTTTCGTATCGAATTTAAGAGATTCGACTTGATCAGGGAGGGGGATGGTATCGATTTAGTGAGTCTTATAGAGTCTGGGAGGTACATGAGGCATTCGGTATCCATGGGTAAGGAAGGAGCTCGATGGCTGGCAAAGTGTATTGAGGTAAATATTGCGAGGGAAACAGAGCGGGCATTCATTCGTATGTTCAAAGAGGGCGACAAGGGTTATGTCATTCGCAGGTTTACCAATACGAATGGTAGATACCTGGAGCTTACAAATTATGGTAGGGGCGGTTGCAAGGGGAGGTTGGCTATTCCGGAAGGCCAAAACCAAAGCGGGTGGCGGGGCTTTAATAAGGAGTTAACTCTATTATTGAACCCAAGTCCGGTTGATACCAAACATGGACAGGATTACAAGAACTTGGCCGAAGATAATACCAAAAAAAGGATTCCGGCAAAGGATAGGTTGGGACCGGCGGCGTCATATGCAGATCTTCTGCGCGTTCCGGTGACCCACCATCAAGCTGCAAACGGCAAGCTTGTTGACTTCGCATTTTCCAATTTCGAAAGTTTCGAAATCGTCGGAAATCATGCAAAAAAAAGATAATGTTAATGCGGTAGGCAAGGCGAAATTACAGGATAAGTTTTTGGGTGTTAATCCTTACCGAAGATTAGGGACGGATACGGCAGTTCCTAAATTATGGATCTTAATCAATGTTGATGGGAAGCGTACAGTTATGTGGGATAGGCAGGAAAAACACGTGGAAGTGGCTGAAGCAGGCATAAGTAAACTTAAAGTGGGCCAGGCTGCCAAGAAGCCCAACACGCTGGCCTGAGTGGAACCTGAGGATTCATTTTTGGGCCCATCACATTTTGAGTGGGGCGAGTGTTCAACTAATGTAATTAAGCCCAAACAAGTTTGGGTTCCTAAAATAGAGGCGAGGCAAAGGCTTTCTGGAGGCCCAATTAAGGAAAAAGCCACGTACGACGCCGTTGAAGCTGTTGAAGCTTCTAGAGCCAAGAACAACGACGTTGAAGACCTAGACACTTCTAGAGCTTCTGTTTTGGACCTCACGTCAACAACACCAGCTTTCACCCAAAAGTTGACTTGCTTGGTGTTTCGGACTACTAGAGAGGGCGATTACCAACGATTCCGAGTTGATTATTACGTCGGCATCAACATTAGTGTGTCGCGTAATATCGCCGGATACTGGGGTGATCGTCATGGAGAAGCTTTTACGACCTTGTTAATGGGGGATTCAAACAAGGAGTGGGTCGATGACGTGGATGAGGCAGAGCGAGCCAAGTTTTGGAGAGCCAAGTTTGATGATTAATTTGTACTTCAAATTTTGCAGGCCCCACTATAATGCCCAATTAGAGAGCATTGCAGTCAATGGGCAAGTGCTGTCGATTGATTCTGCAGTGTTCTCTATTGCAAAGAAACCGTGGGGCCTTCATGGCTTGAGAACCTTTCTAAATTCAGGGACCACGTTGGCATTCCTTCCACCTATAGCCTATGACATTTTAATTAATTCTGTAAGTTTTTCTTCTTTTTTTGCTTTTGAAATTTGTTTAAGAGTAATTATAAGTATATATATTAATGGCATGGGTTAATAAAATTGAATCATGATTGGTATTGATGTTTGTATCTGCACTTATATTGAATGTGTAGATAATTATGAGTGTTCAAAATGTGAAACATTACTATTCATTTGGAAGACTCTGTTTCTCTTCCAAGTTTGTTCTATAGCTTCATATTTCAAATAATAAATTTTATGGTTCTTTAATGTCTTCCAAAATGGTTTTTTAGCCTTACAATTTTTTTTATTTTCTTTATCTAAATGAGTTTTTGTTTTTTTATCCAATGCAATCAACCTTCCATCTGTAAATTTCAATTTTGCGGGTGGTTCATCAATGGAGTTAAAACCAGCAGATTACTTGTTACTTGAGAGTAGTAATATGAATGTAAGTTACTTAAATTACCCTTTTGGTAAAATCTTACTATGTCCTTAAATTATTGAAATAGTTAAATTGTATCATAAATTAAAATGGATCACTAGGTTGGTGCATTGGTATTATGAAATCCAATGGAATATATACCGTTTTAGGAGGTAAGATCCTAAACTTAATAAGAAGCAACCACGTTCCATAGTGTTCACTTATTAATTTGGAACATGCATTTTTTATTTTATAGAATTAGTCCTCAAGAATAACATTATAGTATATGATCAAATTCGACAGAGGATTGGATGGGCTACTGTTGATTGTAAGTTAAATTGAAAGTTAATACTTTGGTAGAAAATGGAAAGAAATGGTAGATTAGGATTAATGATCAATTTAACTTACAGTTAGCGGTAGCCCATCCAATCCTCTGTCGAATTTGATCATATACTATAATCTTATTCTTGAGGACTAATTCTGTAAAATAAAAAATGCATGTTCCAAATTAATAAATGAACACTATGGAACGTAATTGCTTCTTACTAAGTTTAGGATCATACCTCCTAAAACGGTATAATATTCTATTGGATTTCATAATACCAATGCACCAACCTTGAATAGCAAAGAAGTGATCCATTTTAATTTATGATACAATTTAACTATTTCAATAATTTAAGGACATGGTAAGATTTTACCAAAAGAGTAATTTAAGTAACTAACATTCATATTACTACACTCTCAAGCAAGTAATCTGCTGGTTTTAACTCCATTGATGAACCACCCGCAAAATTGAAATTTACAGATGGAAGGTTGATTGCACTGGATAAACAGACAAAAACTCATTTAGATAAGAAAAATAAAAAAATCATTAGGCTAAAAACCCATTTTGGAAGACATTAAAAAACCTTAAAATTTATTATTTGAAATATGAAGCTATAGAACAAATTTAAAGGAGAAACAGAGCCTTCCAAATGAATAGTAGTGTTTTATATTTTGAACACTCATAATTATCTGCACATTCAATATAAAAGCAGAGACAATCATTAATACTAATCATGATTCAATTCTATTAGCCCATGTCATTAATATATATATTTATAATCACTCTTAAACAAATTTCAAAAGCGAAAAAAGAAGAGAAGCTTACAGAATTAATTAAAATGTCATAGGCTATAGGTGGAAGGAATGCCAACGTGGTCCCTGAGTCCAGAAAGGTTCCTAAGCCATGAAGGCCCCACGGTTTATTTGCTATAGAGAACACTGCAGAATCAATCGGCAGCACTTGCCCATTGACTGCAATGCTCTCTAATTGGACATTATAGTGGGGCCTGCAAAATTTGAAGTACAAATTAATCATCAAACTTGGATTATTAAAACTGATGGAAAATCTCTTACAACAAATATAATACTCAACAAAAGCAAGTTTGGCTTTAGTATAGAATCTTACATATATAAATAATTAAACTTGATGAGAACACTTATTGATCGGGAATCATAGGGGTGTAAACCATGTTTGGGTTTACAGCTTCCTCAAACACCAACAAACCAACTGCTGCTCCAGGTTGGGACGCTTACGTATCAGAAAAGAATTTTTCATCCTCTACGCTGATGAAACTGAGACTGAAAGCTATTACGTATCAGATACGTTTATGTTAGATGAGTTTCATGGGGGTACCGTCACATATAACTCATTCTCGGTTGACTTTGGGTAAAATTTAATTATTTCATAAATATATTATTTATGAAATATTTAAATTTTACCTAAAGACAACCAGGGATAAGGTACCGTGGGGGTACCGTCACATATAACTCATTCTCGGTTGTCTTTGGGTAAAATTTAAATATTTCATAAATAAATATATTTATGAAATATTTAAATTTTACCCAAAGACAACCAAGGATGAGTTATATGTGACGGTACCCCAATGAAACTCATCTAACGTAAACGTATCTGATACGTCATAGCTTTCAGACTCAATTTCATTAGCGTAGAGGATGTAAAATTCTTACTGATATGTAAGCGTCCCAACCTGTAGCAGCAGTTGGTTTGTTGGTGTTTGGGGAAGTTGTAGACCCAAACATGGTTTACACCCCCTTGATTCCCGATCAGTATGTGTTCTCATCAAGTTTAATTATTTATATATGCAGGATTCTATACTAAAACCAAACTTGCTTTGGTTGAGCATTATATTTGCTGTAAGAGATTTTCCCTCAGTTTTAATAAACCAAGTTTGATGATTAATTTGTACTTCAAATTTTGCAAGCTCCATTATAATGTCCAATTAGAGAGCATTGCAGTCAATGGGCAAGTGCTGCCGATTGATTTTGCAATGTTCTCTATAGTAAAGAAACTGCGGGGCCTTCATGGCTTGGGAACCTTTTTGGACTCAGGGACCATGTTGGCATTCCTTCCACCTATAGATTATGATATTTTAATTAATTCTGTAAGCTTCTCTTCTTTTTTAGCTTTTGAAATTTGTTTAAGAGTGATTATAAATATATATATTGAATTGAATTATGATTGGTATTGATGATTGTATCTGCTTTTACATTGAATGTGCAGATAATTATGAGTGTTCAAAATGTGAAACACTACTATTCATTTGGAATGCTCTATTTCTCCTCCAAGTTTGTTCTATAGCTTCATATTTCAAATAATAAATTTTATGATTCTTTAATGTCTTTCAAAATGGTTTTTTAGCCTTACAATCTTTTTATCTTCCTTATTTAAATGAGTTTTTGTCTGTTTATCCAATGCAATCAACCTTCCATCTGTAAATTTCAATTTTGCGGGTGGTTCATTAATGGAGTTAAAACCAGCATATTACTTGCTACTTGAGAGTAGTAATATGAATGTAAGTTAACCTAAATTACCCTTTTGGTAAAATCTTACCATGTCCTTAAATTATTGAAATAGTTAAATTGTATCATAAATTAAAATGGATCATTAGGTTGGTGCATTGGTATTATGAAATCCAATGGAATATATACCGTTTTAGGAGGTAAGATCCTAAACTTAATAAGAAGCAACCATGTTCTCTAGTGTTCACTTATTAATTTGGAACATGCATTTTTTATTTTATGGAATTAGTCCTCAAGAATAACATTATAGTATATGATCAAATTCGACAGAGGATTGGATGGGCTACTGCTGACTGTAAGTAAAATTGAAAGTTAATACTTTGGTAGAAAATGGAAAGAAATGGTAGATTAGGATTAACGATCAATTTAACTTACAGTCAGCGGTAGCCCATCCAATCCTTTATCAAATTTGATCATATACTATAATCTTATTCTTGAGGACTAATTCTGTAAAATAAAAAATGC
The DNA here is from genome assembly GCA_907173295.1 of Fagus sylvatica. Lineage (NCBI taxonomy): Eukaryota > Viridiplantae > Streptophyta > Magnoliopsida > Fagales > Fagaceae > Fagus > Fagus sylvatica. The sequence continues at coordinate 13,541,112 of OU015762.1, read as the reverse complement.
ATGTTCCAAATTAATAAATGAACACTATGGAACGTGATTGCTTCTTACTAAGTTTAGGATCTTACCTCCTAAAACGGTATAATATTCTATTGGATTTCATAATAACAATGCACCAGCCTTGAATAGCAAAGAAGTGATCCATTTTAATTTATGATACAATTTAACTATTTCAATAATTTAAGGACATGGTAAGATTTTACCAAAAGGGTAATTTAAAAAACTAACATTCATATTACTACTCTCAAGCAAGTAATTTGCGGGTTTTAACTCCATTGATGAACCACCCGCAAAATTGAAATTTACAGATGGAAGGTTTATTGTACTGGATAAACAGACAAAAACTCATTTAGATAAGGAAAATAAAAAAATCATTAGGCTAAAAACCCATTTTGGAAGACATTAAAGAACCTTAAAATTTATTATTTGAAATATGAAGCTATAGAACAAATTTAGCGGAGAAACAGAGTCTTCCAAATGAATAGTAGTGTTTTATATTTTGTACACATAATTATCTGCACATTCAATATAAAAGCAGATACAATCATTAATACTAATCATGATTCAATTCTATTAGCCACATTAATATATATATATATTTATAATCACTCTTAAACAAATTTCAAAATCTAAAAAAGAAGAAGAGGAGCTTACAGAATTAATTAAAATGTCATAGGCTATAGGTGGAAGGAATGCCAACGTGGTCTCTGAGTCCAGAAAGGTTCCAAACCATGAAGGCCCCACGGTTTCTTTGCTATAGAGAACACTGCAGAATCAATCGGCAGCACTTGCCCATTGACTGCCATGCTCTCTAATTGGACGTTATAGTGGGGCCTGCAAAATTTGAAGTACAAATTAATCATCAAACTTGGATTATTAAAATTGATGGAAAATCTCTTACAACAAATATAATACTCAACCAAAGCAAGTTTGGCTTTAGTATAGAATCTTACATATATAAATAATTAAACTTGATGAGAACACTTATTGATCGGGAATCATAGGGGTGTAAACCATGTTTGGGTTTACAGCTTCCCCAAACACCAACAAACCAACTGCTGCTCCAGGTTGGGACGCTTACGTATCAGAAAAGAATTTTTCATCCTCTACGCTGATGAAACTGAGACTGAAAGCTATTACGTATCAGATACGTTTACGTTAGATGAGTTTCATGGGGGTACCGTCACATATAACTCATTCTCGGTTGTCTTTGGGTAAAATTTAAATATTTCATAAATAATATATTTATGAAATATTTAAATTTTACCTAAAGACAACTGCGGATGAGGTACCGTGGGGGTACCGTCACGTATAACTCATCCCCAATATTTTACCCAAAGACAACTTGGGATGAGTTATATGTGACGGTACCCCCACGGTACCTAATCCCGGTTGTCTCTAGGTAAAATTTAATTATTATTTTATGAAATATTTAAATTTTATCCAAAGAAAAACCGGGGATGAGTTATATGTGACGGTACCCCCACGGTACCTCATCTAACGTAAACGTATCTGATACGTCATAGCTTTCAGACTCAGTTTCATCAGCGTAGAGGATGTAAAATTCTTACTGATACGTAATCGTCCCAACCTGTAGTAGCAGTTGGTTTGTTGGTGTTTGGGGTAGTTGTAGACCCAAACATGGTTTACACCCCCTTGATTCCCGATCAGTATGTGTTCTTATCAAGTTTAATTATTTATATATGTAAGATTCTATACTAAAGCCAAACTTGCTTTGGTTGAGTATTATATTTGTTGTAAGAAATTTTTCATCAGTTTTAATAAACCAAGTTTGATGATTAATTTGTACTTCAAATTTTGCAAGCTCTATTATAATGTCCGATTAGAGAGCATTGCAGTCAATGGGCAAGTGTTGCCGATTGATTCTGCAATGTTCTCAATAGTAAAGAAACTGCGGGGCCTTCATGGCTTGGGAACCTTTTTGGACTCAGGGACCATGTTGGCGTTCCTTCCACCTATAGCTTATGATATTTTAATTAATTCTGCAAGCTTCTCTTCTTCTTTTTTAGCTTTTGAAATTTGTTTAAGAGTGATTATAAGTATATATATTAATGGCATGGGTTAATAGAATTGAATCATGATTGGTATTGATGATTGTATCTGCTTTTACATTGAATGTGCAGATAATTATGAGTGTTCAAAATGTGAAACACTACTATTCATTTGGAAGGCTCTGTTTCTCCTCCAAGTTTGTCCTATAGCTTCATATTTCAAATAATAAATTTTATGGTTCTTAGTCTTTCAAAATGGTTTTTTAGCCTTACAATCTTTTTATTTTCCTTATCTAAATGATTTTTTGTCTGTTTATCCAATGCAATCAACCTTCCATCTGTAAATTTCAATTTTGCGGGTGGTTCATCAATGGAGTTAAAATCAGCATATTACTCCAACTTGAGAGTAGTAATGTAAGTTATTTAAATTACCCTTTTGGTAAAATCTTACCATGTCCTTAAATTATTTAAATAGTTAAATTGTATCATAAATTAAAATGGATCACTAGGTTGGTGCATTGGTATTATGAAATCCAATGGAATATATACCGTTTTAGGAGGTAAGATCCTAAACTTAATAAGAAGCAACCACGTTTCATAGTATTCACTTATTAATTTGGAACATGCATTTTTTATTTTATTGAATTAGTCCTCAAGAATAACATTATAGTATATGATCAAATTCGACAGAGGATTGGATGGGCTACTGCTGACTGTAAATTAAATTGAAAGTTAATGCTTTGGTAGAAAATGAAAAGAAATGGAAGATTAGGATTAATGATCAATTTAACTTACAGTTAGCGGTAGCCCATCCAATCCTCTGTCGAATTTGATCATATACTATAATCTTATTCTCGAGGACTAATTCTGTAAAATAAAAAATGCATGTTCCAAATTAATAAATGAACACCATGGAACGTGATTGCTTCTTATTAAGTTTAGGATCTTACCTCCTAAAAAGGTATAATATTTTATTGGATTTCATAATACCAATGCACCAACCTTGAATAGCAAAGAAGTGATCCATTTTAATTTATGATACAATTTTAACTATTTCAATAATTTAAGGACATGGTAAGATTTTACCAAAAGGGTAGTTTAAATAACTAACATTCATATTACTACTCTCAAGCAAGTAATCTGCTGGTTTTAACTCTATTGATGAACCACCCGCAAAATTGAAATTTACAGATGGAAGGTTGATTGCACTGGATAAACAGACAAAAACTCATTTAGATAAGGAAAATAAAAAAATCATTAGGCTAAAAACCCATTTTGGAAGACATTAAAGATCTTTAAAATTTATTATTTGAAATATGAAGCTATAGAACAAATTTAGAGGAGAAACAGAGCCTTCCAAATGAATAGTAGTGTTTTACATTTTGAACACTTATAATTATCTGCACATTCAATATAAAAGTAGATACAATCATTAATACCAATCATGATTCAATTCTATTAGCCCATGCCATTAATATATATATTTATAATCGCTCTTAAACAAATTTCAAAAACTAAAAAAGAAGAAGAGAAGCTTACAAAATTAATTAAAATGTCATAGGCTATAGGTGGAAGGAATCCCAACGTGGTCTCTGAGTCCAGAAAGGTTCCCAAGCCATGAAGGCCCTGCGGTTTCTTTGCTATAGAGAACACTGCAGAATCAATCGGCAGCACTTGCCCATTGACTGCAATGCTCTCTAATTGGACATTATAGTGGGGCCTGCAAAATTTGAAGTAAAAATTAATCATCAAACTTGGATTATTAAAACTGATAGAAAATCTCTTACAGCAAATATAATACTCAACCAAAGCAAGTTTGGCTTTAGTATAGAATCTTACATATATAAATAATTAAACTTGATGAGAACACTGATTGATCGGGAATCATAGGGTGTAAACAATGTTTGGGTTTATAGCTTCCCCAAACACCAACAAACCAATTGCTGCTCTAGGTTGGGACGCTTACGTATCTGTAAGAATTTTACATCCTCTATGCTGATGAAATTGAGACTGAAAGCTATTACGTATCAGATACGTTTACGTTAGATGAGTTTCATGGGGGTACCGTCACATATAACTCATCCCCGGTTGTCTATTATGATTAGTTTTGTTTCAAATCAAATAAATCCTGTTGGTTAATGATTCATTGGAACAAAAAAGGCCCAGGAAGGTACCGACCTCCCAGCTTATCTAGTTCTGTTAGTTATCACAGTAATTCCTCTTTGAAATTTCCCAATAATCATCACAGATTTTACCTACTTTATTCTTGAATTATTTGTCAACCAGGGGTCACCATATACCTGTTTTGTGTTTGCACAATCAATACGATATCATCTAATAAGAAATATAGGATTCTTACAACTTCTTGGCGATAACGAAAGGGAGAATGAGTATAATCATGTTTTCCCTCTTCCATCTTTATCTTCCAAAATTGAAGGAATTAATTCTAATTTCTTCCTTTAATTAATATATCTTATATACACACTATGGCAGACAGAATTGTTTCAGAATGTACCATGCTAGGAACTTTCTATACTCAGCAAAAGCAAGTAACGCGTAGCTGCTCAATTCTCAACTTGAAAGATGAAAGGTTAGACTTTGATGAATTGGTTGATGGATTTTTTGCAGTTCTTAAATGCTGAGCTTTTTTTTTTTTTTGGGTTACCTGTATAAAAAAAATGTTGCTGATGAAGAATTTTTATTTTCAGACAGAGTGTTTATATATCACATGTTGATGAGAAATTGAGGCGGAGGCTTTTATTTGTTTTGGTCATGACAGCCTTGTTTCCAACTCAATCTTCTTCTAGAAAGACAAAGAATAAGAGTCCATTTGATGAAAAACGCTTGCTAGAACAAAATAAGCGGATACAAAAAGAAATCAATGCACCTGAAGACTTTCCAACTTTTGTCAAAGAAGGTTTGTGACAGGCTGCTGTTGCAAAGGCATTACTCTGAATATAAGTGATGTGGGAACATAACCAAGAATTTTTCAGAATTTATTATTTTAAATTTTCTTTGCTATTTATTTTATATATTCCTTGATCAAAATCACGCCTTAGTGGTGAATCTAAGTCATCAGGTTGCTCTAGGTGGTGAAGCCTAGGGTTGTCCCGCATCAATAAGCTATGGTGTAAACCAGTAATTCATCTAGTAGAATACTAATTACACTCCTCTCTCTTTGCTTTCTATGTAATATCTTTGTAATTGATTACCTTAACAATTCCCTTGAGTCAAGACTCATGTTTGAATAAATGTTTCAGGTTTTCAAGTTAATGTAGTAACACCAGAAAACTACACAAAACGTGACTCCAGGCTTATATATCGGGACATTGAAGTTGGTCAAGGTGATTGCCCAAAGGATGGTCAGCAGGTTTTACTTTTGTAGGATGTAATTTACATCTGGGTTTTTCTTGAAAAGCCTTGAAATTTACTCAAAAGCTCCATTTATTTTTGCATTGCTGAGCTTTTAAAAGAAAAGATTGAGAGAGGGTTACTCACTTATTTTACATGTAGAGCTTGCCTACCAGATCCCTTGTAATATTCAAAACGCAAAAACATTGACCTTGCAAGTTGTAATTTTTGAATCCATCAAAGTAAAGGTTTTAGAGCTGAATACTTACATCCATCCAGACTAAGGACAACAGGCATCTATGTTTCACTAAGGATACCAAGGATCCATGTTTTCTGCATTTTAGTTTCAAAGTTAGTTTGAAGTCCTTCGCAACAGTTTTTGTAACATAAATTATCTTAGTTGGACTTCTTAACTGGTGTCCAGTGAGTCTTGGATTCAATGCATAGAATGCCTTCCAAACATATCTAATTGTTTATGGAAGAGTCTTTGTGGTGAGGTGATTTTCCTTGTGGTAGTTAAAAAGAAAAAAGTGGTGCATATAAATAAACAAAAAAAGGTTCCAGGGGCTTTAAGGAATTGGTAGTGGCAGCCTACTTTAGTGAAATATGGGAAAAAAAGCTTTGGGAGAAAATGTTAAAAATGATGCCATTTATTTAGAAGAGAAGATATATAATATGTTTTTGCGTATTTCTATTGTCAAATAAACCTTAAGCAGTCCGAAAGCTAGCATTGCATGATTCTTTTATGAGATATATATTCTCTCTTTGTAACACATAGTGTTGCTTTCTCTTTGATAAATTTTCATTTCTCTACTGATTGGAGCAGAGTTTAAGCAGAAAGCTGGTCCATGTATTGTCTGGGCTGCTTTTCATGGTTTCTTGGCCGATTTTCAGGTATTGCTTTCCTCTGTATTTGAAATCCTAACAGGTTTTGTTCATATTAATACCAGTGGTTTGAACTGCTATTTTCCTTAACTAATTCAGCTGGTTATTTTAATCCTAGAATAGCACCACAACAGAGGCTCGCTACTTTACTTGTTTGGCTCCTCTTGTGAATTGCTTGAGACTTGTCATCTATGGCCTCTCATTAGCTTCTGATGAAGGGCTCATAAAATCTGTTACTCGAGAAGGAAAACCAGAGTAATTTTTTCAGTCTTCGTTACAAAGCTATTTGGATTCATCTCTTTGTGATAATAATCATATCATAAGTAATTCTGCTTCAATATTATTTACATGCTTGCAGGGAGTTGCTTAGAGGTCTTTTGTATTATGTTCTGATATTGATTATATGTGCTCTTGTCTTTTGGCGCGAGTCTCCAGTTGGAGTGATCTCGCTGGCAATGATGTGTGGTGGCGATGGTAATACCTCTGCCTTATCCAAATTCAGCTGCTGCCCCCTCGACTCCTCTCAATTATTAATTTTCAACTTGGTGGCTTATAGGTGTTGCTGATATCATAGGTAGAAGATTTGGGTCCTTGAAGATTCCTTATAATCAGCAGAAGAGTTGGGCGGGTAGCATATCCATGTTTGTTTTTGGATTCCTACTTTCCATTGGGTGCGTTTGAAACCACCATTGTGGCCAACTAAATAGGTTATCAAACTTTAACTTGCTATATATAGATTTTGGCATTGACATGAAAATTATCTTTACAATGTAGGATGCTGCAATATCATTCAGTTCTGGGATATTTGCTATTGGATTGGGTCTGGACAGTGCAAAAGGTTGCTCTAGTTTCTTTGGTGGCAATAGTGGTGGAGTCCCTTCCAACCACAGAGGTAGTAGATGACAACATATCTGTTCCTTTTGTAAGCATGGCAGTGGCTTTTTGGATGTTTGGTAATTAGCTTGTTGTACCCTTTTTTCTGTCCCTTCCATTGGTCCTATTATTGATATGTTTAATCTTTCATTTTGTCTATTGTCTGTCTCCTTAAATGCCCTGTAAATTATTGCCTCTGTGAAACACCTGTTAATATAGTGAATTTAGTCAAACATATACAAAGCTTCTCTTTTTTCTTAAGCCCAATGGAACTGTGATTACATTGTTTATTACTTCACTGTCTTGAGTTTCAACATTTATCAAACATAAATCCTATGGCTTTATTTTAGATTTTATGGACCGTTGTTTCAGCATAAGTCAACAAAATAGTCTTATTCCAAACTGTGGACTTGACCATGTGGAGTTCATTTTAAGGACCTTTTTTATTTAGTTTTTTCATGTAAAACTTATCTGTGACTTTGTTTGATTTGTATCTTTCTTTTATCGTGTTCTTGAATACTGCCTGTTATTGCTTCAGCTCATACACATGGGGTACTCTAAACCATTTTTCCCTATTTTGACAGTAGACAAGTAAGATGTCCACTGGGCTACTGTTTTGTTTTTTGGATTGTCGTATTTTTTAGGCAGTTTATATTATTTAAGGAGAAGATTATTATAGAAATCAGAGGTTTTGTATCATAATTTTCCTCAGTGATACAAGTGTGATTGATAGTATCTATATATAGCTATACAATGATCTGTATACAAGGGAAGGTTTTTAAAATACAAAGTCAAGGAGGTAATCCGGTGACATCAGTGTAGTGAGTGTTAGTGCGACAATTCTTGCCCAATTGTGGTGATCTGCAGAATTTGTGATGGCTGAATCAATGGTTGCATATTGTTGGTTGTGATTGCTTTGTTGATTGATGCTCAGTTGATTTAGGCGTTGATTGGCTCGATTTGTGCTTTGGTTAATTACTCCCCCTCAAGTTGAGGAGTGAGGACGACACCACTCCCAACTTGTGATGAGGACTCTGAAATGATTCCATAGGGAGTGGCTTGGTAAAAGGTCAGCTAACTGGTTGGAGATATGAACATACTTGATGATAACATGGCTTGGGAAACCTTTTCATGAATGAAATAGTTGTCTTTTTTGATGTGCTTAGTACAAGCATGGAATATCGGATTGATAGACATGCAAAGGGCATTCATATTGTCACAAATTATTGTGGAAGGAACGGGAAGGGAGAAGCCAAGGTCATGCAGAAGGAAAGAAACCCAAGTTAACTCAACTGTAGCAGCAGCCACGGCATGATATGTAGCCTTTGCACTTAAGCATGCCACAGTGGGTTGCTTCTTAACACTCCACTATATTAAGTTTGAGTTGAGAAAAACACCATGGTCCATCTTGGAGCGGCAGGTCATGCAGGTCGAAATGGGATTACAGTTGAGCATTTAGGCATGTTGGAGCAGGTCTCAGGCATATTTTTCTTGTGGGAGGTGCATGCCATGAGGTGAATGGGACACTTCAATGTTAAGAAAGTAGTGGAGAGAGCCCAAGTCTTTCATAGCAGACTTAGAGCTGGTTTCTTGAATAAAGGATGACAAGAATGAGGCATTGCTGCCCGTGAAAATAATATTGTCAACATAAAGGAGTATGAAGATTGTATCTTAAATGTTGTGTAGTACAAAGAGTGAGGGATCATAAGTGTTACACAAAAAACCATAGTGAATGAGATAATGGCTTAAGCAATTGAACCAGGCCCTCAGAGCTTGTTTGAGGCCATAGAGAGCATAAGACAGCTTGCAAACATAGGTGGGGTGCTCAGGATTGACAAACCCTGGGAGTTGATTCATGAACATTTGCTCCTTGAGAAACCCATGAAGGAAGGTGTTCTTTACATCAAGTTGTTTGATGACCCTTCCACGATTAAGAGTAATGGTGAGAACAATGTGAATGGTTTGAGGCTTGACAATAGGGCTGAAGGTTTCAGCACAGTCAATTCCTTCTAGTTGAGTGAATCCGTTGGCAACAAGCCTTGCCTTCAATCTCTCAAGACTCCCATCAGCTTTTAGTTTCATTTTATAGACCCATTCTATAGCCTCTAGCTAGTGTCTTCCATGTTTTCTCATCCTTAATAACAAAGCCAGTGACATTTAATAAATCATCAACAAGTTTACCAACAGATAGTAGATTCTTTGTGATGTGCAGAATAAGTAAGATGTGTTTAAGAGGCAAGTTACCATAGGGATTACTATGGCTGCATCTCGTATATGAATAATTTTCAAGCTTTTCCCATCACCAAGAATAATTATGTCAATCCCATGATTAAGGATTGAGTGAGTGAAGCTTACTTGGATCATTAGTCATATGGGATGTGGCACCTAAATTCAGAATCCATTTAGGATTGTTCAAGCCAATGCTTCTGGGATTTCCTCATCCTGATAGGCATGGTTGAATTGGGTATGAAAGTTGATTGTCTTGTGTCTTAGTTTGCCACAGATCGCAAGATTATGGGTGGTCTTGGTTTGTCGCTTGGCGGCTCGTTGCTTGGTTATACTGATGTGGTTGTCCAATGAACTTACTTTGGCTTCTGTTTGAAGTTGGATGGTTCATCTTGTTATTTTGAGATTAAGTGAATCCATGACCTCGTTAGTTAAAACTGTTTCCTCCACAAATCCATGAGTTCAATTGTTTGTATGCCTAATAGACCTTATCTACATCATCTATTGGTTTGTGAATAGCTCATCACAAATAATCTTCAACTCAAGGATGTATTAATCCATTGGGTCATAATTCTCTCTCTGAACTTCTTGTTAGCTCTCTCAAGAGATCACGAGCCATTTCCTTTGAGGAATTTGCATATTTGTCCTCAAGGCACTTCCAGCCTTCCTTCACCTTGTTCAATCCTACATTGAGACTTCGTACCTCTGATATAAGTGCTGCAAAGATAATACTCCTAATGAGTCAATCCTCATGTTTCCAAGCTGAGTATTCTGGATAAATTTCTTCTTTCCCTTTGTGAAACCAGCATTCAAACTAGCATGTAATTTGCCCTCAAAGTCTAATCTAACATAGTAGTGCAGCTATGGGTGCTTAGTGGTTGCTTGGAAAATAATAGAAATGTAGGAGATAATGAACTTGATTGCAATGAATATGGAGGAGACGGTGACATGGAAAAAGCACTAGAAGATCAAGCACAACTCATTGGCCGATATGAAGCAATGGAAAAGGCTCAAAGAGAATGGGAAGAGAAGTTCAGAGAAAATAATAGTAGTACACCGGTATGCTTCATCAGAGCCTTTTTATCCATTTAAATGCTTTTGCTTCAACTCTTTTTATTTTATTTTATTTTCATAAATTACACATGCATCCAGTTGATGTGAATCCACAAGCCACCCCCCACACCATTCTTTTGGGAGGAGGAAATGCTATTTGAGCTAGAATTCGTTGGCTGCTTCTGCTTCAACTTGGTTGTGTGTCACTTGTATGCTATACGCAATTTTTAGTAAGTAATTAATTTTATGAAGAAAGCACAAAAAGGGTTACAACCCTACTTTACAGGAAGTATTCAAAGGAAGAGCCAAATGAAAAAAAAAAATAATAATAATAATACAAGACTATAGTATTTAGAATTCGTATGAGCTTATATCAATAAGTTTCAGGGAAGAGAAAGAACTAGAAGTCAACTTCCACTCATAAAGGTACTTTAAGAATAAGAACTCTGGTTGCACTATCGATGGTGTGCATGTTCCTTTCTCTCCAAATGCTCCACATTAAACATAGCGGAATCTCCCCACTATTGTGCTTACCAAAGTTCTTTTTCCATCATGCCAAAAGGTCTCGACTGAACTCAACATCACCCAACTTAGCTCAAATAGATATAAAACTAGTGTCCACAACTCTTGTGCCATTTTGCAGTGTAGAAATAAGTGGTTTGCAGACTCCCCATTCAACTTTCACATACAACACCAAGCCAAAATTATTATGCCATGCAGCCTCAAGTTGTCAGAAGTTTCCCCAACGTGGTGGTCCAAGTGAGAAAGTATCATGTGGCGGAGCTCTTACTCTCCACATCCTTTCCCTGGAAAAGACCAGTCCCCCCCTGATCTCAACACTTTGTAGTAGCTTTTGACCTGAAATCCACTTGTTTTTGAAGGGGACTAAATCATTTAATCTGCTCCCTCTTGTCTAATTTTAACAGAATATAAGTTATTCAAGAAGTGCTCCATAGAATTCACCTCCTAGTCCTAAACTGCTCTGCTCTGAGGAATAAAGGGTCCCAATATATGCCTCCATTTAACCAATTTCATATAATCCTCCACTTGTGCGTCTCTATCCCGGGCAATCATGAAGAGTTCAAGATACCTTTTTTTAGAAAGGTGAATCTCCATTCCAGCAATCATTCCATACACAAATCCTGGTACCATTGCCCACCTCAAACCTGCCAAATCTAACAAAGTTTTCCCAACCACATCTAATGTATTTCCATACACTTTCCGTAAGAATCCCTTACTACATCCAAACACCATCCACCCTAGGAAGTGCCATTTTATTTTATCTATCACCTTCCTCCATAATGCGTTCCTCTCCTCCACATACCTACACAACCATTTTCCATGTAAAAGCTTGGTTAAAACCAACAGCTTTCTAATCCCTATTCCTCCAGCTAGAACAGAAGCACAAACAATTTGCCAATTAAGTAGATAAATTTATGACCATCCCCCATACGACCTCAGAGGAAATCCCTTTGATGTCTTTCCATCCTATTTGCCACACTAGCAAGCAATGGGAACAATGAAAAAAAATAATGGGAGACTAGAAACCGTACGTTTAATTGAGTTATCGTCCTTTTGATTTTAGTTTTTTACTGTTGGTTTATTTTATGTGTCATCTTTCCCTTTTTGCTCACAATGTGATGTAAGAATTTGATCTGCATCGGCTTTAGAAGCTTTTGTAATGTCTTCTTTTTGTGAAATGCAATTATTTTTGAGAAAATTAGTTCTAGTTATTTTTTGTTTTTTTATTGCTTTTCCTTGTTACTATAGTATATTGTTAAATTAATGCATATAATGTGATACCTACTGATGGTATGTATATTTTTTGGTCATTAGGAAAAGAAAAGAAAAAAAAATGAGATTTAATGTCTCCTTATGTAAGATGACCCTCTCCCCCATGAATAAGAAAATCTTAAGAATTTTTTTTTTTTTTTTTTTTTTTTGGAGATCAATGGTTTAACAATTGCTTTGGTAATGAGAATATGAGATTGTGTGTGGGGGTGCATGCATGTGCACCTGCGCATGCCTATGCCTGTTGGTTCAGGTGTCATATGTGCGCTTTATTTTTTGGTTAAAATCATAGGTGCTTATGTGCATGATAATCTTAGATTCGAAAATACATGTTTTAAATAATATTTTAAAACATATGGGGCTGGTTTTGCTATATGTTGTCCCTTTGTTCCAGAGTATGAATAACATTGCCCAAAGACACGTTTGAAAACATATTGCTGTTTTATATAGTGAAACAATTTCATAAAAAAGTTGGCAAATTCAGGGATGCCAAAAAGGGATTTCTAAAATTTTTATATACAAAAGGTAACATGGTACTACCATACTAGGCGACAGGTGCTTGTGTACATAAAACAAGTATGGGTTGAACCTTTGCCAATGAGCTTTAGCTCAAATGGTATTTCTTCCCCTTGCAAGAGTAGGGTGGAGGGTGAGGTCATGGGTTTAAGGTCCTCTATGTGCGTTTGTAATCAACCAATAGACAAAGTATGGGTTGAACCTTTGCCAAATCACTACCATGGCTATGACACTTCCTCCATTAACTCTGCCACCACCCATTACTACAGCCCTCTTCTCAAAATCTCTTAACTTATGGTTGCTGCACCACTGGGATTTTAATCTGTAATGTCCAGGGATGTCAGTATGAAGAAAGTATGGGAAAGTATTAAGTCCAGTGGAAGAGGGGATCAATTCACTGAGAATATAAATTGTGTCATTTATGAGATCTGTTCAATTATGAAAAGAAACAGATATTCAGAAGAATACTCGAGCATTTCATCAAGTTGTATGCTCTCTGCATGTCTATGTGTGTTCTCATGAATGGATACCGATACCATTATTTTATTTGACAAGCGCCTGGATTAACGTTACTGATATACCATTAATGTTCCTGCACTACAATTATTTGAACTAGTGACCTTTGCTTCATGAAGTGTGATCCCCAGCCAGTTGTGCTACCTCTTGGGGTTTAAGGCAATTTCCTTTTCCATAATTTTGACCGAAAGTGCATGGGATGTGGTCATCTTTATTAGACGTTAGTCTCCAGGAGTTTTTCATATTACCTAGTTGTATTAGCTATATGAAAAGTCAAAGAAGTATCATTCTCCTAGTTGTACCAGTTATTTAATTTTGTATATAAATTGGATTTGTACTTGAAATTTTACTTTTTCTTTATCTTCCAAAATTGAAGGAATTAATTCTAATTTCTTCCTTTAATTAATATATCTTATACACACACTATGGCAGACAGAATTGTTTCAGAATGTACCATGCTAGGAACTTTCTATACTCAGCAAAAGCAAGTAACGCGTAGCTCTGCTCAATTCTCAACTTGAAAGATGAAAGGTTAGACTTTGATGAATTGGTTGATGGATTTTTTGCAGTTCTTAAATGCTGAGCTTTATTTTTTGGTTAACTGTATAAAAAAAATGTTGCTGATGAAGAATTTTTATTTTCAGACAGAGTGTTTACATATCACATGTTGATGAGAAATTGAGGCGGAGGCTTTTATTTGTTTTGGTCACGACAGCCTTGTTTCCAACTCAATCTTCTTCTGGAAAGACAAAGAATAAGAGTCCATTTGATGAAAAAAGCTTGCTAGAACAAAATAAGCGGATACAAAAAGAAATCAATGCACCTGAAGACTTTCCAACTTTTGTCAGAGAAGGTTTGTGACATGCTGCTGTTGCAAAGGCATTACTCTGGATATAAGTGATGTGGGAACATAACCAAGAGTTTTTCAGAATTTATTATTTTAAATTTTCTTGTTATTTATTTTATATATTGCCTTGATCGAAATCACGCCTTAGTGGTGAATCTAAGTCATCAAGTTGCTCTAGGTGGTGAAGCCTAGGGTTGTCCCGTATCAATAAGCTATGGTGTAAACCAGTAATTCATCTAGTAGAATACTAATTACACTCCTCTCTCTGTGCTTTCTATGTAATATCTTTGTAATTGATTACCTTAACAATTCCCTTGAGTCAAGACTCATGTTTGAATAAATGTTTCAGGTTTTCAAGTTCATGTAGTAACACCAGAAAACTACACAAAACGTGACTACGGGCTTATATATTGGGACATTGAAGTTGGTCAAGGTAATTGCCCAAGGGATGGTCTGCAGGTTTTACTTTCATTGTCTTTGATAGCTAATAGTTTCCTTAACTTTATGATGGATTTTAATATTTTGGTACAAGAAAAAGTCAAAATTTTGGCATATGATATTAAGAACTAGAATTACTGTGCAAACATTAAACCAGAGAACTGAATGAGAGAAGAACTTTACCCTGCAAACTGTCATTTTGAGGATTCATATATTGTTTGAAAAAATTTCTCTTCCAATCCTAACCTGAACCCTGATGTGAGGTACTTTGCAGGTGACTTTTCACTATGTTGGCTATAATGAGTCAGGCCGCCACATTGACAGCACATACCTACAGGGTTCCCCTGCCAAAATCCGCTTGGGTAATAATGCATTGGTCCCAGGTAAGAAAATATATTAATTATGGACAACATGAAAATCTTGTCTGCTTTCTTTGTAACCATATGTTGAGGTATCTTCTTCGCCATTCTTTCTTTATATCAATAAGTTTCAGGGAAGGAAAGAACTAGAAGTCAACTTCCACTCATAAAAGGTACTTTAAGAATAAGAACTCTGGTTGCACTATCGATGGTTTGCATGTTCCTTTCTCTCGAAATGCTCCACATTAAACATAGCGGAATCTCCCCACTATTATGCTTACCAAAGTTCTTTTTCCATCATTCCAAAAGGTCTCAACTGAACTAAACATCACCCAACTTAGCTCAAATAGATATAAAACTAGTGTCCACAACTCTTGTGCCATTTTGCAGTGTAGAAATAAGTGGTTTGCAGACTCCCCATTCAACTTTCACATACAACACCAAGCCAAAATTATTATGCCATGTATCCTCAAGTTGTCAGAAGTTTCTCCAATGTGGTGGTCCAAGTGAGAAAGTATCATGTGGTGGAGCTCTTACTCTCCACATCCTCTCCTTGGAAAAGACCAGTCCCCCCCTGATCTCAACACTTTGTAGTAGCTTTTGACCTGAAATCCACTTGTTTTTGAAGGGGACTAAATCATTTAATCTGCTCCCTCTTGTCTAATTTTAACAGAATATAAGTTATTCAAGAAGTGCTCCATAGAATTCACCTCCTAGTCCTAAACTGCTCTGCTCTGAGGAATAAAGGGTCCCAATATATCCCTCCATTTAACCAATTCATATAATCCTCCACTTGTGCGTCTCTATCCCGGGCAATCATTAAGAGTTCAAGATACCTTTTTTTTAGAAAGGTGAATCTCCATTCCAGCAATCATTCCATACACAGATCCTGGTAACATTGCCCCACCTCAAACCTTGCCAAATCTAACAAAGTTTTCCCAAACACATCTAATGTATTTCCATAGACACTCTCCATAAGAATCCCTTACTACATCCAAACACCATCCACCCTAGGAAGTGCCATTTTATTTTTTCTTTCACCTTCCTCCATAATGCATTCCTCTCCCCCACATACCTACACAACCATTTTCCATGTAAAAGCTTGGTTAAAACCAACAGCTTTCTAATCCCTAATCCTCCAGATTGAACTGAAGCACAAACAATTTGCCAATTAATTAGATAAATTTATGACCATGCCCCATACGACCTCAGAGGAAATCCCTTTAATGTCTTTCCATCCTATTTGCCACACTAGCAAGCAATGGGAACAATGAAAAAAATAATGGGAGACTAGAATCCGTACGTTTAATTGAGTTATCGTCCTTTTGATTTTAGTTTTTCACTATTGGTTGATTTTACGTGTCATCTTCCCTTTTAGCTCACAATGTGATGTAAGAATTTGATCTACATCGGCTTTAGAAGCTTTTGTAATGTCTTCCTTTTGTGAAATGCAATTATTGTTGAGAAAATTAGTACTAGTTATTTTTTGTTTTTTTATTGCTTTTCCTTGTTACTATAATATATTGTTAAATTAATGCAAATAATGTGATACCTATTGATGGTATGTATATTTTTTGGTCATAAGGAAAAGAAAAGAAAAAAAATGAGATTTAATTTAAATTAAGAATACCATGTATAGGTCTCTAGAAATGGGATGTGATTTGTTGTAGTGAGAGAGAGAGACACGTGAGGGAGAGTGCACCCATTCCCATCACCCATTAGGGTGGTTCGTCGGAATATGGGTGGAGTGAGGAGCTTTCGTATCGAATTTAAGAGATTCGACTTGATCAGGGAGGGGGATGGTATCGATTCAGTGAGTCTTATAGAGTCTGGGAGGTACATGAGGCATTCGATATCCATGGGTAAGGAAGGAGCTCAATGGCTAGCAAAGTGTATTGAGGAAAATATTGCGAGGGAAACAGAGCGGGCATTCAATCGTACGTTCAAAGAGGGCAACAAGGGTTATGTCATTTGCAGGTTTACCAATAAGAATGGTAGATACTTGAAGCTTACAGATTATGATAGGGGCAGTTGCAAGGGGAGGTTGGCTATTCCGGAAGGCCAAAACCAAAGCGGGTGGCGGGGCTTTAATAAGGAGTTAACTCTATTATTGAACCCAAGTCCGGTTGATACCAAACATGGACAGGATTACAAGAACTTGGCCGAAGATAATACCAAAAAAAGGATTTCGGCAAAGGATAGGTTGGGACCGGCGGCATCATATGCAGATCTTCTGCGCGTTCCGGCGACCTAGCATCAAGCTGCAAACGGCAAGCTGTTGACTTCGCATTTTCCAATTTTGAAAGTTTCGAAATCGTCGGAAAATCATGCAAAAAAAAGATAATGTTAATGCGGTAGGGAAGGCGAAATTATAGGATAAGTTTTTGGGTGTTAATCCTTACTGAAGATTAGGGACGGATACGACAGTTCCTAAATTACGGATCTCAATCAATGTTGATGGGAAGCGTGTAGTTATGTGGGATAAGCAGGAAAAACACGTGGAAGTGGTTGAAGCAGGCATAAGTAAACTTAAAGTGGGCTAGGCTACCAAGAAGCCCAACACGCTGGCCTGAGTGGAACCTGAGGATTCATTTTTGGGCTCATGACATTTTGAGTGGGCGAGTGTTCAACTAATGTAATTAAGCCCAAACAAGTTTGGGTTCCTAAAATAGAGGGGAGGCAAAGGCTTTCTGGAGGCCTAATTAAGGAAAAAGCCACGTATGACACCGTTGAAGCTGTTGAAGCTTCTAGAGCCAAGAACGACGACGTTAAAGACCTGGACACTTCTAGAGCTTCTGTTTTGGACCTCACGTCAACAACACCAGCTTTCACCCAAAAGTTGACTTGCTTGGTGTTTCGGACTACTAGAGAGGCGATTACCAACGATTCCGAGTCGATTATTACGTCGGCATCAACATTAGTGTGTCGCGTAATATCGCTGGATACTGGGTGATCGTCATGGAGAAGCTTTTACGACCTTGTTAATGGAGGATTCAAACAAGGAGTGGGCCGATGACGTGGATGAGGCAGAGAGCGAGCCAAGTTTGATGATTAATTTGTACTTCAAATTTTGCAGGCCCCACTATAATGTCCAATTAGAGAGCATTGCAGTCAATGGGCAAGTGCTATCGATTGATTTTGCAGTGTTCTCTGTTGCAAAGAATCCTTGGGGCCTTCATGGCTTGGGAACCTTTCTGAACTCAGGGATCACGTTGGCATTCCTTCCACCTATAGCCTATGACATTTTAATTAATTCTGTAAGCTTCTCTTATTCTTTTTTGGCTTTTGAAATTTGTTTAAGAGTAATTATAAGTATATATATTAATGACGTGGGTTAATAGAATTGAATCATGATTGATATTGATGATTGTATCTGCACTTATATTGAATGTGTAGATAATTATGAGTGTTCAAAATATGAAACATTAGTATTCATTTGGAAGACTCTGTTTCTCCTCCAAGTTTGTTCTATAGCTTCATATTTCAAATAATAAATTTTATGGTTCTTTAATGTCTTCCAAAATGGTTTTTTAGCCTTACAATTTTTTTTTATTTTCTTTATCTAAATGAGTTTTTGTCTAATTATCTAGTGCAATCAACCTTCCATTTGTAAATTTCAATTTTGTGGGTGGTTCATCAATGGAGTTAAAACTAGCAGATTACTTGCTACTTGAGAGTTGTAATATGAATGTAAGTTACTTAAATTACCCTTTTGGTAAAATCTTACCATGTTCTTAAATTATTGAAATTGTTAAATTGTATCATAAATTAAAATGGATCACTTCTTTGCTATTCAAGGTTGGTGCATTGGTATTAAGAAATCCAATGGAATATATACCGTTTTAGGAGGTAAAGATCCTAAACTTAGTAAGAAGCAACCACGTTCCATAGTGTTCACTTATTAATTTGGAACATGCATTTTTTATTTTATAGAATTAGTCCTCAAGAATAAGATTATAGTATATGATCAAATTCCACAGAGGATTGGATGGGCTACCGTTGACTGTAAATTAAATTGATCATTAATCCTAATCTACCATTTCTTTTCATTTTCAACCAAAGTAATAGCTTTCAATTTTTTAAATTTTCAAGTTTCGTCGAAGCAAATATAGCGGAAACTTATCCAAGCGAGCACAATCGAAGTAGCAAATTAAGAGTATCTCTAGCCAACATGTTATTTATTTTGGGAATAATAGTTGTAATGTAAAGATAATTGCTATAACTTGATCTATCTTTACATTACACCTATTATTCCCAAAATAAATAACATGTTGACTAGAGATACTCTTAATTTGCTACTTCGGTTGTGCTCGCTTGGATAAGTTTCCGCTATATTTGCTCCGACGGAATTTGAAAATATAAAAAATTGAAAGCTAATACTTTGGTAGAAAATGGAAAGAAATGGTAGATTAGGATTAATGATCAATTTAACTTACAGTCAGAGGTAGCCCATCCAATCCTCTGTCGAATTTGATCATATACTATAATCTTCTTCTTGAGGACTAATTCTGTAAAATAAAAAATGCATGTTCCAAATTAATAAATGAACACTATGGAACGTGATTGCTTCTTACTAAGTTTAGGATCTTACCTCCTAAAACGGCATATGTTCCATGGGAGTCCTTAATACCAATGCACCAATCCTGATTAGTAACAAAGTGATCCATTATAATTTATAACACAATTTAACTATTTCAATAATTTAAGCACATGGTAAGATTTTTTTTTTTTTGATAAGTAATTGATACACATGGTAAGATTTTACCAAAAGGGTAATTTAAATAACTTACATTCAAAGTAATTCTATTAAGTAGCATGTAATCGGCTGGTTTTAACTCCATTGATGAACCACCCGCAAAATTTTAACTTATAGATGGAAAGTTGTTGATTGCACTAGATAAAAGACAAAATCTCATTTAGATTTAAGGAAAATAAAAAGATTGTAAGGCTAAAAAACCATTTGGGAAGACATTAAAGAACCATAAAATTTATTATTTGAAATATGAAGCTATAGAACAAACTTGGTTGAGTAACAGAGCGTTCCAAATGAATTGTAATGTCCCACATTTCCAACACTCTTAGTTATCTGCACATTCAATAAAAAAGCAGATACAATCATCAATACCAGTCATGATTCAATTCTATTAGCCCATGCCTTTAGTATATATACTTATAATCACTCTTAAACAAATTTCAAAAGCAAAAAAAGAAGAAGACAAGCTTACAGAATTAATTAAAATGTCATAGACTAGGGGTGGAAGAAATGTTAGGGTGGTCCCTGAGTCCAAAAAGGTTTCCATGCCCCCTTTAGAGAACACTACAGAATTGATGGGCAGCACTTGCCCATTGACTGCAATGCTCTCTAATTGGACATTATAGCGGCGCCTGCAAAATTTGAGGTATGAATTAATCATCAAACTTGGTTTATTAAAACTGATGGAAAATCTCTTACAGCAAATATAATACTCAACCAAAGCAAGCAAAACAACTTTAAAAGATGATGTATATTTAACAAGAGAGAAATAAATGTGGTGATTGGAATTAGAAGAAATTCACGCTACAAGTTGGATCCTAACATTAATTAATACACACTAATAGTACATCTTTATATTTAAAAAAATATAGTGGTTAGTGAAGAGATTATACTCTCAGCTAGCTACACGACAGTCGCATCTTAAATTAAATCAAGCACATGTAAGCTACATGTCATATTGATGATGAAGACTGATGCAAACGACTGTAGTTTACTGGTGACTCAACAAGTTTGACTTTAGTTGACTTATATTAAACTATGTTTTTAATGTGGCTTTACTAATCTTCGGATTAAGTGGGATTTGTTCTAAATTAGTTATAAGTTTGTTAATAGATATTTTCACAGATTCTACTATAAATACTGTAACACTTTGCATAATCTAATTAAGCAAGACCAATCCCATTTCATACAACAAACTCTCCCTCTATTTCTTAGATAAATCTTGCTGTTAATATAGAATCTTACACACACACACACACATATATATATATATATATATATATATATATATATATAATTAAACTTGATGAGAACACTTACTAATGGGGAATCAGGGGGGTGAAAACCATGTTTGGATCTACAGCTTCCCCAAACACCAAGAAACCAACTGGTTGGGTATAATCTCCAAGACACATTGACACCACCCCAGGTGTCATTTCTTTAGAAGCCAACTGGGACAAGATTGACACCTTGCTTGGACTAAGCCCAAGAATACCAACAAAAGGTCTGTCAGATGGGAATTCAGACTCATGGGTGCTAAACCTATATCCAAAATTTGAAAAATTGAGTCAGCAAATAAATATATCGATTTATATATATATATATATATTGATTTATGAAATCATTAAATTTTACCCAAAGACAACTGTGGATGAGTTATAAGTGACGGTACTCCCATGAAACTCATCAAGTGTCAACGTATTTGATACGTAATAGCCTCTAGTCCTACTCTCACCAGCGTAGAGGATGTCAAACTTGGATTTTTTGTTCCACTTTACCTTGGTAGATCTTGCACCATTGAAGTGCACGGAATCCAAAGTAAGTCACTGCCGGTGTCTATGCTCACCTTGAATTCAGTTGGGGAAGTGCCCAACTTCACGTTGGCATAGTGATAACTACACAACAAAACACAAATTGTTAGTTCAATCAATCCAAATCAAAACAAAATATCAACTAAATATAATTTAAACTTAAAAAATAAAACTAACAGTGACAATAACTCAGTTGGTTTGAACATGTGTTCCTTAACTACAACTTCAACACTTCAATTAGTTTATGTGACAATAATAACTAAAAAATTCATGAAATTATGAAACCAATGAGTGTAAGAGAATGAGCTCCTAAGTCCTAACAGCCTTACAAAGTTTAAATTATATTTATGTGAGAAACACAACTACAAAAAGCAACAACCATACAGAGTATCCCAGGAAGGGAAACTACAACTTGCCAATCCTACAATTACAAATCTACAATGGCCATGCACATATGGGTTCTTGCATTTGGAAGGTTGTAAGATGGTGCTCATCAGTATTTAGTATTTAGGCTACATTAAACACCATATTGACAATCATATTTTGCAACAAAATTAAGAATAACCCAATATATATTATTTCCAACAAACGGACAAAATTGGATCCGGATCCCCTCCATTTCATGGCTAAGATTTATTTGAAATAAATCTATGGCTGAGATGTGCATCTCATTTAAAAATAGTAATTAATACAAATGAGACTTCACTGACCATTATTTCAAAACTGCGGTTAAGTCTCTGGTGAGAGGCAAAAAAAAATTGATTGAAACAATTGATAGGCTATTGAGACAAAATACCGAATTGTATTGAATTATTTAAAAACAAACAGATCAGGATGGAGAGGAACGCAGGCTGGGCTCACTAATGTTAATTGAGTTTTAAACTGTAAAGGATAAACCTTACAGGATTTAAATTGAAACCAAACTCCTCTGTAGATAAAGATAACACCTCTTCTCATTAGATAACATCCTCCAATCCAATTCGTATTTCAAATTTTGGATTTTTTTTTTTTTTTTTTTTTTTTTTTGAGAAACAAATTTTGGATACTTGATCTTAATGTATTTAAATATTTCTATTGTAATCAACTAATCTGTTATACACAGATTATTTACTTATCTATAACTCTATAAATATGCAACACAAAGCCTAATAAAGAAAGCACAGGTACATTTTTGGGTACGGGTACGGGTAGGGTCGGCTCCAAGGTTCGGGTTGCCCAAGTCCATCCCGATTTTGGTTGTCCACTATTATTAAATATTAAAAATAAAAATAAAAATAAATATATTTGGTACCGATATATATATATATATACATATATTTTAATCTAATGTCAAAATATTAAAGTAAATTACTAAGGAACCACTTGAAGCATAATCTAATTCTAACTCAATCAAAACTTCAAAAACCCATAATCCCACACCTGCTGAGTGCTGACCAAACTAAATCAAAACCCATGTATGTAAAAAACAAAATAAATAAGATAAGGCTGCCAAGTCTCAACCTTATCTTCATTTTTACAATGCCCATCTGCCACGTTTACCCACCCATCTTCTAAGACTTCTACAATATTACTTGCTTCATTGATGAGATACCCATGCGCAGAGTCCAAGCGTAATGAAGCCAAGTCTAGATCTTCGATGGTCTAGACATAATGAAGCCGAGTCTAGATCTTCTATGGTTCAGAAAAGCTAAAGACGATCTGGTGCTCATAAATTTTTGGGTTTTTATGGCCATTTTTTTTTTAATTATTATTTATGTACACTATTTTTTTTTCCTTCTGTTGTTGCCCTGGGGAGGGGGGTTGCCCTAGCCCAAGGGCTTACTGGGCTTACCCCAGGGCCGGCCCTGATAAATATGGAGCACCCATAATCTTAGCCAGGAAGAAACCAACTCTATAAATATGGAGCGCCAGTAACGATGGTCATTCACACTTGGGCATTACAGAAATACACACTCTCAGCACCCACCTCAACCATTCGAAGCACCAAGCAAAAAATCCAATCGAACCCATTCCTCAATCCTATCAAAGCCTTAACCGAAACCCATCCAAACTTCATCATCGAACAACCCCAACAAAGCCCATCAAAGCTTTGAATCAGTGTCACAACTCACTAATCTACTAGCCCATACCGAGATTTAGTGGGTGTTCATGGCTAATCGTGTTTATCTCTTTTCTCTATCCATTCTCGTTCTAGTAGCGTCGGCGGCTTGTGTCCTCGTCCTCCCAATCCACCGAGGGAGGAATGTAGCTAGGGTCAACAACAACCAGTCATTTCCTATAGCCAGCTTCTGGATGAATGGCTCCTCAGATCCCAGCATATTGGGGTAATTTTTCAACTTCTTATTCATCTTGTTTGCAGAAGTAGGAGTAGGAGTCTTCAATTCCTAAATCCTCTCCAAGTTGGGAGACCACTTGCTGGTTAAGAAAAGAGTTTAGAGTTTGGAGAGGATTTAGGAATTGAAGACTCCTACTCCTACTACTGCAAACAAGATGAATAAGAAGTTGAAAAATTACCCCAATATGCTGGGATTTGAGGAGCCATTCATCCAGAAGCTGGCTATAGGAAATGACCGGTTGTTGTTGACCCTAGCTACATTCCTCCCTCGGTGGATTGGGAGGACGAGGACACAAGCCGCCGACGCTACTAGAACGAGAATGGATAGAGAAAAGAGATAAACACGATTAGCCATGAACACCCACTAAATCTCGGTATGGGCTAGCAGATTAGTGAGTTGTGACACTGATTCAAAGCTTCGATGGGCTTTGTTGGGGTCGTTCGATGATGAAGTTTGGATGGGTTTCGGTTAAGGCTTTGATAGGATTGAGGAATGGGTTCGATTGGATTTTTCGCTTGGTGCTTCAAATGGTTGAGGTGGGTGCTGAGAGTGTGTATTTCTGTAATGCCCAAGTGTGAATGACCATCGTTACTGGCGCTCCATATTTATAGAGTTGGTTTCTTCCTGGCTAAGATTATGGGTGCTCCATATTTATTAGGACCGGCCCTGGGGTAGGCCCAGCAAGCCCTTGGGCTAGGGCAACCCCCCTCCCCAGGGCAACAACAGAAGGAAAAAAAAAATAGTGTACATAAATAATAATTAAAAAAAAAAATGGCCATAAAAACCCAAAAATTTATGAGCACCAGATCGTCTTTAGCTTTTCTGAACCATAGAAGATCTAGACTCGGCTTCATTATGTCTAGACCATCGAAGATCTAGACTTGGCTTCATTACGCTTGGACTCTGCGCATGGGTATCTCATCAATGAAGCAAGTAATATTGTAGAAGTCTTAGAAGATGGGTGGGTAAACGTGGCAGATGGGCATTGTAAAAATGAAGATAAGGTTGAGACTTGGCAGCCTTATCTTATTTATTTTGTTTTTTTTATACATGGGTTTTGATTTAGTTTGGTCAGCACTCAGCAGGTGTGGGATTATGGGTTTTTGAAGTTTTGATTGAGTTAGAATTAGATTATGCTTCAAGTGGTTCATTAGTAATTTACTTTAATATTTTGACATTAGATTAAAATATATGTATATATATATACCGGTACCAAATATATTTATTTTTATTTTTAATATTTAATAATAATGGACAACCAAAATCGGGATGGACTTGGGCAACCCAAACTTGGAGCCGACCCTGCCCGTACCCATACCCAAAAATGTACCTGTGCTTTCTTTATTAGGCTTTGTGTTGCATATTTATAGAGTTATAGATAAGTAAATAATCTGTGCATAACAGATTAGTTGATTACAATAGAAATATTTAAATACATTAAGATCAAGTATACCAAAATTTGTTTCTTCAAAAAAAAAAAAAAAAATCCAAAATTTGAATACGAATTGGATTGGAGGATGTTATCTAATGAGAAGAGGTGTTATCTTTATCTGCAGAGGAGTTTGGTTTCAATTAAAATCCTGTAAGGTTTATGCTTTACAGTTTAAAACTCAATTAACATTAGTGAGCCTAGCCTGCGTTCCTCTCCATCCTGATCTGTTTGTTTTTAAATAATTCAATACAATTCAGTGTTTTGTCTCAATAGCCTA
Source organism: Fagus sylvatica (assembly GCA_907173295.1). Taxonomy (NCBI): domain Eukaryota; kingdom Viridiplantae; phylum Streptophyta; class Magnoliopsida; order Fagales; family Fagaceae; genus Fagus; species Fagus sylvatica. Next base: position 13,515,639 of record OU015762.1, on the reverse strand, counting down.
TCAATTGTTTCAATCGATTTTTTAAATGGTCAGTTAAGTCTCTCATTTGTATTAATTACTATTTTTAAATGAGGTGCACATCTCAGCCATAGATTTATTTCAAATAAATCTTAGCCATGAAATGGAGAGGATCCGGATCCAATTTTGTCCGTTTGTTGGAAATAATATATATTGGGTTATTCTTAATTTTGTTGCAAAATATGATTGTCAATATGGTGTTTAATGTAGCCTAAACACTAAAAACTGATGAGCACCATCTTACAACCTTCCAAATGCAAGAACCCATATGTGCATGGCCATTGTAGATTTGTAATTGTAGGATTGGCAAGTTGTAGTTTCCTTTCCTGGGGTACTCTGTATGGTTGTTGCTTTTCGTAGTTGTGTTTCTCGCATAAATATAATTTAAACTTTGTAAGGCTGTTAGGACTTAGGAGCTCATTCTCTTACACTCACTGGTTTCATAATTTCATGAATTTTTTAGTTATTATTGTCACATAAACTAGTTGAAGTGTTGAACTTGTAGTTCAGGAACACATGTTCTAACCGAGTTATTGTCACTGTTAGTTTTATTTTTAAAGTTTAAATTATATTTAGTTGATATTTTGTTTTGATTTGGATTGATTGAACTAACAATTTGTGTTTTGTTGTGTAGTTATCACTATGCCAACGTGAAGTTGGGCACTCCCCCAACTGAATTCAAGGTGAGCATAGACACCGGCAGTGACTATAGACACTGGCAGTGACTTACTTTGGATTCCGTGCACTTCATGCCCGAATTGTAATTACAAAGTATTCAATGGTGCAAGGTCTACCAAGGTAAAGTGGAACAAAAAATCCAAGTTTGACATCCTCTGCACTGGTGAGAGTAGGACTAGAGGCTATTCCGTATCAGATACGTTGACACTTGATGAGTTTCATGGGAGTACCGTCACTTATAACTCATCCACAGTTGTCTTTGGGTAAAATTTAATGATTTCATAAATCAATATATATATATATATATATAAATCGATATATTTATTTGTTGACTCAATTTTTCAAATTTTGGATATAGGTGTAGCACCCATGAGTTTGGATTCCCATCTGATAGACCTTTTGATGGTATTCTTGGGCTTAGTCCAAGCAAGGTGTCAATCTTGTCCCAGTTGGCTTCTAAAGAAATGACACCTAGGGTGGTGTCAATGTGTCTTGGAGATTATACCCAACCAGTTGGTTTCTTGGCGTTTGGGGAAGCTGTAGATCCAAACATGGTTTACACCCCCCTGATTCCCCATAGTAAGTGTTCTCATCAGGTTTAATTATATATATATATATGTGTGTGTGTGTAAGATTCTATACTAACAGCAAGATTTATCTAAGAAATAGAGGGAGAGTTTGTTGTATGAAATGGGATTGGTCTTTGCTTAATTAGATTATGCAAAGTGTTACAGTATTTATAGTAGAATCTGTAAAAATATCTATTAACAAACTTATAACTAATTTAGAACAAATCCTACTTAATCCGGAGATTAGTAAAGCCACGTTAAAAACGTGGTTTAATATAAGTCAACTAAAGTCAAACTTGTTGAGTCACCAGTAAACTACAGTCGTTTGCATCAGTCTTCATCATCAATATGACATGTAGCTTACATGTGCTTGATTTAATTTAAGATGCGACTGTCGTATATATATATATATATATAGATATATATATATATATAAGATGCGACTGTCGTGTAGCTAGCTGAGAGTATAATCTCTTCACTGACCACTATATTTTTTTAAATATAAAGATGTACTATTAGTGTGTATTAATTAATGTTAGGATCCAACTTGTAGCATGAATTTCTTCTAATTCCAATCACCACATTTATTTCATTCTTGTTAAATATACATCATCTTTTAAAGTTGTTTTGCTTGCTTTGGTTGAGTATTATATTTGCTGTAAGAGATTTTCCATCAGTTTTAATAAACCAAGTTTGATGATTAATTCATACCTCAAATTTTGCAGGCGCCGCTATAATGTCCAATTAGAGAGCATTGCAGTCAATGGGCAAGTGCTGCCCATCGATTCTGTAGTGTTCTCTAAAGGGGGCATGGAAACCTTTTTGGACTCAGGGACCACCCTAGCATTTCTTCCACCCCTAGTCTATGACATTTTAATTAATTCTGTAAGCTTGTCTTCTTCTTTTTTTGCTTTTGAAATTTGTTTAAGAGTGATTATAAGTATATATACTAATGGCATGGGCTAATAGAATTGAATAATGATTGGTATTGATGATTGTATCTGCTTTTTTATTGAATGTGCAGATAACGCAGATAACTAAGAGTGTTGGAAATGTGGGACATTACAATTCATTTGGAACGCTCTGTTACTCAACCAAGTTTGTTCTATAGCTTCATATTTCAAATAATAAATTTTATGGTTCTTTAATGTCTTCCCAAATGGTTTTTTAGCCTTACAATCTTTTTATTTTCCTTAAATCTAAATGAAATTTTGTCTTTTATCTAGTGCAATCAACAACTTTCTATCTATAAGTTACAATTTTGCGAGTGGTTCATCAATGGAGTTAAAACCAGCCGATTAAATGCTACTTAATAGAATTACTTTGAATGTAAGTTATTAAAATTACCCTTTTGGTAAAATCTTACCATGTGTATCAATTACTTATCAAAAAAAAAAAAAATCTTACCATGTGCTTAAATTATTGAAATAGTTAAATTGTGTTATAAATTATAATGGATCACTTTGTTGCTAATCAGGATTGGTGCATTGGTATTAAGGACTCCCATGGAACATATGCCGTTTTAGGAGGTAAGATCCTAAACTTAGTAAGAAGCAATCACGTTCCGTAGTGTTCACTTATTAATTTGAAACATGCATTCTTTATTTTACAGAATTAGTCCTCAAGAATAAGATTATAGTCTATGATCAAATTCGATAGAGGATTGGATGGGCTGCCGCTAACTGTAAGTTAAATTGATCATTAATCCTAATCTACCATTTCTTTCCATTTTCTACCAAAGTATTAACTTTCAATTTTTAAAATTTTCAGGTTCCAGCGGAGCAAATATAACGGAAACTTATCCGAGCGAGCATAACCGAAGTAGCAAATTAAGAGTATCTCTAGCCAACATGTTATTTATTTTGGGAATAATAGTTGTAATGTAAAGATAGATCGAGTTATATTTAATATAGCAATTAATAGAGGTTGCAAATTACTTTAAATAGTTTGTCAACTAATAGAGGTTGCAAATTACTTTAAATAGTTTGTCAACTAATTCTTGATTTTGCTTTTTAGCATTAGTTGACAAACTATTTATAGTAATTTGCAACCTCTATTAATTGCTATATTAAATATAACTCGATCTATCTTTACATTACAACTATTATTCCCAAAATAAATAACATGTTGGCTAGAGATGCTCTTAATTTGCTACTACGGTTATGCTCGCTCGGAAAAGTTATCTTGGCCCATGAACTCCTTTAGAAACTCCTCCATGAACTTGTGCCTTCTCTCGGCCCTCTTCTGCCCAGCCGAAATTTAGTGTCAGAGCCCACATAATGAACTTAGATTTATATAGTTGTAACCATGCACGTGTCTTGTGTTCTAAAGTTTATATTAATTACAAACAAAAGATGCATGGATGCACACAAACATTAAGAAAACCTGGGCTGGAAATAAGGCCATTATAGCAGAATGCCTCCAACACATTGCTTTTACCTTGGTTTTCATCAAATCCTTTGGCTTGAGAAGCTTCTCATGAAAATGATTCTCGATTCCCAGTAGTAAACTTGTCCCCACCAGATCTGACTCGGGTTTGGGCCATTTGGGTTGGTGTTATTGATGACAAAGGAGGAACCTTTGGCGTGGTTTGAGCATTGCAGTTGTGGGGTTTTAGCTGCGACTCGAGCAATTGGAGTGAGCGAGTTCTGGAGGTAGGTGAAGTGGGTGTCAATCATGTGAGAGAGAGAGAAGGGGTTATACAAAGGAGAGAGACAGAATGGACGGAAAAAAAAGGATCGGGGGCAACCAAAATTGAAATAAACGTTAGAAAGTTAATTAAAAATAAATAATGAAGTATAAAATTGTGAGGTCTCAAAAGTTTACGTGTTAAAATTTTAGGTAGTTAACAAAAAGTCAAAAAAGTTTCGGTTTTACATTATAGTGTAGATACTAGTCGCAAACCCATGTAATGCATCGGAAAAGTCAATAAATTCTTTTTTTATATGATACATATTTAAATAATAAGTATTAAGTAAAAGGGGAAAGTACCGACATATGGTTTGGCTCGTTTATAAGTTACCTATTCGTGGTTTAAAAACTAACATTTTATTCACATGTGGTCCTCTCCGTTTAATTCTGTCACCCATTCTGTCACCCATCCCTCTGCTAACGTTAAAAACAAAAACTAAATCATAACCCAAAAAAAAAAAAAAAAATCTCCTCTCTCCTTCTCTCACACTATCTCCTCACCTCACCGGAACAACCCATAACAACACCTAGAGATATGCAACAGTATCATTATATAAAATCCTACGGAAAAATCCAAAGTCTAAAAAGAATTAAAAAATTGGGGGTGAGCATTGAGAGAGGAGACCTGGACAAACTCGGCATGATCGACCAAGTAATCTGGGTTGGATTTGGATCTGCCGGCGTAACCAACGGTGGTCAGTACCCATCATGTCTACGTAAAGTATACCCATATTAGTAATGTTAAAAGCTCTTGCTCTCTTAAATTTGATGTTCTATGAACGACTTCTCTTTTCATTTAGAGGTCCTAAGCAAGAGTATATCAGAAAACATCATCCTAAAGATAATAATGATAGAAATCTAATTAACTCATTCTATAACTTAGTGCTAGATACATTAAAAGAAAAAAAAAAAAAAAAAATTCATACATAGATCATGATAACAGATTTCAATGCTATAGTCATAAAACCAAACAGTCCCCAAATTTTCTCACCAACCAAATGGGCCGACTAAACTCCTAGCTGACTCACATAGCTGCCTCTATCACCAACAGATAACTCATTCTCTTTCTCTAACTATATCCACCAGCATAATTTATATGTAATTTTTCCAACAAAGATTTATGGGTTTTCAAAAAATTTGTAAGGCACTACATGGTTCCTTGCATCACTTAAGTGCCTATGCAAGCACCTGGCTTGCCTTTGACTACTATGAAATAGACTAAATTTTTATATAGATATGATGTTTAGCCTTATTAAAGAAGATATTATAACCACATATAACCTATTCAAGCTTGAAGCCCTTTTCTATTCAATTTCTTCACTATTCTATCATTTTTGCAGTAACCAAACAGAACAACAATCAAAAAATAAAAAAAAAAAAAAAATCCTAAAGCCTATGTATTTAATTCCCAAAGTTGCAAGTAGGTTCTAAAATTTCTACAATTCAATTCACTGCTTCTAATATTTACAGTACATTTTGTTATAGCACCAAAAAAAAAAAAAAAAAAAAAAAAAAAAAACTGGAGGTGAACTAAATTGTGTTAAAAGATTTCAAAACAACTATTACCACTTGCTATAAAAGGGAAAACAAAAACCTTGAGATCAAAGACAGGTAGCTCATCATCTTCATATGAGTCCCCAACAACACCATTCACACCAAGCGGAACAATGTCCATGTGCTGAACTGCAAACACAAATAGACAGAAAACCCATCAATTAATAACAGTCCCATTGAAAATTATAATAAAATAATAAGTACACAAATGATTCAAAACACGCACTAAGAAAATAAGTGAATCATTGATTCCATAGCATCTAAATTGTGTACAACACAAAAACAATGAATCAAAGAGCACTAAGAAGATCATCAAGCAGATTCTCAAATTCTATCTTCAAATCTTTGTTTAATAATTACACAGATAATTGGAAGAAGAAGAAAAAAAAGTCAATGAGCTTATAGTTATAGGAATCAAACACGGAAAAGCTCTTAACGTTTCTATTTCTTTCCTCTCTTACCCATTGTCGTACAAGCTACAAAGATTATGATAATTCCTACAGCATAAGCATAACTTACATATCAGCTAAAAAATTAAAATAATAAATCCCAAATTTGAGTAGAAGAAATTTTTAACTAAATTGAAAGTCGGTGGAGAGAGTGAGAGGGACTTTAGTCTTTATGTTTCGAAATTAAAGAGTTTGTCAGAAACCACAATGGAAGGAGGTCAATAATGACAGTGGGGGCTGGCTGGCTACAAAGTGAAGGGGGAAGGGAACATGTAAAGAGTCGGAGAGATAGAAATAGAGAGGGGAATAAGGACTACCTGCCTTGTTGACTAAAATAGAAGAGAAAAAAAATTATATAAAAAATTAATTATGATCGTTTATTTTTGTCATTCTCTCTCTCTTTAACGGCACCATAGGTAAAGAAAATCTCCTCTATGTACCAGTTGAGCATGAGAGTATGTTGTTTTTTCGTTGCTGGAAAAATAGGAATGAAGCTTATATCCTACACATTAAGAAAAATGAAAATATTGATGAATTGTTTAATGCAAACTAGTCAGTCATGAAGAGAATGGTGAGGGATGAGTAATGTTGTTCAAATGCTATGGTTGTTGATTCTAAACCACAAGCATGTTTATAATGTTTGTACCATAAATGTATGTAGTTGTGTGTTAATGTATTTCTTATTTCCAAGCTTCAAAGCTGTTATATTTATTTATGGAATTGAAATGTGTTGAATGTGCTCTTGGCAGTTGAACAATAATCAGGTTATGGCATCTAGCTAAGGAATGCATCAGTGCAATCATAGGAATGAAATGTTTTTTAGACAATTTGCAAATATTGTCTTGGAGATGGATTTGGGAGTTTCCATGTTCTTTTGTTTGATTTGGACCTTACAGGGATTTTTCCCTTTTATGATTTCTCATCCACCTAAAGGTAAAAATTGTATTCCTTGAAAAATAGATTCTCATAATTTAAGAACAAGACATTCATTTCATTATTAAAAAAGAAATACATTGGTTTGGCAATTGTTAGTGAGTAATCTTCTATTATTATTAAGAGAACTAGACTATAACCGCGCAATCGTGCGGGACCATGTACCTTTTTATTAATTGATTATATTATTATTTATTTATAAAATTATTATAAATAACATATTATAATTGAAAAAAATGCTTCATCTGTGAAGTACTGTGCAAATATTAGAATGAAAAAATGTTGTGATTTTAGATTTAATACTGAACAAAATTTAATTCATAGCTAATTTAATTGCAAGGGATAGTTAACAATAGTTGTCAATGGTACAATCATTTGAAAATCAATGAAATTCTATAAATCTAATTGAAAATAAGTATTAATTTTTTTTTTTTTCAAATATGCAACATGCATATTTGGCCATCAGGAGAAAGGTCATGAATACTATCAGTTTAAAAAAGTGTCCCACATATACAATAATGAAAATACTTCAACCCCAAATAGCTCCAAGTAATCAAAACACAGAGTCTAACCCGCTTGTTATTCTACAGAATTGTCTTATGTACTCCAGAGAGAAAGAAGATTCAACATAAGATTTTTGTTGCCTTTGCAAAATTCTACCACATTGTTATTCTACAGAACGAAGATGTTGACATGCATTGTTGCTGCACAAACATCTTGCATTTCAAGACATGTCGCTACCTCTGTGTCCTAAGTCTCCCAATTATGAGTCCCTACTAAAATCCTTTGCCTTGCTTTGTTATTGCCGACAAAACACAGCTCCATTCCTTACCTCCATCTTCCAGCCAACATGAACAGTAGTTGTCCATCCATGTTGTCAGTTGAACTAAGCAATTTACACACTAACCTTCCTTGTATTTTTGCAAGCATCTTCCTTTCAAAAGCTTCCTTGTTACCAAGAAAGTTACTCATATACATGATCTCCATGTATGCTTATGCTCTGTAGTTATCAAAGTATTCAAGCTACATTCACACATAACAATTTAAAATTTTGGTAAAGTCCAAATTACCATCTTTTCCTCCATTCTTATCAATATTACAACCACTAACTTTGTTTCAGAAAATTTGTAATTCAAAAGGCCAGTTTTATCACAAAATTACTACTCTATATAAGAAGTCATAATATGCCTACTTCAGTACCAAAACGTACTTTTTAAGGGTGAAAAATGGTATCAAACTAAGCTTTTTGTGCTTACCAAACACATTATTAGAGGGGCCTGGCAGAAATAACTGTTTTTTGGCTTCAAAAAGCAATTCCAAATGGGCACCCAATATGGTCTTCTAATAACTGAGTGCATAATGTAGATTCCAATGGCTATAAAGAGACAATGACATTAGCTAAAACTTCAAAACACTGGAAGTTGTTAATGTATATAAATTAACAGAAAATTCTACATACCTAAACTGCAAAGGCTGTTGCTCCATCAATATCTACTCGTTTGGAAGAAAGTGGGTGACACCAAGTGATACAATGACTAACAATTGGCTTTTCCCTGAAAATAGCATAAGGACGTTAGACACCATGCATAACTCCATATTGACAACTCAGTCCATGCAAATTGATTTTTATACAACTTACCAACACAAAAGAAGCTCCAAGTTGATTCAAAGAAAAGAGAAAATAATTGAAAAGGAAAATATATATATATATATATATAACAACCCAAAATTTACCAGAAAATACAGTGAACTTATTTTTGAAAAAAAAAAACCTACACCTAGCTCTGAGAAAAACTTCAAAATTTGCTTTCTATCATTTTCAAAACAAACCCAAAAATCATAAATTTATAGACAGATGATCAATAGAACAGGATTAAGAGAATTTCATTCACTTTAATAATATACTAATTGAATATGTCAATTTTTTTTTTTTGGGTGGAAGTTTGAGATGTTAGTTGAAGATTGCTTCAATCATCATATCATTTTAGTTTAGTAGAACATGACACTAAAAATATACTAATTGTAGTGATTTTGCAACATAGAAATTAAAAATAAATAAATAAAAAAATGACTGATTCCTAACATAAAGATTATGTCAATGGATTTGATAATTTAACTACAAAGAACAAAAGTATGACTCTTGAGAATTTCAAGAACAAATATATGTTATTTCTCTTGCTATCAAAGCAATCAAGAGAGGACTACCAACTATCATTGCAAGAGCACCCTTGGGGTAGGGGCAAGACGTTTATCACAGTACTAGCAAAACTCAAGCAAAAGCACTACAAAAAACTTTTTAAGCTATGCTATAACTACTGAATACCCGGGGAACCAATTCAGCTTGCAACTGTCTAGTAAATTTGGAATCTAATAAATGCTTTTTGGAATCACATCCTTCAATCCATATGAACCATGCCATACCAATCACATATTAGATATATCACATTCTTCATTTGGTTCAAGCTTTTCTTCAAACACTTTGAAGGGAATTGAGAAACCAAAAAAAAAAAGAGTTCGGAAAAATTTAGAAACCAAAGAAAACAATAATCTGCCATTAAATGAAAGAAATTTAAAAATAAAAAATAAATAAATAGCAGAGTTCATAAGAATTGAGAAACCAAATAAAGCAATAATCTGCCATTAAACCCAAAAAAAAAAACCTCAAGTTCATAACAAATAGGGTTATTGGGTTCTAAAGTCCTCTGCAACAAAATAAACTAAATGTCATTTGGGTTCTAAAGTCTTCCTCCTTGCATATTACTGCCTTTTCTCATAGAAAGATCCTATTAAAATTCGAAACTCTCAATAATATTAAACCGAAAATACAAAAAAATATGTCATCAAAGATTGTGGTGGAACATACTTTTGGCCCTAAGGGTTTTATAAGAAACATAGCCAAACCACTTTGGAATCTGCCAACTCATTATCTCCACCTTCTACAATTAAAGAAAAGGAAATCCACATGTAGCATACTTAAGACAATCATAAATATGAATGAATCTCAAACCCACCAAAATCATCACCAGCAACCCACCTATGTCCAAACACACAAAGACACACGTACAACTACCAGCTCAAATGTTGTTCAAAACACCTAACCACACCCATCCAATGCAAACCAACCACAAACAACCATAACAAATCCACTGTAAAAACAAAACAAAAACTTCAAAGAAAAAAAAACCCTCAAATTGGGATTGCATTCGGCATCATGATTGGGTTTGTTGGGGAGGGAAATTGCCAAGAGATACTTATCAAAACAGAAACTGCCAAGAGATGTATGACAATTCTTAGACAAAAACATTCTCTAAACCTCAGCCTATTTGTCCTAAACTAAGGAAAGCAAAAGGGGTTATTTTATTATAGTTTACAGGTTCAAGTGGTGAGGGGCTATTGTTTTATAGTTTAGAGGCTAATCGATCAGGTGCCAGTGATTCCTCACTGAGACCACACATCAAACACCTTATTACATGATGAACATATACAATAGCAACAGGTTGAAAGTCGTTCAAGTGATTCGAAACCCTTAAATATTGGCCTACAACATAGCAAAAAAACACTCAAAATGAAAGACCAAAAAAAAAAGAAAAAAAACAGCAACCGAATGATAAACCCAAACTCTCAGTCGACAAATTCAATCAAAAGCAATAAAAAAAATGCAACCTGGTAACTTCCTGAGACAGAATGATATACGCGTAGAAGTCAATCTCTTACTTCAAGAAGAGCTCACAGAGGTTGCAGAGGTTTTTGTCCGGACAAAACTCGGTTACACATGAATACCAACTGAGAAAAAGAGAGAAAAGAAAATGTATAACTTCCAAAAGAGCCTCCGCATCAGCCACTTGTTCTCTTGATTTTTGTACTGAAAGATATCCAAAAAAATCAAAAATTGAAAATCAAAACCCCTCAAGTTAACATTCTTATTATAAGTAAAGAACACTGAGTAATATAAATGGATAAAATAGAAAGATTCAGTTTCAAAATTCAAAATTCAAAAAAAAAAAAAAATTATCAGAATAACGGATTTATGCAAGGTCTCAACTTGGCAGATGATTGGCTCAAACTTATCAGATTCTACTCTTGTTATATTATCTTTTTCGTCTGCACAACCATTACACAGACATTGAAAACAAAAATAAAATGAAAATCCAAACTTTTTTCAATCACTACCAAAAAAGAAAAAACAACAATAGGTCAATAGTAATGTATCCATTGTTCCTGATACAAATCAAAAAGGCTACTCCTATAATTTATAACAATTTAACTCCCAATACCAAAGTTTCTCATAGACATTTCTTCAAACACATTGAATACAACTTGCAGCCTAACAAAGATTGAACAACTCATCACTACACCACACTACAAATCAAATGAAATATAGGGGAAGAGGTGCAACTGGTGGAGTAAGAAAAAATAATTGAAATACAAAGAAGTAGCATAGCAATTGAAAAATTGAAAACCCAGCAAAATAAAATAAGCCACAAACCGTCAAAAGTGCACCGGAAAACTCGAATAAGATCAGGGGCGAACAAAATTGCAGAGGTAGTGAGAGAGAAAATCAAAAAACAAAGAGAGAGAAAGAAAGAAAGAAAAGGCTTACTCTCCAAAATTGGCTGTGCTTTCAGTTGGTTGGAAAACCCCAATCATAATTCATACATGAACACCCACGTCCAGCTCAGATCAAAATGTACAACTAAACGCACCCATTAGAAGTAGATTAGCCACACCTATTGGAAAAACAAAAACAAAGAAAGAAAGAGAAAGAACTCACTTTGGTTCATTGTTGCCAGCAAATAAAGAGAGAGAGAGAGAGAGAGAGAGTATCTCAATAACAAGACTTTTAACGTATGACAGAGAGTCAGATGCGGAGTCAATGTGGGGAGCGTTGAACCAAGAAGACCATTTGCCATTTCTTTTTTTAACGTGAAACAAACAAAGCGACGTAGTTTCGGACATAACAAGAATGTCTAATAGTATAAAATTTAAGACATTTATTTGTAGGTGAAGTATCGGCAATGGGCCGGGCCGGTTTTGCTTGACCCATGGGCTTGGTGGATCGGGCTATACGGGCTGTTAACTGGTCAACGGGCCGGGTCAGGCTAACCCAAGAAGGAATACCCCAGCCCATGGCCCAACCCTTTAAGCCTTTTAGTGGGTTGGGTTTAATGGGCTACCCATAGGCTTTTAACATGCCTTTAATGGGCTTTTAATGGGCATTTAATGAGCTTATAAATGTTAATAAAAATTCATATTATATGTCACAAAATACAATTTGCTATTTAAGAAAATTAAAAAACAATTGATTAACTTATATGGACATAGTTTACCTCCAACCCAATTTGGAGGAATTTTCCTTCAACTCACTACGTGTCAATTAAATAGACTATCCACATGTATTATTTGAAAAAGTCACATGATTTATTAAAAATTTCATAGGACTATATCCAACTTATATTGCTTGAATTATTATTATTTATATTTTGATGAGAATAGTTGCATCACTATAAAATGTTTACATCCCAACTAGGTTGGCACCTACACACATGTCTATCATTTGCAATTCTCAATCCATTTGTATTTCAATATCAAATAACTTTAATTAAAAAAAAAAAAAAAATAACTTATTACATAAATTTTACAACTAATTATTATCTTTAGATTCATAATGAAGTGGACTGGTTGCATCAACTAATTTCTCTTCTCATACAACTTCATGTCGTCTTGTGTCCGCTAAGGCCCAATCCTTTAAACACACAAGTGCCTCAACAGTTTCGGGACTAAGACCACATCTAGTTTCAGTTATAACTCAACCACTTGTAGAAAAAGACGCTTCCGATGATACAGTTGAAACAAGAACTGTTAGTATATCACGGGCCATGATGGAAAGCAAAGGATACTTACTTTGTTGTTTTTTCCACCAAGCCAATAAATCAAATGAGTCTTCTTCATCAATATCAAATAAAAGGTTGATTTAAATAACATTGTAATTCAGTTAAGCTACCTGATGTTGATGAAGATGTTTGCTCTTTTCCTTTTTTAAACATGTGAAAAGCTCCATAACCTTTACATGGCACACTAGAGGAGGAAGAACTTGTGCTTTGTGTTGAGGGGCACCAATAAGTAGTTTTATAATAATCAAATAATTGTGTTATTGCATTAAGAAATGATTGTATGGTCTCTCTAATTTTATCATTATCATTTTATAAATTGTTTCTAAAAAAAACATTTAAATCGAGTTTAAACCTAGGATCAAGAATGATACTTATTCCAAAAATTAAAGGTATCTCTTTCCAATATTTGTCAAATTTCTCTCTCATTAAATCTAACACTTCATCAAATATACCAAATCCATAATAATTTGCAAATGTCAAATAAATGTTAGTAAATTGAATTAAAACTCTACAAGAGGTTGGATAATATACACCACAAAAAATTCTTGTTGAATCGTCAAAAACTTTTAAAAAATCTCTTACAATTTCTGCTAACTTCCAATCATTTGGATCAATTTTTTCTATAGCACAACGTGAGGTTTGAGAAAGATGAGTATAGTATAAATCTAAAACATCTCGATATTTTATTGCTAAATCTAAAAGTTGATAAGTGGCATTCCACCTATGAGGCACATCAATATTTATATATATATTTTTTTCCAACTTTTCAATTCAATACAACATTTTACATACAATGCATACCTTTGTGGAGAACTATTAATATTACGGATAATATTTTTTATTTTTTTCAATAAAAGAAGATAAATGATTCAAACCATCTTGCACAATTAAATTTAAAATATGTGCTCAACAACGTACTCGAAATAATATACCTTCTAAAGGTAAACGTAATGTTTACTTCAAAAGTGTCTCAGCCTTGTCATTATTTGGAGCATTATCAAGTGTTATTGAAAATATTTTATTAGTAATACCCCAATGTTGAAGTTCATCAGTACTAATATTTGTAATATTATATCCCGAATGTGGAGATTCCATCATTTTAAATGATATTATTCTTTTATTTAAATTCCATTATAAATCAATATAATGAGCAGTTAAAGTGAGAAAGCCTATTTTATTTTGGGAGAAATTGCACTTTCCCCCCTTTAACTATTGCGTCCATCTCAATTCTTTACTTTATCTATAAAATCGAGCAATGTTCCCATTTATGTATTGAAAATATGCAAATAGCCCCCATTATCTAATTTTATGTTAAATTCCAACAAAATTAACGAAATGCTTTTATGTATTTTGTCAATTTCTAGTCATAATACTCAAAATCTATCATTATATATTAATATACTATAAAAATATTCCATTATTTTGTCTTGGATTTAACATAAAATTAGACGGTGGGAGGCAATTTGCATATTTTCAATATATAAGGGGGGACATCGCTCGGTTTTATAGATAAATGGGAGAATTGAGATAACCCAATAGTTAAAGGAGAAAAAGTACAATGTACCCTTTATTTTGTGATGTCCATGCGTCAGAAGTTAAACAAAATCTTCCATTATAAGTATGCAAAATATTTTTTAATTTTATTTTTTGAAGTTTAAAATGTTTCATAATTTCTCTTTTGGCGGTGGTTGCAGAAAAACCTTTATATTGTGGATTTAAAGAACTTTGTATCATTCCAGTCAAGTCATGCTTTTTAACAAATGTAAATGGTTGTTTAGCCCTAATCATATAATCTATTATTTCTTGACATGCATTTACATCGGTGTAAGTAAATGTACTTAAATGACCATCCTTGTCTCTTCCTAATTATTGAAAATTTCTAATATCTATTTGCCCTTTTAGTTTACAATTGCGAGTATGATGGCGTTTTAAATGGATAATACCCGCAATTAGGGGCACCAGCTAACTCGTCACCACATGCAATACATACAACTTTAATATCTTTTGTACCATCAGGTTTTAACTTTTCTATCCTATCAAAATATTTCCAAACCTCACTTTTTAATTTTCTTTTACTAACATTTGGGGTGGATGTAGTACATGGCATATCAGAGGTGATAAAATTTGGGGTGGGTGTAGTACATGGCGTATCAGAAGGTGACAAAATGTGATTGTGTACTACTATTAATAACTAGACAATAGCCCGTACAATGCACAAGATAAGTTGTCAAAATGCTTCTTTGAGCTCTCTCTTTTTTCTTTTTCTTTTTTTCATCTTTCTACATTAGTTTTCGATAAATTAAAATTTAAAATAAATAAAATTTGTGTGTACTTAGAAGTGGAATTTATTCCATAAAAAGTGTAATTTATAAGTATTATATCTTCCCTTTTAATGGGGGGTTTAGATCGAGGTCTTATCGACTCAACTTTCATTTTGAAAAAATAAAAAAATAAATTTGTGTGTGCTCAAAAGATGGAATTTATTTCATAAAAGAAAAGTGTACCACTCAACAAAATTGTGTGTGTTCAATGGACGTTTAGATCGGTGGGTCGTATCCACTCAGAAGAAGAAGAAAAAGAAACCCTTATTTCACATCTATTATTAATTTCAGTCACTTATTACAGCTCCATTGTTCCATATAGGGATTCCAAATTTTCAAAGGCTCCCCATTTTTGTTTAACTTACAACACTTGGATAGTAAAAATAAATAATACAATTTATCACATTATTATCTCACAGTAGATGTTATCCTTTGAATAAACCAATATAGTTAAGGCTCCTCACATTTCTAACACTAGCCAGCATTTCTTATGATTTGTAATAACTATATAACTACCACCCAAATTTTTTGATAACCATTCTTGGTAACTTGAATCGGCTAAATCTACAAAGCGATCACATTAGTGAGAATGTGCCACAAATGCAGCCCTTGAAAGATGTAATGGTTTAGAAGAATATTAATAGAACAATTACAATTTAAGACATTTGTGCTTCAAATTAGAATTTGTTAGTAAAAACATAATTTGGGAACTTTGGAACCCATGAAACTACTTTATTGAATTAAATTAAAGTAAGAGCACAAACAATATCAATAGAAATTTACCAAGAAATCACCAACTAAATATATTATAATTTTAGCTAGTGATAAATTCTTTGTAATCCTCAAAATGTCATTTGCAGGAGGAAGAATATCAAGACACATAATTCTTGAGTGCCACCACTTCTTCTTGAACAAAATTAGTTCTACATTACCTATAATTAGACTGAACTATCACCATTTCAACGGAGGGCAGATGTTCTACTTTCAAAATTCAAATTTAAATTTTTCTTAAGATATTAATACTTCTTACATCCATCACCAAAAAAAAAAAACCAAGTACTAGGTTGTTAGGCTTTTGAGACAACAAGTACAAGGTTGTCTCAAAACTAATTACAAGCCTAAAACAGAAATGAAAATACTAACTTAGATGCTCTTGCATCAGATTGAGATCTCGTGTCCATGACAAGACGAAGGGGCTATTGGGAGAAGGCTAGAGAGTGACCGGTGATGCGAGTGGGTTCGGCGAACTGAAGCCATGCTCTCATTGCTTAAGTCCATGGTCATCACGATTTTGCGTTGTGGTTGGGGAAGGGTTTGTGAAGTGTGAAGAGGGAATGCTAAGAGGATTTGTCAAGAAGGCGGGGAGGTATCTCTTCGTTTTTTTCTTTTCTAATAAAGAACTAAAAAATTAATTTAAAAAAAAAATCTATATTGAGATGTAAAATTGTGAGAGCTTAAAAGCTGATGTGGCAAAATTCTATAAAGTCAACAAAAAGAATAAAAAGTCAACAAAGCATCGGTTTTACATATTAAACTAGTTGCAAACCTGTGCGATGCACAGGAAACTTATTGAAAATAAAATCTAAATTAATTTTCATTCCTTTTACTTCTTTTTTTTTTATTTTTTTTTTTTTTTTTTTTTTTTTTTGTTGTAGGCAAGATCGATAAAGAGACTTTACGAATCGGATTTAGGATAAATCCTACTTTTTGGTTTAAAAAAACAACTAAGAAAGTATTTACCATAGGATAATTAAAATTTAATATAATGTAATTTTTCTTTTGGCATAAGTTAAATATAGTCCAATTTTTATAAAATACGATTCATGTTTATATTTACCCTATGGATCATGTTTCCATCCAAAAATAAAATAAAGGATACTTAAAATAAGAAGGACAAATAAATACATGGACACATGATTATATGATCAAACCTAAATAATTTTCATAACTCATTTCAAGCTTACATGGTTTCATTATAACAAATCTATCCATCTTTCTCCATTGCCAGCAATAAAATTAAATGAAATACATATAAGAAAAAAAAGGAACTCTAAAAATCTTGAATGAAAATTGATGAATTATGATTGATTAATTAAAAGATGATTATATATTAAAAGATATTTATATATGGAATATATTTTAGACATATAATAGACATATGATTGTGTTTTATATATGTGTTTTATATATGGAATAATATATTCTTATATTAAAGAAAATATGATATGTCAAAATTCTAATGGAAGGTTTAATAATAGAATAAAATTGAAATTCAATTAAAAAAATATATATTAAAATAATGAGGTGTAAAATTGTGAGATTTCAAAAGCTTATGTGGCGCAATATGATGAGGTCAACCAAAAGTCAAAAAGCTTCGGTTTTACGTTATAGTATAGACTAGTCGCAAACCCGTGCGATGTATGGGAAAATTACTAAAAATAAAATCTAAATTGTGAGTTTTTTTATTTTTTTTTGAAGTAACATAAATTGTCCAAGTGTCACTGAGGTGAAAGGTCTTTAGACATGAACTTTTTGGTAAGTTACGCACATCCGATCTTGAACCCATGACCTCACAAGTGCAGAAAGAATTAAAGCTTCAAACGAAAAGTACCACAATCAAGCACCAAACCTTGAACAACACATAATTATTAATTATTAATGAAAGGATTCTTTGAAAGTCATGATAGGAAACAAAGCATTATCCAATATCCAACTCACTCACTGTCTCTAAAAAGCATTCTGTATGTTTTTATCTTTATGCAAAGTTGTGCATGCCTTTCACAAGCATGTGCAGAATTGTATGTTTGATAGTCACAAAAAAATTTGTGGTATTGTCAATGAGCTCCAGCTCAATTGGCGAGCATAAGGTTATCAGATTCACTTCAGCAGTGCTGCAACATGCTTTTGATTTGTGAGGTCTTTTATGCATATTTCTCTTCAATCTTCATCAATTTCACTTCTAAGTTAAACCCTGATGTTTAAAACATAATTTTTTGACTTCTTAGATTTAGATCCAGTTATTTTACATTAAGTATGATATTCGTGAATTGGTTTCTTGAATTTGTAACCTTCTTCATGTGCAGCTTTTCAACTGTTGTGGTTGGTGTAACTAATTCTGTGCCTACGGTAACAAAATTGGAAAAGGCTGATAATAAGAACCATCCAAATGTTGGAGTTACTTTTAGGACTCCAGAAATTGCACTTTCATTTGCTGCATCAACATCAACACCTACTGCAAGTATTGGTGCCAACACTTTTCAGCTATCACAAGCACATCACAGACCTGATTCAGTATTCCACACATGCAGTGTAGTAGCACCAACATGCCAAATCTTAGATTTGTGAAACTTCTTTTGAAATGACATGGGACATGCCAAATTTTAAATACCATTAAAATTTTGAACCCAATAAGAATCAGAATCTAAAACTTCTTTTGAATTTCGCTTCAATCTACAAAATTCACCCTCACCTTTCTCAGCTAGGGGCCTAAGTTCTTTGGCTGCTAAAATATGACTTACATGGGTATTTGATATCAACAGCAAATGAAAAGGTTTCTTCGAAGCCAGAGTGAAGAAAAAAATATGGACATATACAACCATCAATAACAATACCATCCATGTTTTATTTATATCTAGTTTTTGATCCTTATCAAGTAACAACACCAAAGTTGCTAACACATGCTTGATAATTGAATTCACCAACATTAACATCAAATCAATGAATGCGAATATCTAACAATACAATCATCATTAAATTCCTCAGGGCATTGCTTCAAAGTACAAAAAAAAATTAATTACTCCAACAAAAAACCACAAACTAACCTGATGGAATCTAGGCATTAAGCCATAAATAGTTTAGAACACATTATCACAACCCTCGACTGGTAATATTAGCACAAGCTGAGACCCCGATCATAGAAAAAGCACTTCCCATTATATATATATATTTTGCATGCTCTCCCAAGAAATGCAAAGTGCTCTAGCTTAGGGAGCCATCGGTCACCTCATTGGACCTCCACTATCGTGCTCGACACGGCTAAAAGGAGGTCCATTCAGCTTGAGGAGGCGGTTGTTTTCTCGGTAAAGATGGGGGGTTCACAATTCTTTTTTATTGAATCAAAGTCATTTGAACTATCTATTTCGGGAGGGGGGTCGTTCCCTATGAGAATTTTCGAAAAAGGCAAGGACTCAGTTCAATCAGTGTTTATGGGGAAGATGAGTGCTAACCGCCTTCGTTAAAGACTTGGAAGATTTATATTCCAAGACTCATCATGGGGACTTTGTGCGCACAACCAGAGAAGGGGACATGGTATTCATCATGCACCATTGCTCCAATGATAAAGGTCAATACGTACTCGTACAGGAGATTCAAAAAGAGGGGAGGAGAGGCTCAATCATTATTCCTGAGGGACGGAATGGGAGTGGATGGCAAGGATTTCATTTTAAACTTTCTCGTTTCCTACAACCCGAGTTAGTTAAGCAAAATACGCAACATACTTATCAACCTGCAAACAAGAACATTGCCAGCGATAGAGGATCTTTTGCGGCGATGGTTTCAGGTCAGGGAAGGTCTCACGGTGACGGGTAACGGAAAAGGCAAGGAGAAAATTTCGGGGGAAGTGTCAAAAAATTACGAAGAATTTATAGCCAAATAAAACGTTGACTCTCAATATAGAAAAGTTGGATCCTGGGCATATTTTAAGGGATACAGGGACAGTCAACCTTTGTTTGAATATTCAAATTGGTTGTGGACCGGATGGGGTTTGGTGCATAAGACATACAAGTCTTGTTGGCCCAATAGGGGATTCGGTTTTGGGCCCAATTGAACCTGCCAAGCAGGTGGTGAAGCCCACGGCACTTAAATAGCTCGTGAAGCCCGTGAAAACCATTAAGCCCGTAAAGCCCAATAAATTTATGTGGTGACTACATGTTGGGGCGGGGCCCAGTGCTGACCCGTGTCTTCCTCAGGGTTATATTGAGACATGTGCCTCAGAGCTCTCTATTCTGGACTCTTCGACCCAACCGAACCAGATGGTGACTGTTACTCCCAATCAAGAGCAACCTATCCTTGCTCTCGATACTCCATCGGGCGACGCCTTCGTGAATCGCACGTGGGGTTCTTCATCAGATTGGGTGCTCGAGCTGCGCGACGGAAGGAGAATATCCATTCCGTTGTCATTGCTCCAATCTCCGATGGGGGATTTTGAAGAGACTGTGATGCCGTCGGTGATTCTCTTTTCTGGGTTTGATGATCGGCGATCGGTAGGGGATAGCGAGTCATCTCGCGGTGGTTTTGCAGGGGATGGGGCAGGAGGTCGAGGGAGACGATGACATCTTAGTGGTGTGGGAAGATTCGGTACTCCCAGAAGAGGGCAAGGAGCTGATGTGTGTAGAGGATAATGAAACCCCTCTGGTTGTCACTCCGCTGGCCATGGGGGTGCCCCCTTAAGAAGTCAGTTACGATGGAGAGATCGTGGATAAGACGGAAAGTGAGGCAGCTCCTCCGTCAGACTGGGTCTTGGATGAACTCCGACATTTCGGTGAGGTTTTGGGGGCTTCGTATGTAGGACATGAGATGGAGATCATGAATCTTCTCATGACAATTGATGCAAGCCGTCAGCAAGCTAGGCATGCAACGAGAGCAAACAAACACTCTACGAAATCTGGGAGTATAAGGCAGTCGGGAACTGAAGAATTTGATCAGCAATATTAATTATGATTATGGCTCTTCCCAATGCAGAAATAACAACAGGGATAGGGTGTTGGTTATTTCTAAATGAATCTGAAAATCTTGTCTTGGAATGTTAGGGGCTTAAATGATCGGGACAAGCGGCATCAGGTACGTCATATGCTTAAGATGTGGAAAGCTGATGTGATTTGTTTGCAGGAAACAAAGATGGATCTTATTACTCGGGGTATTGTTAGGGGTCTATAGAGCTTACCCCAGATGGACTGGCTGTATTTAGGGTCTGATGGAGCCTCTGGGGGTATTCTTCTAATGTAGGATAGAAGGGTTGTGGAGAAAATTGATGAAGCTGTGGGTCACTTCTCTGTGTCTTGCAGATTTCGTAATGTCGTGGATAATCAGGAATGGGCATTCTCAGGTGTCTATGGTCCTCACACTGATAGGGAAAGACTTCTAATGTGGGAAGAATTGGGGGGCCTTGCTAGTTGGTGGGATATTCCATAGTGCTTAGGGGGTATTTTAATGTGATTCGGTATCCAACCGAATGTCTGGGGGCTGTGAGGTTCACATCAACAATGAATGCTTTCTCCGAGTTCATATCCTCTTACGGTTTGCTAGATATTCCGATGGAGAGGGGAAGGTTTACTTGGTCCAATAATAGGGAGGCAGAAGCGAATGTCTTGCATTGATCAGTTCTTGTATTCTCCTAGGATGGGAGGAGGCTTTTCCAACAATTACACAGAGAAGACTATCTCGAATTCTCTCTGATCACTTTCCAATCTTATTGGAGTGCGGTCAATTCTCTTGAGGTCGTCGCCCATTTAGATTTAAGAATATGTAGCTGAAAGCCAAGGGTTTTATGGAGCAAGTCAAAAAATGGTGGGAGGCATATCAGTTCTATGGCACTCCAAGTTATATCCTGGCCCATAAACTTAAGGCGTTAAAGCTGGATTTGAAGAGATGGAATGAGGAGGTTTTTGGGAATGTGAGTTTTAAGCGAAAGCTCTTATTCGAGGAGCTGACTGAAATGGATGTCTTGGTAGAAACTCTTCCTCCATCTGCTGCAGAGAAATCTCAGTGAGAGAGTCTTGTGGCTGATTTGGAGAAACAATCTTTAATGGAGGAGATTTGTTGGCGTCAGAAGTCCAGGGCTCTTTGGTTGAGAGAGGGGGACAAAATCACTAAGTTCTTCCATCGTATAGCCAACTCCAATAGAAGGTATAATTCAATTTCCACTCTTCTTATCAATGGGGAGATGTCCACGGACCCGGATTTGATATCAGCAAACATCATTCAATTCTACGAAAATTTATACACTGAATCCGATACTAGAAGGCCTTTGTTAAGGGTTAGATTTCTCCACTATCTCTGTGGATGAGGCTCTTTGGTTGGAACGTCCGTTTGACGAAGAGGAGGTGAGGGGAGTGGTGGAGGGGTTTAATGGAGACAAGGCTCCAGGGTCGGATGGCTTTCCTATGGCTTTTTTCCAGGCTTGTTGGTCTGTCCTTCGCCAAGACATCATGAGGGTGCTGCATTCATTCCACGAGTTGGGTTCTTTTGAGAAGAGTCTTAACGCCATATTCTTTGCCCTCATCCCAAGGAAGAATGAAGCTATGGAAGTAAAGGACTTTCGCCCTATTAGTTTAGTGGGAGGGGTCTATAAAATCTTAGCAAAACTTCAAGCTAACCGATTACGGATGGTTCTTTCTCAGATTATCTCTCCTTCACAAAATGCTTTTGTGTTGGGTAGGCAAATCCTTGACTCTGTCCTAATTGTTAATGAGAGCTTAGATAGTCGATTGAAGCAAGGAGATCCAGAGGTGATTTGTAAGTTAGATGTGGAAAAAGCTTATGATCACGTGAATTGGGATTTCCTCATTTATATGTTGCATCGTTGTGGGTTCTCTCCCAAATGGAGGAGTTGGATTCGGTTTTGCATTTCCACTATGCGCTTCTCAATTCTCATTAACAGCTGCCCTAGTGGTTTCTTTGGGAGTACGAGAGGCTTAAGGCAAGGAGACCCTTTGTCTCCCTTGCTCTTTGTAATAGTTATGGAGGCTTAGAGTAAGATGATGGATAGAGCGGTTCTTAACGGGTACTTGACTGGTTTCAGGGTGGGTTTGGCGGAGGGGAGAAATGTTCTGGTTTCTCATTTGCTTTTCATGGATGACACCTTGATCTTTTGTGATGCCATTTTATCCCAAATAGAGCATTTGAGGTTTGTCTTTACTTGGTTTGCAGCCATATCTGATTTGAAAACTAATTTAAGCAAATCATAAATTGTCCCTATTAGGGATGTATTGAATTTGGAAGATTTGATACTTGTGTTGGGATGTAAGACTGCCTCCCTCCTGATGAAGTACCTGGGTCTTGCCTTGGGTGCGCATTTTAAGGATAGCACCATTTGGAATCCAATTATAGAGAAGATGGAGAAAAGGTTAGCCGGCTGGAAGAGACTATACCTTTCAAAGGGTGGTAAGGTTACTTTAATTAAAAGTACTCTATCTAATTTACCCACTTATTTCCTCTCTCTTTCCTATCCCAGCTGGGGTGGCTCATAGGCTTGAAAAGTTAAGAGGGAGTTTCTTTGGAATGGAATGGAGGGTGAATCTAAATTTCATTTAGTGCGCTGGACCAAGATTTGTGAACCGATTCGGAATAGTGGTTTGGCCATTCGGGATTTGAGGAGATTTAATCGAGCTCTCTTGGGAAAGTGGCTTTGGCATTATGGTACTGAGCGTGAGGCTCTTTGGAGGCGGGTGATTGATGTGAAGTATGGCAGCATGTGGGGTGGTTGGTGTACTAATGTTTGCAGGGGGTCTTATGGGGTAAGCTTGTGGAAAACCATTCGAAAGGAGTGGGATGCACTCTCTCAATATTTGTCATTTGTGGTGGGTGATGGGACCAAGGTGCTGTTTTGGCAGGACCACTAGTGTGGGGAGATGCCTTTGATGACAGTGTACCCCGAGTTTTTTTCCTTTACTCGGGAGATGAGAGCCTCAGTGGCAGATCTCATGTCCTTTGTAAATGGGACCATTCATTGGGGTATTTCTTTCTCTAGAGATGTTCAGGATTGGGAATTGGAATCTCTCACTTCCTTCATGGAATCTTATCTACTATCAAGAATTGAAGGGCCTAGTGGGAAGATCGCTTATGCTTGGAAAGTGAAGGTCCCCCTTCAGGTGGCCTTCTTCTCTTGGACTGCTGTGTTGGGCAAAATTCTAACTATTAATGCTTTGAGAAAGAGGGGTCTCATCATTGCTGATTGGTGTTGCATGTGCAAGCAAAGTGAGGGAAAATGTTGATCATTTGTTGTTGCACTGCAGGGTGGCTCACGAGGTGTGGTCTATGGTCTTTGCCTTGTTTGGAGTGCAGTGGCTTATGAATCTTACCATCCAAGATCTCTTCTTGGGCTGGTCTGGTTCCACCAATCGAAATAGGTGTGTCATTGTCTAGCGGATTGCGCCTCATTGTGTCATTTGGTGTCTTTGGTTGGAACAGAATGCTCGTCATTTTGAGGACTCCGAAAGAACTATACCAGAATTAAAACTTTTCTTTTTCTAGACTTTGTATGAGTGGGTTGTGGCTCTAGGCTTACTTCCTATTCACTCCCTTGTGGAGCTGCTTGATTTCTGTACTTTGTAACTCTGTCCCTTTGTATACTCCTAGTATACTTGGGCTTTTCTAATAAAGTCTATTACTTATCAAAAAAAGAAAAGAAAAAGCACTTCCCATTAAGTACAAATTAAACTAAACTAATCTAATCTACAACATTTAATAAAATGTGAAAACCAAAAAAAAAAACTGAGACTCACTGTGAGAGCCACATAGAAAAACGTTGTTTCCACCATGTCTCCAAATGAGCCGCCTTGGAATTAACACTGTGCCCGGAACTACAGCGGCTTCCTGCGTGGAATTCATGTTAGGCGCAATCATTTGTCCCCGTATTTATTAACAATTTATGAAGAATACCATCCAAGTAATCAACTTTCTTCTTCTTCTTCTTCTTATACATGCCTGCTTTATCTAATTAGTAATTACTATAATCCAAGCAAAATTCGCTGCAATTAAGAACAATCCAGCACAAAATCCATTAATGAAACCCTAAAATTTCAAATTTTTCTACCAAAAAAAAAAAACTGCTAATCACGCTTAGCAATTAGCAGCTACTACATTCCAGCAATAGAAGATCAATTGCAGCCTCAATGTAAGCCAGCAAACACCCAGAAATTCAAAAATCTCAAACACCTAGCAAATACCAAACAATAAAATCCAAGATTTTGAAAAGAACAAAAAAAATACCTTAAACTCCGTTGTGGCAATCTAAGATAGAAAACTCTGCCGCCCAAAACGATAGTGTCGAAAAGCCACTGTATACCTTGTTGGTATTTTTATCATTGGAATGGTTTGAAATAAATTTTGTTTCATAGAGACAAAGATTGTATACCTTTGTTTTATCGGGCTCAAGTTTGGGAGTAATTAACTAATTAAATCAAATTAAATAAATAATAGAATGATGTGTAAAATTGTGAGGATTAAAAAGCTTATATGTCACAATTTTATGAAGTCAACAAAAAAATAAAAAATAAAAAAAGTTTCGGTTTTCCATTACAGTATAGATAGATTAATTTTGAAAAAAATTTTCTGGAAATACACAAATACTACTAAGGAATCTAAATATAAATGGAGACGGGGATTAAATATATAATTTTCATAGGCATTTAAAAAAAAAAAAAATTGGTTTGGAAAAGAAATAAATTACAATATTTTGTCCTAAATACAATTTAAGAAAACAAAATACAAGGCTTTGGTCTTAAATACAATCTAAAAAAGAAAGTAAATAGGATACATAAACTAATCTAATCTTTCCCTAAGATTAGGATTCGGGGGCTAGGAGATTGGATGGGAAGGTGTTAGACACCCATCAAATCTGACCTAGGTTAGTCTCTAAGGATCCATTAGTCTAAGTTCACAATCTCAAGCAAACCATACTCACATTTGATTCATAACATCATAATAGTACATGCAATGAAAAATTAAACAGTGATTAATCATCAAGCATTTAAAATCATTTAAGCACACATCTCACATGAAAAAGAAAATTTAAAGTTGTTGTAATTTTAGTACAACATGTTAGAAAAATCAGATTTGCATCATTCACAAAACAAAAACCGAAAACAATGCAATCTAGAAATTGTGCATTAAAAATTAATCAAGCAATTAAAATTAAAACATAATCATGCATTTTACACAATTAAAGTTGATGCATTAATAAAAAAGAGAGAGGATTGTACCTTTTGGGATGCAACCTCTTGAATGAGTGTCCCGAATTGAATTTGATTGTGATGGGATGCGGCCTTTTGATGGAGAATACCAGATTCGGTCCTGAAAATTGTTCTTAGAGAAAAACCGTTAAATTTGATTAAAAGAGATTAAAAATGGAATTGAAAGATTAGAAATAGAGATTACAAAAAATGGCTCTTGTAATTTCTGGACTTGAATATAAGAACACACTTGTGTTCTTATTCCAAAGTCTAACATTTTGCAAAAATTCTCTTGAATTTTGCTTAGCATTGTTGTAACTAATTTTTCCAACCCCCTGTTAAAATGAGAATATTTTCTATTTATATGGCAGCCCTAAAATGAACCTACCCATGTTCTGGATCTCATGGGAGTGCATTAGGGTTTTGGAAATTGGATATACTTCATGAAAATCCCGAAATTCTGACTGATTTTTAGTCCCTGATTGCAAGCCTATTTTGACACTCTAAACGTTCGAATTTGGAAATGGTCATTAGATGCATATTTGTAGCCCATCATGTCAGCTTTCGAGCTCAATTTGAATCAACTCAATTGGATAACTGAGTCAAAAGTTATGATCGAAATACCGATCAGTTTACATTTTGGAATCCAAATCAGAATTGGGCTTTGGATAATTCCAGGTTTTTTCACCTTTGGTCAACTTCTAGTGGATTTAGAAGTCCTTATTTAGCTGAATTCCAGATTTATTGATTTTAATCAATTTATTAATAATTAATATGATAATTATTGGTCAAAATAATTATCCCATTAATTAAAAATAAATCAATTTAAGAATTATTCTTTGATGAATATCTTGTGCATGAATACTTACCATTTGAAGGTGTTCTAAACCAATAGGAATTATTAATTAATTGATTTTAATTGAATCCTTTAGAGGACCAATCAAATTAATTAACAAGTAATCCTATGCATGTGAGCTTATGGTAAATTTCATTTCAACCAATCAAATTTATTTGCTTAATAAAATCTTGGTTTTTAATCTGATTTCCAATCCGAAAAATGCACTCTCATTATTAATTCAATTTTGATCACTTAAAATATGATTTTAAATTTATGGACCAACTTTGAATTTCCAAGCTTGTGAAATTACCATTTTACCCTTTTATGCACTAAAGTGTAAAAAAGTAAAATTAATAGTTGCAAAATGGAGTGTCAACAACGGTAAACGCAAGGCCCTTTCTTTGGGATGGCCAATCCTTGACAACAGTTGTTGCTAAGGTTACAACTTACAAGAGAGTATGCGTGAGAGAGTGGCTGAAGTTATTCACAAACGTTGGGCAGAGAATCACAAAAAGAAATAAGGCAAACCCGATTTTATTTTTTAGAATAATGTAAGATTGACGTGGAAAATTGTAAGAGTTCAAAAGCTGATGTGTCACATTTTTATGAAGTCAACAAAAAGTAAAAAAAGTTTCGGTTTTACATTATAGTATAGGTATAGATTCTTCCCTTTATGTCTACTTTTATAGACTCTTGAAAGTACCCCTATTAAAATAAACTCTATATAGTCTCTAAAAGGAAGAGCATAGAAGAGACTCTGAAACTATAAAAAAGACTATACAATTTGTTTATAAAATAGAAAGAGCCTCTGAACACGTGCGGAGCGCATGTGAAAAGACTAATATATATTTATGTGGCATCTTAAATCAATGTACATATCTATATCTATAGTAGTCACATGATCATGATGGAACAATCACATTAGGAGCTCTTTAAGGATTATATCATTGTTTCTTTATAAGGTTTTTCCTCCAGCCATGTATACAATTCAAGATCTATTAATTTAATTTTATAATGACACCCCCCGAGATTTGGCGAAATTAGACTCGTTATACCCTATTTTCAACAAATGACATTCCGCTCCAAAATTCCCAAAATAATTCATTTGTTAAAAATAGGATATACGAGTTTAATTTGACAAACCTTGGGGGTATCAGTGTAAATTATCTATTTAATTAAATAGGTTTTGACATTTTAATTCACATGCTTTTATTTTTATGGAAAATAAAATAATTTAAGAAAGCACTAACTGATTATAACAATCCAAACAAATTAACTCTAAACCTAGATAACATAGTAAATAGAATATGGCAATTGGCAAGCATGCATGTACATAATAGATGTTTATGTGTGTGCGTGTGCGTGTTTAAGTAGCCATTCTAGATCTATAAAAGTTAGGCTCTTTTGTAAACTGTACTTTGATATATATATATATATAAAATGAGAGTTTGGCTGGTTTTTTGTGGTGTAATAAAATGCGTGAGGAAGGGTATTAAACGACAGGTCTCTTGTGCTGGAGAGTTAAGGGGGCTTGCACTTTTATTGAGCATTTGATTCTGGCACCTGGTTTTGTTGAGCAGTTTTTAGGCTTTTAGGTTGTAATTACATGTTTGTTCCCCAAAGAGTTAAATGAGTTTAAGAAATTTGGGTGATTTTGGTAATTTAAAATGGTAGAAAAAGCAAAACAGTTAACAAAGACAAGAGAGAGTCTCAGAGACCACAAATAAGATTGAGTGAGCATAAAGAGAGAGAAAGAGCCCAAGTGAGAAAGAAAAAAATATCCCCCTTTGAGTAGAATCATGGAGATAGGGAGAGGATATGGTGTGGGTGAGAGGGAGAGAAGATAGACATGATGGGAGAAAAGAGGAGTTGGGTTTCTATGGGAATGTGAGTGGGCTTCTTCTATAGTAAGATTGAGATAGGGAAATAGATAAAGAGAGAGGGAAACATAGAGAAAGGGAGAGAGAGAAAGACTCAAAAGACCAAAGAGAGAGAGAGACGGGATGGCCTAATGTTCTTCACGGTGTACGACCCTTTGCAGCTCGTTTCTTACCCTTCTGTTACACTCCATTTGGGAGGGGGGAAAGGAATGAAAAAAAAAAAAAAAATTTTATAAAAAATTCTTTCCTTTCCCCAGTTTGGAAGTTTAAGTATGAGGGAATAGGAGGGAATGGAAAGATCATTCATTTGTTTGAGAGTTTAAGTGAAGGAAATGGAATAGAACACTCATTTCTCCCGATTCCTTCAAAACCCCAGATTTTCATTCCCAAATATATATATAAAAAGATTGTCTTCTAAAAGTATTTTCAGGTTCAACCTCATCAATTTTAGTTTTCTTCAATTTAATTTGTTCCCTTAAAAGCTCATTATAGGATTCTTGAAGTCAATATTCTTCATTTGAATCATCCTAAGATAATTCACCATGCTTACTATCACTCTTTATTTTGTTAAAAAAAAGAAAAAAAAAAAAAGAAAAAAGAGAGAGATCATTATCACTCATTACTACTTTTATATGATATTGAATAAGCCAAGTAGTTTCTATAAAGGTAAGAGGGAACACTAAAAGACTGGGATTTATCTATTGACAACAAGGTTCAAGGATGTCACTCAGAAGACCATTTCTTTAAATAATGTCCCAATGCTCTTATACTTCACAGAATGTAACTATGCTCTTATACCACTTTAAAAAAAAAAAAAAAAAAAAAAAAAAAATTATTTAAACGCCTATGCTCTTATACTTTACAGAATGTACCTATGCTCTTATACCACTTTAAAAAAAAAAAAAAAAAAAAAAAAAAAAAAAAAATCTTATTTTGAACGCCTATACTCTTATACTTTACAGAATGTACCCATGCTCTTATATCACTTAAAATATATATATATATATATATATATATATATATATATATATTTAAGTGTTCGTTTTGATACCAATTGTAATGGATCCAAGAAAGTATTAGTTACATCTACGCTTGTACTCAAAAGGACTAGTCAGATTAAAATTGGGGCTACTTACAATTGTTAATAAAGCCCGTTCGATCTAGTATATATCCAATGTTACTTAGCACCCATAAGACACACTTATCAAAATTTGGGGAATGACAAGAAATATTTTACAAAACCCAAGGGCATAAATGATAATACAAGAAACAACAGGGTTTAGAATGATATTTTCCCTTTTCCAGCAAACTGAGGATAACATGAGACAGTTAAAAGAAAAACGGCTAATCCTGTTGGGTCTCTCTTCTTCTGGGAAACATTGTAACATATGCTGGAAAATCTCAAATTCCCAAAGAAGCCATGCTGCTAACTTCCTCAGCTCCCTCTTTCATATCCAAGTCACCTTTTCCTTGTAAGTCTCTCTCTCTCTCTCTCTCTCTCTCTCTTGAACACACTCATTTACTCTCAAGAATGATATCAGAATTTGGGTTGTGTAGTAAATTAGTAATGGTGCTTCTCAGCATTTTGTGGGTATTGCAGCTTTTAGTACTTTGGAAAAACTGCCTCCATTATCTTCTTCGCAGCTTTATATAAAAAAAAAAAAATGGTCTTTTTGCTAATAACAAATTTTGTTATTTTTCATAATGAAGGAAAGTGGTGTTTTAGGTTCTTTTCCTTCTTGGAAAATGAGCCACTTAAACATAAACTATGCAGTTCACTATGCTGAAGATAGATAAAGAATATGCATCGCTGCCATTACCATTCAAATGATGCATGGTCATATAGCAACAATATTTCTAAGGTTAAATTTCTACGACAACATGCAAGCTTAGCTGACTGCCTTACCATTTGTTTTATGAATTGTAGAATATTTATGATAAGAATATTAAATGGGCATTAAGTGATTGGGATTGCAGAATTTTTGTCTGTCTCCTATTCAAATTCACAAATTGACACAAAAGAAAGATGAAAATTGAATCATGAGTATTTTTCATTGTTATCTTGATTATATCTTAATTAGGTGAGTAAATTATCAGGCTTAAAAAGAAAGAAATTCTGTAGTTTTTAATGACTGGATTCAACCCAAAAATTCATAATTTAGGAAAAAGGTTTTTATTCTATGGGTTTGCTGTTTATTAGGATAATTCGTATAGAAGTATTTTATGATGTTATCAGTGGAATCATTTGAAAGCCAATAGTTAGCTTATAGCTTTTGGTAATAATATTGTTCTTTTATGATAAATTTTTTTACTTATAAAGATAGGGTATTGCTGAAAATAGTCTATTATGATTAGTTTTGTTTCAAATCAAATAAATCCTGTTGGTTAATGATTCATTGGAACAAAAAAGGCCCAGCAAGGTACCGACCTCCCAGCTTATATAGTTCTGTTAGTTATCACAGTAATTCCTCTTTGAAATTTCCCAATAATCATCACAGATTTTACCTACTTTATTCTTGAATTATTTGTCAACCAGGGGTCACCATATACCTGTTCTGTGTTTGCACAATCAATACTATATCATCTAATAAGAAATATAGGATTCTTACAACTTCTTGGCGATAACGAAAGGGAGAATGAGTATAATCATGTTTTCCCTCTTCCATCTTTATCTTCCAAAATTGAAGGAATTAATTCTAATTTCTTCCTTTAATTAATATATCTTATATACACACTATGGCAGACAGAATTGTTTCAGAATGTACCATGCTAGGAACTTTCTATACTCAGCAAAAGCAAGTAACGCGTAGCTGCTCAATTCTCAACTTGAAAGATGAAAGGTTAGACTTTGATGAATTGGTTGATGGATTTTTTGCAGTTCTTAAATGCTGAGCTTTTTTTTTTGGTTAACTGTATAAAAAAAATGTTGCTGATGAAGAATTTTTATTTTCAGACAGAGTGTTTATATATCACATGTTGATGAGAAATTGAGGCGGAGGCTTTTATTTGTTTTGGTCACGACAGCCTTGTTTCCAACTCAATCTTCTTCTGGAAAGACAAAGAATAAGAGTCCATTTGATGAAAAACGCTTGCTAGAACAAAATAAGCGGATACAAAAAGAAAACAATGCACCTGAAGACTTTCCAACTTTTGTCAGAGAAGGTTTGTGACATGCTGCTGTTGCAAAGGCATTACTCTGAATATAAGTGATGTGGGAACATAACCAAGAATTTTTCAGAATTTATTATTTTAAATTTTCTTGTTATTTATTTTATATATTGCCTTGATCGAAATCACGCCTTAGTGGTGAATCTAAGTCATCAAGTTGCTCTAGGTGGTGAAGCCTAGGGTTGTCCCGCATCAATAAGCTATGGTGTAAACCAGTAATTCACCTAGTAGAATACTAATTACACTCCTCTCTCTCTGCTTTCTATGTAATATCTTTGTAATTGATTACCTTAACAATTCCCTTGAGTCAAGACTCATGTTTGAATAAATGTTTCAGGTTTTCAAGTTAATGTAGTAACACCAGAAAACTACACAAAACGTGACTCCGGGCTTATATATCGGGACATTGAAGTTGGTCAAGGTGATTGCCCAAAGGATGGTCAGCAGGTTTTACTTTCATTGTCTTTGATAGCTAATAGTTTCCTTAACTTTATGATGGATTTTAATATTTTGGTACAAGAAAAAGTCAAAATTTTGGCATATGATATTAAGAACTAGAATTACTGTGCAAACATTAAACCAGAGAACTGAATAAGAGAAGAACTTTACCCTGCAAACTGTCATTTTGAGGATTCATATATTGTTTGAAAAAATTTCTCTTCCAATCCTAACCTGAACCCTGATGTGAGGTACTTTGCAGGTGACTTTTCACTATGTTGGCTATAATGAGTCAGGCCGCCGCATTGACAGCACATACCTACAGGGTTCCCCTGCCAAAATCCGCTTGGGTAATAATGCATTGGTCCCAGGTAAGAAAAGATATTAATTATGGACAACATGAAAATCTTGTCTGCTTTCTTTGTAACCATATGTTGAGGTATCTTCTTCGCCCCAGTCCCCCAAAGGTTAAAAAAAAATTGTGGGTGTAGCTAAGCTACAGAAGTTTATGCAGGATTTGAGGAAGGTATTCGAGACATGAGACCTGGGGGGAAAAGAAGAATAATCATTCCACCAGAACTTGGGCCACCGGTCAGTTTCTCAAATCTCTGATTTCTTTTCCTTTTTGTGTAAATTGCCTTGTTCAGGTGGAAGTAGCAGTTGCCTTGACAATTCCAACTTGCTATTATTATGTTTATCTATATGATATATGTAATTAAACAAAAGAAGAATCTATTTTGATTCAATTTTTAAGAAACTCTGAAGAATTATGGAGAAGAATCAGGTTTGAACTTTGGACAAAATATGATATATATATATATTTTTTAATTGGTAAGTTACACACACCTAATAGGTCTTGAACCCAAGACCACCCCCTCCCCCTAGATCCTTTATTTATTTTATTTTTTGATAATTTGATAATTGAAGGAGGAGGGATTGAACCCTGGTTCTCCTCATACTAGTCAATGTCAGTTGAACTACAAGCTCTTGGCTCCCCCTAGAAATTATATTGGAGGAGGTGCCAGTTGAGCTAGAGCTCAATGGTCACTTTGGACAAAATATGATTGTTGGTGTTATGGGTCCAACTGGGGTAATGCAGGCAGTTGGGACGTAACATAATCATTTTGCCGGACCAAGATTGATTTCTTAGGTTTTCTTCCAGCACAGCCTTGTAACTAAATTTTTGATAGAATGTTCCTCCAAGATTTTTGCCACCCCTCCAGTTTAGGCTCATCTGTAGATAAAATTAATGCATACTTCTCTTTTTAGTATTACTTGAATTGATACTGAATTTTGAAGGAATGAGTTTATGAATACCATATGCAATTTTGTCCAACTATATTTCCAACATGTGTTATCAAATTAACTTGGTTGATAAGAATATCTTGTTTTCTCAGGTTGGACCTTCCACCTTTTTCAGTGCAAAACAGTTTGAAGTTTTTGACGTGGAACTGCTTAGCATTCAGACCTGTCAAAGGAGAACCATAGCTTTTTACTCTGATTTTGTTTGTAATTAAGTGATGAGGCTAAGTTATGGCCATTTGAGCCTTGAGTATCTCATCATTTTTTTGTAATAGATCGGTGTTTGAATGAAGAATTGACATCTGCAACACTAGGTAGATTTTAAGTTCTCATTTCGTATATGAATGGCAGCAAAACCAGAAAGAGTTTTTTTTTGGAAATTGAAATATTTATGTAGATAGAGTGAAGATTAGCTCCACTATTTTGAATGCTCCTTTTCTTGAATAAAGATTGTGCGTGGAAATTGGAGTATGATTCTGATTCTGGAAATTGGTTAGCAGTTAGCACTATGGAAGGACTTACTATTGCTTTCAAAGTAAAATTTGCTTCCAAAGAGGCACCCAGCATACGTGGTGAAACGTTTGAACCAAAAAACCTACTTGTGCTCATATCAAAACACAGGCACAAATGTTAAGCACTTCTAGCAAAATTTGCTTATTGTTGCTCATATGGCACTTCTAACACGTTGCCATGCCCCCATAGAAGAAGAAACGTGAGAATTGCTGAGGCCTTTAACAGCCATCTTACACCAGGGATTTTACAAAAATTCATTTGGAAATTGATCTTAAGAAAATCACACTACTTCCTGATGGATTGAGATCCCATGCAATGGGCATGCAATTCAACCTTTGAATATAAAAAGCAAAAAATGTCAGAAGGGTAAAAATGTAAAAAACTAAAAAAAAAAAAAAAAAAAAAAAAAAAAAAAAAATTGTGAGCAAAAAGAGGAATTGCACCCATGCAATACCAAAAAGGAATTGCATGGGATCTCAATCATTGAGGATACCTAGTCATGTCCTTGTTTACAAAGTGATTGATTTCATTGTTAGCAAGTACAAATACAATAAGCCGTTTCTTGAATCCTAAATGTTAATAGAGAAGAGATCCAGTCCTAATGCTATGGAAAACCAGACATATCAAAGTAAAGCTTAACTGAGTTATCACATTGCATAGAATATGGAAAGGCGTGCCCTTGATCTGACACAAATTTGCAGCTTGTAGCCAGATAGTTAACATGAGGTTCTCAAAATAACAATCGATAAACATATTTCCATTATGAATGATATCTATATAGATGAAATACATTGGTTTCCAATAGATTGTTCCGACAAATATGTCTGTTATGATACATTCGGCTGCAACCTACTCAAATACTCTTAATACAAGACAACTAATGCTACAACAGGTAACAACTCATATCAAGTTGCACGTTACATTCCTAAAGAAATAATTATCAAGCCTCTTCTACAGGTGCCCTGTGATAGATAAATGTCTCTTCTGACCTCGGATCAGCATGATACTGCCCGTAAAATGCATAAACACCAATTGTTATAATGCTAAGGATGACAAATCTCACCCACCCTTCATAGTGTAACTGTCCAAAGAATGTTAACATATATCAATTCAATATAAAAAATCTTACATTTCCATTTCCTTCATTGATATCTTCCCTAGCACAGTTTTTAAAGGCGTCATTTATGAGCATACCTGGGCAAATAGGAACATGTTCAAGAAGATGCAAAGAACTGGCAAAATGGGAACCCAAGGACAAGAAAACCCTGGTGGATCTGCATAAACCTGAGAAGAAGAACCATTAGAAAGGGTTCAGACAGAGAGAACTATATTCAATGCAACTTATACATGAGTCACTTACATGTAATCAAATGAAAAACAAAAAGTAAAGCTGGAAGACAAAGCCTACCATCCAATAAGTACTGACAGCATCAGTCACTGGAAAGCTATGAGAGTTCTAACCCCTTACCCTCCCATTCTTCTCTCTCTATCTCTCTCTAATAAATAAAATTTCACGCTCGTAGTGGTTAAGCCACCACTTCTCTAATATCACATGAGTCTGTATCAGTTTTTAATTCCATTTTTTCTCCATTAGAAGCATTTTAAGGCACCATGCAATTAATAAAATGGAACATCCAATATAAAGTAAAGATTAATTCTCACTTGGCGGAAATTGAGAGCAAGAGATGCAAGGCTTGCCACAACTACAGCTAGAATCAGAAGGATAAATGAAGCACTGACACGGTAGAATAGTCCAGCACCAAAACCACAACAGGCAACTGTGATGAGGCAGATGACACCTTCCAGCCAAGATGAAGACAACTCTTGACTCACTGTCTTATCCTTCCAGCGAAGAGTTATAACGCATGCTGAGACAACAGAATAGCCTGTCTGAAATGAACCAATGTATACAGTGAGGTGCATATAGAGAAATTTTTCTACTGACAGAAAATGTGCAGGCAAATTAGTCCTCATAATAATGAGATCTAGTTTTATAAAAACATTGCAATTAGCCATTAAAACATGCCACTCATTGTACTTTGAACAGTTCCATATTATGCATTAAGTGAGGGTAATGCAATGATGTGAATGCTACTTGCATGAACTGCATGTTAATTTGGGAAGATAAAAAAAAAAAAAAAAACTAGCTTCAAACCAAAATAGATCAGAATTAATTAATAAACAACCTTGACATGTTGCAAACAAGAATTCTAAACTGACTTACCAATGTGCCAACTGAAAGAATGTGTGAGAGCACATGCACATTAAATAGCCCTGCCAAAATGCTAGCAACAATACCAACCCAGACCTGAGAATGAATTGGAGTGTGGCGCTTTGGGTGTACTTTAGCAAATATTGAAGGTAGTAAACCGTCCCTTCCAAGCCCAAGATATAACCGAGACTGATCATGAGAAACATCCATCATTTACATTGCCACATGCTACATGATGAGGACACGTCAATTATGTCATAAGTCTGAAATGATTCACCTGAACATAAAGACCAACTAGAAGGGTTGTTGTAAGTCCAGCAACGGCACCTATGCTGATCAAAACAGAAGCATATTTCAAGCCCTTGGATGTAAAAGCTTCTGCCAAAGGAGCATCTTCCCCGAGTAACTTGTAAGGTACCATTCCAGTTATCACTAAACAGACACCAATATATAATGCAATACATATGACAAGGCTTCCCATGATGCCTATTGGCAAATCCCGCTGAAGGATCAAAGTATAGAGAAGAGAAGAAAAATGTTAGACAATTCTATAAATTTTTTAACTGACAAATACCAAAAAATAAAAACTCCAAATTTCTACAGTACTATTCCAGAAGGCATTAAATCAATGTCAATGTGATAGACCTGTGGTCTCTTTGATTCTTCTGCTGAATTAGCAACAGCATCAAATCCAACATATGCAAAGAATACTACAGTAGCTCCAGTCAGAATTGATTTAACACCATTTGGAGCAAATGGAGACCAATTTGAAACATCAACCTCAAAAGCACCAACAAAGACGACAATAATAACAATGATGACCTGCAGCAAAATTAGGGTAGAATAAATATTTTTATTTGATTATAAACATATGCTTGCTTTTAGAGAATGATAGGATGGAAAGTGCACCTTTAGCACAGTCATGAATGAGTTCAAAGCAGAGGATTCCCCAACACCCCGACAAAGAATTATAGTTAGAAGCGTTAGCAGAATTGGAGCTAATAAGTTGATAGATAGAGCTCCTCCTAGAAACTCTTCACCATTTCCAATCCAGCTTGGAATGCCTTTGAAAAGGGGAAAGAGTTCTAGAAGTGTAACTACATAGCTTGCTAAGCTTCGAGCTATGCTAGCTGCCCCAATATGATAGTCAAGCATTAGTTGTGCAAATACAAGAAAAGCAGTAAGTTCATTGAAGGCTGTGTATGTGTACATATATGCTCCCCCAACAAGAGCAGGAAAACGAGAAGCTAACTCCGCATAACAGAGCGCATTTAACACACACACTGCTCCAGCAAGTGCAAAACTAACTGTGACTCCTGCATTTTTAATAACAAATAAAGAGTAAGATCACAACCAGAACCAATCACATGAAATGCACACGAATAAGTACAAGAGCCAGCAAACATATCAAAACAATTAAAGCATAGAAATGATAAGGCTCATGATTATGTTCGATCCTACAATTGCCTCAAACTAATGTAAAAGTATAGACAGCCAAAATCCAATGTAGAATCACAACAAACAAACTAGGGTAAAGTTCATAATCAATACGATCAAGATTATTTCCCAAAAATCAAAGGTGATTGAATATACGAGTACTGTGCAACAAGAATTTCCCACATAAGCATCAAAGTTGTGCTTTTTTTTTTTTTTAACAGACAAACACAACTCACAGACTCGTATAGAATCAGACACATGACCTCAACCTCCACCCCTTGCTTATGGGGGTGAGGATATGCTTCTTGATTTTCTATGTCTCTTCCATAATTTTCTTCGTTGCCAAGTCACACCATGCACCTGCTCAGTCTTGAACCACAACTTTACACTTTACCCCATTACATCGGGAACCTTTCTAAAGAAGAGCTCTTTGGACTCGCCTCTAGGCAGTAAAACCTACAAGCAACTGACCCCACCCACCAAAACAAGTTTCCGGGTAATCTCCAGGGGCATACTTTACACTTTACCCCATTCTTACATAGCGGCTCTTCCATGATACCAAGTAGGATTAAGATGAGTTTTGAAGGTAATTCAACCCTAGAGTTCTTAAACTCCTATTCGTCGATTGCGACATGAGTGGTCTAGATTTTGTACTTTAAATAGATACATAAATAATGCTAGTCAATATTTATTTATAAAGATGAACTTATTTTCAATGGCTTATATGTTGTTTTAAAAATTAAGCTGCATAAATTTACAACTATAACTAGAAAAATTAAAGCTTTAAAAACTTGCACTTTAAAGCTAAAACAAATAGATGTTAATTTGCAAGGCAAAGATTTTCTTCCAAAAAAATTGGAAGCAATTCTTTTGGTGTATTATAAATGCATTCATTCGCAATTTCAATTAAACAATCACTCACAGCAAACAGCATATAAAAACAAAATTCACAAGTAAGAAAAAAAAAATTTAAATACAAAATTAGTTTCGAAGAAATGAGCTGAAAGGAAAAGACGGACCAGGGCCAACGTCGCGAGCGACGGTTCCGGTAACGACGAATATTCCGGCGCCGATGGAAGCGCCGACGCCGAGGAGAATGAGGTCGAGCAAGCCGAGTCGGCGGAGGAGGCCATCGCCTCCCGAGGCTGTACGGACGGAGGTTTCTGATGGAGAAAGCGGTGGTTTGCTTCTGCGAGCGGAGGAACAGAAATTAGACCACCACGATGAAGACGACGTCTTATAAGAAGTAGATGATGATGAATTTCTGTTGCTCTCCCTGCCTCCCATGGCTAAAACGGAGACAGAAGACTTTTTTAAAAACTAAATTTCTTACGGAGTATTTTGTATTTATAGTGTTGGAAATGGCTGCGTCGTAAAAATAAAATAATAACTACGTGTACGTACGTGGACTGGTTCTCGGACATAATTCACTTATGATTTGTAAGTAAATCAACAAACTAAAACTAATTTTTATACGTTACGCAAAAAACAAAAGCAAAAAATATGTATAGAAGAATCATCCATAATGCTTAGATGCACTATTTGCCTCTAAGCCCCAACATAACCGTAATAAGATTATCTCCATGAAAATTTCTCTATTTATTTATTTATGGTTCAGATTTTAATTCACAAATTTAATAGTGTACACTCTATACACGATTCAATCAGTGATATTTAATCTGGACCATAAAATGGGCATTCTCCATTTCATTTCAAATGGAGAGGATCCAACCCATCACTTATACTTAACACGATCAATAAATCAATAACAAACACAAAAACACAATACAACCCATAGACTGACCCACACACTGCGTGCATGCCCCCAAACACAATAAAGAAAATGCTGCCAACAAAAAATTTCAAATATCATTACTTTTTGAGTCATTGTATTTCTCACATATATATCACTAATATTAGATTTCATAGTCTACCGTAGATAAATTTGTAAAGGGAGATTTGAGATTTATTTAGTGTTGATGTGTTATTTACTGATTTGAGATTTATTGTTGGATTGTAAGGGATTTCCGGATTTGAGATTTGTTTTGTTAGCCTAAACATATTTTATGTTGGTCTTGTACTTATGTGATGAGCTAGATTAGAAATGTTTTAAGTGATTTGGGATTTAGGATTTGCTGTTGGATTGTTAGGGATTTCTGGATTTGGGATTTGTTTTACTATCCTAAACACATTTTTATGTTTGTCTTGTTAAGTTAATGTGATAAGGTAAATTAGCATTTTTTTTTATCAAGTGTTTTGTAGACTTTAAAACCCATGTGCTACTGAAGTTTGGGATAATTTTATGTTAGAGGGCTAGATATTTGGGCTGAGCCTGAGGGCTTAAAAAATGGGCTAATTGCTTAATGTAGGCTATATTATATTATATTTTATATATATATATATATATATATATATATTATATTACAATATATATATATATATATTTTTACAATAATATAGGTATTAAAAAAAAACTTTCTCTCTCTCCGAAACTTCCAGAGAAACCCCCTCCTGAACCCACCTACCCACTCTCAACTTTGCTTAAGGCTACGCGACCGCCCCTCACCTCCGGGTGAGGGAGATCGTGACCAGAGATGGTCCGATCATGGCCGTGTAGCTTTTTCCCTTTTGTTTTTTCCTTTCTTTTTTAGTTTATTTCTTCTGTTGGCACCAAGACTAGACGGCTCCGAGCCGCCGCCACCACCATCCCTCTCTTCTACAACCTTCCTTTCCACCCCTCAATCACCTGATCTGGTCTTGCATGAGGGAGATTTGATGGAGTCTTTGGGTGGCTCGAGCCTCCAACAAATTTCTTCTCTTTTGTCGGCAAGATTTGACCTTTCCGGTGGTAGACGAGATCTTCTCCGGCGGTGGATGCTAGATGGGCATCGGGTTTGGAGATTTATTTTAGCTAGTGTTTCTATCAATCACCCTACTCTTAGGGTAGATTTTTCAAAACCCTTTTTGAAGAGCCCCTACCACACCCGAATCGAATGGCAAATTTGATTTGACTTCTATGTGGTTTACTTGGCTGGGATCAAGGATCTAAATCTTTTGCTGGTCTGGACATTGGCTGCTGGGGTTGTTCTTGCAATCTGCTGGATTTTGGTCAAGCTCTCTGTCGTGTGTTGTTGTTTTTGTTGTTGTTGTGATGTAGTAGTAGTTGTTGTTGTTGGTGGTGGTGTCTTTTTTATTTTCTTGTTCAGTACTGCTGCCCTCTGTGTAGGGTTTTTTGTTGTAACGAATGTCACTTTCTCTGCCCTTTATGTAGGGTTTTGTATCCCTCTATGTAGGGTATTGTATCCCTCTTGTAGGGTTGTGTAATTTGCTTTATTTCAATAAAAGTTTGCTATTTATCAAAAAAATAATATAGGTATTAAAAAAAGAAAGAAAGAAAGGTTGGACAGGTAGGCTATAGCCCAACCTATAGTTCCGTCCCTGGGGATAAGTCCACTTAAAATTTTTTGTAGCCTTATATATATAAATCAAAAGAAAAGAACAATGTTGATTTATTTTATGCTGAAGAAGTCCACGAAGAAAATAAAAACCGAAACTCTCGGAATTAGCTTCCATGCGATTGTAGTGAATCATGCTTAACAAACCATGCGAATCATGGTCAACTTAGATGGGAAGATAATCAATATTTGGAAAAATTCTGGTAGTACTAATAATTTCTTGAGTGATTATGTGAAAATATGATTAATTGAAATAGAAATCTTTGTAGTCCACTTTTATGTTTGTCGCCACGAACTCGGGTTTCGCAGCACCGCAAATGCAGATATTTTCATCGCAATGGCAACCTGTTGGACTATCGCAGTCGGAAACAGTTTCCCAGTGTGGACTCCAATTAAGCCCTTCAACTCCAGCTAGCAGAACACCTTAAAATGGTAAGTATTCATGCACAAGATATTTATCAAATGATAATTCTTAAATTGATTTATTTTTAACTAATGAGATAATTATTTTGACCAATAATTATCATATTAATTATTAATAAACTGATTAAAATCAATAAATCTCGAATTCAGCCAAAGAAGGACTTCTAAATCCACTAGAAGTTGACCAAATGTGAAACACCTAGAATTATCCAAAGCCCAATTCGGATTTGGATTCTAGCCTGTACACTGATCAGTATTTCGACCATAATTTTTTACTCGGTTATCCAATTGAGTTAATTCAAATTGGGCTGGAAAGCTAACATGATGGGCTACAAATATGCATGAAATGACAATCTCCAAATTTGAACGTTTAGAGGGTCAAAACGGGCCCACAATCAGGGCCTAAAAATCAGTCAAAATTTCAGGATTTTCATGAAGTATATCTAATTTCCAAAACCCTAATGCACTCCCATGAGGTCCAGAATGTGGGTAGGTTCATTTTAGGGCTGTCATATAAATAGAAAATATTCTCATTTTAACAGGAGATTGGAAAAATTAGTCAAAGCAATCCTAAGCAAAATTCAAGAGAATTTTTGCAAAGGGTTAGACTTTGGAATAAGAATACAAGTGTGTTCTTATATTCAAGTCTAGAGATTACAAAAGCCATTTTTTGTAATCTCTATTTACAATCTTTCAATTCCATTTTTGATCTCTTTTAACCAAATTTAACGGTTTTTCTCAAGAAATAATTTTCAGGACCGGTGGTATTCTTGATCAAGAGGCTGCATCCCACCACAATCAAATTCAATCCGGGACACTCATTCAAGAGGTTGCATCCCAAAAGGTACAATCCTTTCTTTTTTAATTAAATGCAAAAACTTTAATTGTGGAGAATGCATGATTAGGTTTTAATTTTAATTGCTTGATTAATTTTTAATGCACAATTGCTAGATTACACTGTTTTTCGGCTTCTGTTTTATGAATGATGCAAATCTGATTTTTCTAACATGTTATACTAAAATTATAGCAACTTTAAATTATCTTTTTCATGTGAGATGTGTGCTTAAATGATTTTAAATGCTTGATGATTAATCACTGTTTAATTTTTTATTGCATGTATTGTTGTGATGCTATTAATCAAATG
This sequence comes from Fagus sylvatica, assembly GCA_907173295.1. Classification (NCBI taxonomy): domain Eukaryota; kingdom Viridiplantae; phylum Streptophyta; class Magnoliopsida; order Fagales; family Fagaceae; genus Fagus; species Fagus sylvatica. The sequence goes on along the minus strand of OU015762.1, from coordinate 13,472,776 downwards.
TGAGTATGGTTTGCTTGAGGTTGTGAACTTAGACTAATGGATCCTTAGAGACTGACCTAGGTCAGGTTGGATGGGTGCCTAACACCTTCCCATCCAATCCCTTAGCCCTCGAATCCTAATCTTAGGGGAAGATTAGATTAGTTTATGTATCCTATTTACTTTCCTTTTTAGATTGTATTTAGGACCAAAGCCTTGTATTTTGTTTTCTTAGATTGTATCTAGGGCAAAATATTGTAATTTATTTTTTTTCCAAACCATTATATTATTTATTCAATCAATAAAAGATTTTTTTTTTCTTAACTTTTTTTTTATAAAAGTTAGGTGGCGACTCCATTGTAATTTCCCCAAGTGATTAGAATGGAAAACAGTGTAATCACCATTTTTTAGAATCATGTTTAGACCTGGATCATTTTACGGTACCCACATGGGTACCGTACCTCTAAATAGGTAACCTGCTATAGAAGGTTACCAAAACATCACATTAATGGTACCATCATCACATTTGATGTTACCAATATCACATATGATAGTACCTTCATCACATTATTTAATACATTTATTCACTTCACATATGATAGTACTTTCATCACAATTAACGTACCTGGTACCTTTATCACATATGATGGTACCTTACATCACATATAATGGTACCTAATATTACATTGGTTACTACTTTAATTTTGTGTCATATTTGATGATACCAACATCATATGCAATTGTACCAAATATTACATATAATAATACTTTCAGCACAATAATGGTACCTTAACATCACATTGGTTAGTACCTTAATTTTGTATCACATTTGATGGTACCAACATCACATTTAATAATACCAATATCACATATGATAGTACCCTACTATCACATTAATTGATACCATAATTTAAAAAAATATATATATGTACATATATATTATATTAAAAAATTAGTTAGTATCAACCTCACAAATACATCACAATTAATGATACCTATCAATACTTATTTTATTTTATTAATTATATTAGAAAAATTAAATAGTACCAAACAACAACAATCAAATTTCTTGTTTTGAAAAATTGTTTTTAAGAATAATACTTTAATAGTTTTGACAACAAAAAGTTTATTTGGTTATTGTTTTACATGTGATTTATAGTAATGTTTTCATTTATTATTATTATTATTATTATTATTATTGTTTCTTAAAAAATAAAAACAACCGGAACACCCCTCCACCAAACCCTCCCCGGCCACCACAGACCCACCCCTTCTCCACCGTGACCCACCCCGCAATCCAGCCCCAACAGCAAATCAAACCCGCCGGAAATCTCACAAACATCCTCACAGCCCACCATACCCACCGGAAAACTCACAGACCACACAAATCACAACCCACAACCGGCGATCCACCACCCAAAAAACCGGCAAGCCACCGCGAGCCATTGCACCAGCGAATCCACAACAACCCGAGCCACCGCGAGCCACCACACCAACAAACCCACAACCATCAATGCTGGCAATACCCCACACCCATCAACAACCCAAACCCATCAAATCCAACAATACCAAAGCACCCGCACCATGAGAAACTATGCAGAATGAGATTGAAAAAACAGGAAGTTTAAGTTAATCCTTTTTTCTACTGTGATTGTAGACGTGAACGTGCAAGAGAGGACTCAGAAGAATTAGTTTGTTTGGAATGAAAAAATAGTGGCTTTACGGGAAGGAGAAAGGAGAAAGAGAAAAGCAAGTTTAGGAAAATACAAAAAACTTATTCAACCGGTAGGAGGTAAACCTAGTTAATTAAATAAATGGCTAGGATTAAGTTTATTAAAGTTAAGGGTTCAGATTTGAGTAGGTATCATACCCACAAAAAAATAGGTGGATACTGTAGAATGACCCGTTTAGACCTTTATTGGTTAAGGGTCGTGGTTCTTACAGGGAGTTAGTTGATCTTCCGCCTAGGCGCAAGACCAATGGAAACAAATGGGTTCTAAAGGTTAAACGCAAGGCAGATGGTTCAATTGACAGGTACAAGGCACACCTCGTGGCGAAAGGCTATACCCAACGAGAGGGTATTGACTATAAGGATACATTCTCCCCAGTGGTGAGATTTGCCTCTATACGCCTGATCCTATCCATTATAGCAAAACAAGATTTAGAGTTCTTCCAAATGGATGTTAAGACTACATTTCTCAATGGAGAACTAGATGAAGAGATCTATATGGCTCAACCATCGGGTTTTGAAGTCCAGGGACATGAGCGCAAAGTGTGCTATCTCAAACGTTCCATCTATGGTCTCAAACAGTCATCTAGGCAATGGTATTTGAGATTTCATGATTCCATTACCTCTTTTGGTTTTGAGATGATTGAAGAAGATCATTGCGTGTATCTTAAACGATTCAAGAGAAGCATTCTAATCTTGTTATTATATGTTGATGACATCTTGTTAGCTGGAAATGACATGGATTCCATTGTCACCACTAAGAAAGTGGTTGTCCTCTACTTTTGAGATGAAGGACATGGGTGAAACAAATTTTGTGCTGGGAGTTAAGATTACTAGAGCCCATTCAAAGAAACTTCTTAGTTTATCCCAAGGGACTTACATCAAGAAAATTCTTGAATGTTTTCATATGCATAACTCCAAGCTCATTGACACTCCAATGGAAAAAGGATGCACTCTCAGCCTAGACCAGTGTCCTAAGAATGATGAGGAAAAGAATCAAATGTCCAAAGTGCCATATACATCTGCAATTGGGAGTCTGATGTATGCGATGTTGTGTACACGTCCAGACATATGCTTTGCAATTGGCAGGGTTAGTCGCTATCAGAGCAATGCTGGACCTGCTCGTTAGAGAGCAGTCAAGAGGATTCTACGGTACCTTCGAGGAACCATTGATCATGCTTTATGTTATCATGGCGGGGACCTGAGATTGACAGGTTACAGCGATTTTGATTGGGCCAGTGACAAGGATGAGCGCAAGTCCACCTCAGGTTATGCATTCATACTAGGAGGTGGAGCTGTTTCTTGGTATAGTAAGAAACAATCATGCATTGCACTTTCTACCATGGAGTCAGAATATGTGACTTGTTCAGCAGCTATCTAAGAAGCTGTTTGGCTAAAGAGATTTTTGCAATGTTTAGGTGTTATAGCTCATGCAGAGGATGCTGCATTACTATACTTTAATAGTACATCATTCCTAGCGTATGTAAAAGACTCTAAGTACCATGGGAAGGCCAAACACATTGAGCTTCGGTACCACTACATTTGAGATATGGTTTCACAAGGGGAAGTGATCTTACAACATATATCTACTAGTAGCATGGTGGCTGATCTTTTGACCAAGCCTATTGCTAGAGATTTGTTCTTCTCTCATACTAAAAGTATAGGACTCCGTAGGATATAATATGATTAGATACTTTGTTTTTGTATCGACATTATTGTTATTGTTTTATGATATGAGTATTCATTTTATCAACTTTATTTTTATGTGAAATATTGTTGATAGCACATTTTTGAAATATGCCACCAGGAAAGAATCGACCCTCTCACACAAGTGATTCACCTTGACGCTTAGATAGTGAGCAAGATGAGACATTTATGTCATTTAGCGCTAAGATAGCAAATTAAGACATTTATATCTTTGGTGCCTAGAAGGTAAACAAGATATATATACTTATTAATGACATGTCGCCTTAGACGGAGCTAAAATGAGAGCTCGTGATACGTTGAACATAGAGTGATGCCAAGACTCTATGTAGCCTGAATTATAGTCGAATGTGAGTTTTTCAAGCAGGCGCTTTGAGAGTGAATGTGCTGAAAACTCAGGTTAGGCGTTTGAATAGCGACTAGACTCAGATTCGTATGGCGTTTCTACCCATTCATAGTGAAATGCTCATTTTTATGAGACAACGCCATAGCATACAATTCATACTGTATGTGCTTTATGCCGACCGACAGTGGGAGTGATGAATGATCCCTGTTTCATCACTGTGTAAGTCACAAGGATCAATGATCCTACTTTTACCCTTTGTCGACCTAAGACTATGTCATGAAGAGGAAGCTTAATGTCGCTACTTTAGCATGCAAACTGAGGACCGTGAGTGATTCGGTCTGACGGGGCATGTCTGGGAAAGCGGTTGAGCCCAATTTAATTGACATGAGAACTTAGGGAAGACTGTTTGATAATATACCATGTTATGTAACTTATTGTTGGCCAGCGTCTCTATGTTGTAATGTGTTTGTAATATAGGACATGAGTACATCATATATTTGGGGTAAAGCACTGCTTACCATAAGGGATGAAGAGTGCTTAATCTGGTATAGTCAAACCGTTTAGGGTATAATCGAGATGCTCTCGAATGATACACTTTATTGGTCAAGAGATGATTTGATAATTGTTGCTCTTGAGGCTGTACATTCTTCTCGTGAGGTCACACGAACTATTTTCTAGTATGAGGAGATTATTGTGAAGATTGAGAGATTGCTTTACCTTATGTGAGTGGATGCCTCACCCTGTGTGGGCGAGTGGAAGCTATTATAATTTAGTGGGTCGAGATGGACCCGAGCCCATAATCCGCTCACTATGGGTTGCGGGTCCCATTTGGTTATGTGATAAGGATAACTATCCATGAATTGAATTGGATCAAATCATGGGATAATGGGTTATCAAATCCCTAAAAAGGAGGGATGTGTTTCTACCTAATAATTATATTTTCTATGAGTATAATTAATACGTAGACAAGACCAAAAAAAGAAGATAATAGTTTATACTTTATACAGAGAGAAAGCTCTCTAACTCACTAGTGTGAGACTCTCAAAGAAATCTCTTAGAATTTAGTTCGTGGAAGAAATGGTAACTCTAGTAGCCAACCTCAACTCACGAGAACAAGAATGAACACAAGAGCAAAGAGAGATTCATAATTCAAGAAGAAAAGCAGTGCAACAAGCCAACCAAATCGATCTAGGTCTTCCGCAACGAGTAAGTATCTTAAACCTAGTTGTATGATATATGATTTACAATCTTAATGACCAATGTTTTGGGATTTCAAAAAATAGCATTTATTTCAAGTATAGATGATTGTGGGTGGGTGCTTGTCATTAGCTTTAGATTATCTCTAGCTTTGATCTCATTGTCCCACTCGAATTTCAAGCAAGTTATTTTATCTTTAAGACCAACGGTTAATAAGAGAATTGGCATTCAAATCTTTTTTTTTTTTTTTAAGATATAGATCAAGCTTTAGGTTATCCCTAGAAGTATAGCCAGTAACTGTCAATATCGACTCTTGCTTCTTGTAATTCCCACTTTTTCCTTCATAGCACCATGTGGGATAAAAGGTGCACCTTACGAAAGGGGACGTCATTAACTTGGTATTAGACCGAGTTATGGAGTAATAACAGGCTTGAGTGGTATCATAATTCCTAAGTTGACAAAACTCGATTTTTCGCACTTCAATGACAATAAATATCTAATTAGTGGGATATGTCAAGCTCAACAATTTTTTGAATTCCATAATATCCCTAATGAAGAAAAATTAACATTGGCTGCTTATAATCTAGAAGGTGAATCCCAACTTTGGTGCCAGGTACGAAGGTCTAAGCAAGGGGAAACTACATGGACTGTCCTAAAAGAATGGCAATTTACATGGCATGTACCTACGAAATATGTTGAGTTTTTGCTGATCAGACAAATCTAAAGAAGACTAGAAACATGAGGGAGCTCTTATGCAAATTCGTAAATATTACACAATTGAGTGGGTAGACTACCCTTACCACAGTAGGTATAGTGTCTCATTAATGGACTTAAAGACTAGTTACGTGTTGAAGTTCAAGCCTTAAAGCTCAGATCAATATATTTGGGACTGGCCCAATTTGATACAGCAACCAAAAGCAACTTTGGGTACTCAATCCACGAAGTCACAAGAAGTCCACCATGGCGTCAGTACCCAATCAACCTCGAACTATGTACATTATTCGAGACTTCCCTGGGTTGACCCTAACAAAAATAAAGTATGAAATAGATAAATGCCACATCTACAAGTGTGATGAAAAATTTAGACTCAATCATCATTGTAAAGATTTATTTTCCATCCAAGCATGTTGGCCCATGGATGATGTGTAGAGAGGAAATAATTTTGTTGAAGAAGTCCATGAAAAAAATAAAAACCGAAAATCTCGGAATTAGCTTCCATGCCATTATAGTGAATCATGCTTAGCAAATCTTGTGAATCATGGTCAACTTGGATGGGAAGATAATCAATATTTGGAAAAACTCTGGTAGTACTAATAATTTCTTGAGTGATTATATGAAAATAAGGTTAATTACTTAATTAGAATAGAATTTGTTGGTGTCCATTTTTATGTTTTGCCATAATTAAGTTTAATTTTACTTTCTTTCTTTTTTCTCTTTTTGAGAAACAAATACAAGTGACAAATTTTTAAGTTTCCATTCTTTTGAGTTTGACTCTTTGGTGTCCATTTTATTTTTTTCCAAAATTATAAAATAACTATAAATTCAAAAGTAATTAGTTAAAATCAATTACAATAGTCACACGGAAATAAAATAAAAAATAGAGCGAAATGAATCAAGTTGTGGGTTTTCCAATCATAGAGAGCTTTAGTCTCCTTAAAGAGAGTGAGATTTTTGTGTCTCAACCTGATTCATTTCGCTCTATTTTTTATTTTTATACAAATCTTATAGCCCATTTTGTTTATAATGAATTATATAGTACACACAAAGGTTAAACAAAATTAAGTTGTTTGTGAATAGTTAGAATTTGATCAATCAAAATTATAGTTTGGTCTTGTAAATTGGATAAACAAGTAACGCTCGAGATCAAGATTAAACCTAGATTACTTAACAAATTAAGTATGCACAACTCCGAATTCGACTCAATCCATTCGTAAATACTAAAGGTATACTTGTTTTTAGTTAATATTCTGCAACTAAAAAGAAAGGGTATCAAATTGACATTTTTATTTCATCATGAGCGCTTTACCGTTAAAGTGTTGATGAATTAAAAAATAAAATATAGTTAAAATAACTTTAAAAAATACGAGCTAGGAGCCTTATAGCTCAACTAGAATTTTTCATTATCCTTTATAAGGAGAACTAGAGTTCCATCCCCCTATTCCAATTATCAAATTATAAAAAAATATTAATAATTCAAAAAGATGAAAATACAAAGTATAAAGAGAAAGTCTTATGAACAACCAACATGATGTAAGGATTTCTAAGTTTTCCCATTTAGAATAGATGGAAATTCTCTGATAAGAAAAAGTGATACTCAGTATCTATTAAATTAAATAACGCCACGAACATAGTCGTATTCTGTTCTCGGGAGACACTAATGATAATTGCCATTAATGTTACTCTTTCAACCTATTTCCCTTCACTTTGTCTAAATACTAAAAGTAGTCCTCCCATTGGAGGATCTATTTTAAAATTTCAAAACAAGTATCTCCAATTTCTAACAAATATAATCTTTTATAGTACATCCATATTCTACCCCTCCTAAGATTTCGGAATGAGCACATACTTCCACACCTCATTAAACATACTACAAGATGTTTTTTCCATACTTCTATATCCATCCTAAACCGTTATTATAGATGGGTACATAAAACTGAATAACTACCATTTTCATAAATCCCTCGATCGATTCGTCGAACTTTAATGTGCATTAACAAATGTATAACTATAAATTTCTTTATACGCAACTCAACTAAGTTTGTAATAAGCTTAAATTAGTAAGAAAATCCTTTAATCAAACTTGAACACGACAACTGAACTTGACCTAAACCTTGAGTTTCATTTGAACCCTGATTGCAACTTAAACTAACTAATAAAATTTAAATAATTTAATCCTCGACTCGCCCCGACCCATTTATAATACCAAAATATGTAATCTTTTTCTTTTCTTTTTTTCTTTTTTTGGTTTTAAATCTCTCCAATTTTTTATAGACCGAATTTGTTAAACAATGAAAAGAAAAATACTAAATATATATATAAAAGAGTGTTAGAGATGTACAAAAATCGCAAAGACATGACACCATGTGGGCATCCTTAGGCTTACTATCTTCACATCACCGTAGATTTTGTACAATGGAGGTGAGAAAATAAGACTTATATATGTTGATGCTCGCTCGCTGATGAGCTGTAGTTTCACACTGTTTCTTTTCTGATCCTTCTCTCACATCAATGCTGTAATTCTCTTTCCCTAATCCCACACAAAAATCCTCTTTCTCTCTCTCTCTCTTGGTGCACAACAACAAACAAAGACATATAGGGGAGAGGGGTAAACACATGCTTTGAGGGTTTGGCTTTGCTCTTGTAGGCACCCTAATTTGTACCGGTTGATACTCACGGTCCTCAGTCTCAATGATGATAATTTAAAATCTCTCATATGACGAATGTGTGTTGAAAACCACCTGGAAAGTTCTAGAAAACAAGTTTTGAGAAGCTGCCTTAACCTAATAGGCGTGCGCCCCTTTGGAGGTGGCACACGTCTGTAGTGAAGAGGCATGCGCCAATGCCGCCAGGCAGAAACCCTAATTCGTGGAACTGTCTAATTCCTGTGGGAATAGGTCAGTTTACCCCTTCTTCAAGCAAACCCTAACTCTCTTTATCATCATAAAAGAAGCCCCATACCTCACAAACAAATCATCCCAGAAAGTCTCCACAGAAACACTGAAAATACCAAAAAGCCTGGTATAATAGAAAGTAGCGAAGCTCTACTGAAGTAGAAGCCTAGAATATGAGAGAGAGAATAAGTAGTCTTAGAGGAGCGAAGCCCTACCTAGAAGAAGGTAGTGAGGAAGAGTTGTTGAGCAAGTAGTGATTCTCTAATTGAAGAACTAGAAGAATAACCCCTTTTTCACGAAACTCCAATCACAAACCTAGGTATTCAAAGCCTTTCTTGTTGAAGATCAACACATAAATCCCGTCAAAGAGATCAAGTCAGAGAGACCGGTGAATTGCTAGCTTGCAACAAGCTCTTTAGAGTCTACGTATGGATCTTCTTAATAAGCCATATCAACCTCCATGATTGTCTGTATAAAATACTATTTTCTAGGTCCAATTAGAATAATTAGATCTTTGTTTATTTTGTATGTTCAATCACGCTTCAATGAGCTATGCCATGTTTGTTTGTTTATTAGAATAGTTACATGCATTATCATGTGTTTTAGGTTAGAATTATAACCTGTAGACACCGCGTTTTGCTACCTACATAACCTAACAATACAAATTAGGATCCTTTCCAAAATAAACCCAAAGAACGAAGCATACAACTTCTCTAAGACAATTTTGACCATTTGATTGACGAATTGAACTGATTAAACAAATCTCCACTTCAAAATACTCAAAACAATGTATCACAAGCCCAAATCAGACCACAAGCGCAAATGTTATGATCAATTGAAGGTTTAACGGATAGAGTGCATAATGATTTAATAATTCCAGGTACATAGGATTAATCCAAACTAATTATCATTGGTCCATTAATTGGGTTGATTTTAATTAATGAGGTGTAAACGTCTCATTGGCCTGTAATGATAAATAATTATGGACTCTACTACGTTAGATAAAATCAGTTTAAGTTGGACAAATAGTATGATTAATTAATTAAAATATAAGGATTAATTGAAATAAATCAATTCAAATATTTTAAGAAGATTAAGATCACTATTATATCTAATGTTTATCATAAAAAGTGGGAAAACATTGAACAAACGGATAAATACAAAAAAGGAAGCTGAAAACGTTTGTTTAAAACTCGAAGTACCGGCCGGTACTTTGATTGAGTTTTGAAGTACCGGCCGGCACTTCAAGTACACATTGAAGTACCGGCCGGCACATTGAAGTACCGGCCGGCACTTCAAGTACACATTAAAGTACCGGCCGGCACTTTAAAGTACGGCCGGCACTTCGGACCTGGAGCATGTTGTTTTATCCCGAAATTATCTCCAAACTTGAATTTTGAATTCTCACACGTCCAAGTCAGTCCACAGCTGGTTGAGGATAAAGAATAGGGATTATTTGAAAATAAAAAATACAAAATTAAACAAATAGCTTCTCGTTTGTTTGGCTATAAAAAGGAAAGAGGGGTTCAGTTACAGGGGTCCCAAGGTTTGAGCTTTAGAGAGGAATTCCAGATCATTCTGTGTATTTCTTCTAAAGCATAAAACGCTCCTAAATAATCCCCCATTAAAAGACAGAGAAAGCTCCCACAAAAATCCCCTACGGCGAAGCTCTGTTCACAGGTACCTGAAGACCATCAAGGAAGCACCATTGGAGTTCTTTTTTGCAGCTGGGCAGTAGACAAACTCCCCACCATTGCAGCCACACAGAAACTCTCTTGATTCTTTGCTCTTCACCCCTTTTCAAAGTTTTTATTGTGATTAATTCTTTGTGTTTTATATTAATCAATTCTTTGATTGCAGCCAAAGTTGAACATAACTCTGGTGATTCTAAAGCAATCAAAAGGATCTTCTTCCACGTGCATGCAGGTAAGCATTCTTGACTGAATTCTTTATTTGTTTGCCTATTCACATGATGATGACGATAATATGTTTATTTTTCACATGTAAATGATCTTAATAAAGAACTTGAACCTTTAAAATGAAATTTTATGATAAACCATGTTTTTGTACATTGAAATATTTGTTTTTGGCCAAGCTCTATCCTAGAAGACCGATTTTAATCGGGCAAAACGAGGTGCTTACACCTTCTCGTTTTGTAACCAAGCCCCCGAGCCTAGTCTTGAAGGTTCTAGATTAGTTTATTTGTGAATGTAAATTTCTACTGTACTATACTGTATTTAGGAAGCATTCAAATGTAATTTTCTTAGATTGTACCTAGGAAACAACTTTTGCTATGTAATTTTCTGTTTTGGACACTCAATTGTAATCATACAATCCAAATTGAATAAAGAGAAGTATTTTTTAAGAATTTTCTTGTTTTTCTTCCTTGCAAAAATAAGTGGCGACTCTACTGTAACATCACCTTCATTCTAGAGGGATGATCATTCGTCAGTTGGGTCACATTTTGAGGCCCATTTGACCCTCGGGTCGTGGTTCTCACAGTGGCGACTCCACTGGGGACATGTAGTGGGCTTAGCTTCGAAATTAGGATGGGCTTGGCCAAGCCTTATTATTTCTTTGTACTTGTTTGATTTTAAAGGCTTTCTTTATAACATGTTTCATGCATCATTTTGTGTGGGCCCAAGAATACATATACATGTGTGAAGCCCGGAAGCCCCGGTAGTTCTATCCATGGATCACAGTCTTCCTAGACTTGGGTACCCATGGTGAAGCTACCACCCCTTAGCGCAGTATTGACTATGATCATTCTTAGTCAATACGTTAAAGGACAAACTGTATCGTTTGGACCAACGCGGCATTCCTATGTCACAAGTTGGGAGATACGACGTCCTAGCTCTTGGGTTCCCTACAAGCCTACCTTCTACCCATATAGAAGCCCATTAGAACTATCCTTTAGGTGCGGTCCATAAAAGTAATTTCATGCTTGTTTGAACCTCGTCTGTCTCCGTTGCTTGCACTTGGATGAACCTTGTTTGCTATTGATCCAACGTTTGGGCCCATTACAAGCCTGGAACATGTTTTCCATTGAGGAGCCCAAGCCCAACACTCGGGTCCATCATAAATAATCTAAGGCCCTACAAGTACTTAGAATTAAGGATCATCAAAAGACAAGCCCACAAGCTTCAAAGGTTCAAACCCACAAGCGTCAAAGAGACAAACTTTAAGCTTCAAAAGGATCAAACCCACAAGCTCACAGGCTTCAAAGGATCAAGCTCATAAGCTTCAAAGGTACAAGCACACAAGCTTCAAAGAGACATGACTCAATCTCTACAAGTTCACAAGCTTCAAGAGCGAAAGCCCACAAGCCCACAAGTTTCAAACAGACAAGCCACAAGCTTCAAAAGATCAAAGCTTTAAGTTAAGAAGCTCAAGTGACAGCCCACAACGACAAGCTTGAAGGCTTCAAAGCTCAGGTTCAAAGTCCACCAAGTGATGGCTCATAACACTCAAGTTTCAAAGGTTAAGTTTAAAAGACAATCATACAGTGGACTACAACAACAAGGTTCAAAGATTTGAAAACCAAGTTCAAGCCCACCAAAAGGCCACACAACCTCAATCTCCAAAACAATCTCCCACTTAGCCACAAATTCACCATTCTCCATAAGGCCCAACAAGCCCAATTTCTCAAACACTTACCCACATCTACCAAAAGGCCCCACAAGCCCAATTTCTTAAATAATTACCGACTCCACAAAAATCATAGGTCTTACAAACCCAATTTCTTAAACAGTCACTCACTTACCAAAAACAAAACCACAAAGACTTCTCCATCCTTCATACTCTACAAAAGGCCACGCAAAGCCCAAAACCTTAAACAGTCAGTCATCAAGCTTCAAGATTCAAGTTCCAGGCTGGACAAGACAACCATTCTACAAAGGTCACAAGCCTCCAAGATTCAAGTTTCGAAATTAAGGTCATGAAGGTCACACAAGCCTCTTCCTCCAACACGACTGATTCATGGGCTTCCTCCTACATCAACAACCCACAAGGACATCAGCATTGCTTCATCAAGTCATCATTTGATTTTACATTTCTAAATTTAGTTGTGTGATTTTCTTTTGAATTGCTTTGTTTGTCTTATTGGTGTGTAGCATAGAATTTTGGATCAAGAAAAAAAACATCTTTTAAAGATCAAGAATTTCTCCAACTTTGTACCACAGATCACAAATCAAAAATTGAAAGACAAAAAAATATCAAAAATTGAAAGAAAAAAAAATCAACAATTCACAAAAAAAAACCTCAATGGGTCGAAACTTTGAATCACACCTTAAATGGTTAAAATTCACTTGTTAAATCAAACATCATAATGGTTAAAATTCTCCCAAATTGAATCATACCTCACATGTTTAAAATTCACCCATTTGGATCACACCTTAAATAGGTTAAAATTCACCCAATTTAATCACACCTTAAACAGGTTAAAATTCACCCAATGCAACCACACAGGTTAAAATTCACACAAAATTGAATCACACCTTAAATGGTTAAAAAATTCACTCACCCGTTATACAATCAAAATTCACCAATTAAATCACACCTCACATGGTTAAAATTCACTCACACCTCCCAAAATTAAAGTTCACTCAAATGAACCACACCTTAAACAGTTAAAATCCACTCAATTGAATCACACCTCACATGGTTAAAATTCACTCACAACTCACACAATTCAAATTAACCCATTACACTTTAAATGGTTAAACTTTCCCAAATGAATTACACCTCACATGGTTAAAATTCACTCACACCTCACTGGTTAAAATTTTCATTTCTAAATCACACCTCAATGGTTAAAATTCACAAAATGAATCACATCTTAACGGTCAAAATTCACATTTTTGAATCACACCTCAATGGTTAAAATTCACATTTTTGAATCATACCATAATGGTTAAAATTCACATTTTTGAATCATACCATAATGGTTAAAATTCACATTTTTGAATCACACCATAATGGTTAAAATTCACATCTTAACGATTAAAATTCTCTCACATATTTCACACAATTAAAAGTCACCCATTACACCTCAAAATAGTTAAAATCCACTCAATTGAATCACATCCTCACATGGTTAAAATTCATTCACAATTCACACAATTAAAATTAACCCATTACACCACACCTTAAATGGTTAAAATTCACCAATTGAATCACACCTCACACGGTTAAAATTCTCTCACACCTTAAATGTTTAAATTCACCAATTGAATCACACCTCACATTAAAATTCTCTCACACCTTAAATGGTTTAAATTCACAATTAAATCCCCCCACACCTTAAATGGTTAAAATTCACCAATTGAATCACACCTCACATGGTTAAAATTCTCTCACACCTTAAATGGTTTAAATTCACCAATTAAATCACACCTCAATGGTTAAAATTCTCATTTTCTGAATCACACCTCAATGGTTAAAATTCATAAAATGAATCACATCTCAAAGGTTAAAATTCACGAAATGAATTACACTTTAATGGTCAAAATTCATATTTTTGAATCACACCTTTAATGGTTAAAATTCACGTCTCAAATTACAATTGCTTGAAATTTGATCACATCATCAAAAAGAAACTTTAAGCAACAATCTTCAAGTCTCCCATGTTTTCACATCTTTTTGGAGAAGGAAAATTTTCAAAATTGTTTTTGCAAAAGTACTTTTGGAAAATCAAGTTTTTGAAATATTCTTTCTTGGGCAACAAATGACAAATCATATGGTCACATCACTTGACCAATCAATTTGCACCGATAAGGGGATCATTTTCATTCAATTCATATAAAAATTGTCGCCAAATACTTGGAACAACAAAAGAATGAATCCTAGAAAGAAAATCAAGGAAATAAGGTCATTGAGAGATCTCGAGTCACTCCTTCCGAAATTCCTTTCTAAATCTGGTCATGATTTGTCACATTCTTGCACATTCATTCAGAAAAGTATCTTAATAATTGGGCTTACAATGGACCATCCATGCAAAAAGAGAAATGAAAGCCTGTTAGGTCGAAAACCCGAAAGGGCGGCCTAAGCAAAAATTAGGGTTCCACAAAGAAAAAAGAGAGAATTATTTCCAAGAAAGAAGTCATCAAAAGAGCTCAAACACTGCATGCCAAAAGCAAGCTCTACCAAGGACAGGAGGCCATTTTTCATTAAACCCAAATATTCTTTGCCAACACCCTACAAATGCAATCACTTGCTAGCCAATTTGGGCCTTTAAAAAAAATGAGCCTTTTCTTTCTTGAAACCCATAAACCAAACCTGGGGTGGGAATTTTAGATGTGAACAAAAAGGAGATCATGGATTTCTTTCTCAAGATCAAAGTGTCAAAGAAAGAAGAACAAAAGAATAAGGACATGCTCGACGAAGGCGTCAATCTTCAATAAGAATGAAGCCAATTGAGAACACTTGACATAAAGGTCAACATACAAAAAGAAAGGGCGTCTTCTGACAAAGGATGCCAACACAAAGATAAGAAAAATCAAATGGCGTCAACACAAATACAAAGAAGACGTGAAAGGAAAAAAGCAAAGGAAAGAAGTCACGAAGCAAATCCAATCCTTGGAGTTCACACTTGGGGGTACATTGGGGAATTTGAGCCTTTATAACTTTCTTTTCACAGCCCAAACCCGGCCTACATTATAACCGATAAACAAAGCCCTCCTTGAGGTTCTGCTTGCTCAAGACATGATGTTAAGCTCTTTCGTTATTCTCCATTGGAAGTATGAAAAGTGCTCGCTAGGTTGAAAACCTGAAAAGGCAGCCTAGGCAAAAGTTAGAGCAAAAGAAAAAAGAAAAAAAAAAAATGATGGATGGTCCAAACACCAATCAAATCTCCTATGAAAAGGTGAATCATCACAAATGGTTCAAACTCAGAGTTCACTTTCTTTCTCATTGCAAACAGTCAAGTCTCTCTTCGAAGACTTCAATTTCAAGTCAAAACTTGGGGCATCCCCCTTTGTTTTCCAAGTGCTTCATCTACATCTCCAAACTAGGGGCATTCTCCCTAATTTGTCAATTCTTCCCACAACATGATCCACACAAGATCACACATCTCCAAACTAGGGGCATTCTCCCTAGTTTGTCGACTAAAATATCTTTTCAGCATAATCAAAACAAGATCACACATCTCCAAACTAGGGGCATTCACCCTAATTTGTCAATTCTTCCCACAACATGATCCACATAAGATCACACATCTCCAAACTATGGGCATTCTCCCTAGTTTGTCGACTAAAAGGTCTTTCCACGACATGATCCACACAAGATCACACATCTCCAAACTAGGGGCATTCTCCCTAGTTTGTCAATTGGTCAGAATTTCAAGTCAATAGCATGTCTCTATCATTGCTCCAAACAATATTGACTTGCAAGGTCATCCAAACTTTTCAAAAATATCATTGCTTTTTCATCATTTTGTTGATTCGGGAAAACTCTCAATCACTTCATCTCTTTAATTGCCTTCGAAGGATTCAGCCTTACAAGCTCCAAGAGAAATGCAAATATGTTTATAAGGGTTTAATGACTTTAATCCCCTCAAAGTGAAAGAGAACAGTTTTGTTTTGCAACCTTAGGGTTTGTCAACATGTCTTCCCAAGAAAACAAAAGTTTCTCAAGATTGTCGTTTACATAACGGATTGCATCCATTTAAAAAATTAGTTTTCAAAATGATTTACAAAGTCCATTCTTTTCATTTTTGAAAGACTTTCTCCAAAAGAGGTACACAACCAAGAATAAAATCAAGGTACACAACTGAGATCACAAGTCAAGTTACACAGTTAAGACACAAGACATCCAAAAACAACAAAAAATTTGGATTATTTGTGAGAACATAAAATCTTTCCAATACACATTTGTTGGGTTGTTGCAAACACTTAAAATCATCCCCAATGAAAAACATTTTTCACTTCCACACAAGAAGACTACATATATTTTGAACTACCACACAAAAGGTTCACAACCATACAATTTTGCACCTCCTAACAAGAAGTCTACACATACACATATGTACAACTTTTCCCTTCCACACAAGAGGTCCACACATACACTTTGAACTTCCAAACAAGAGTTCACACACCCCACATTTCGAACTACGTTCAAACCTGATCCTCTGTGATGGAGGTACGTAGGCAGCCTTCACTAAGGCTCGGTCTCACACCCACAAAACATTTTCTACATTTCGAACTACGTTCGGACCTGATTCTCTCTGATAGAGGTACGTAGGCAGTCTTTCACTAAGACTCGGTCCCACACCCACTCTCACAGTCCAATATCCATATCCACTTACACACTTATCCTCATCTACACACACTCATATTACCAGATTCACATCCACATTCACACATTCCATGATCTCAAGCTGCAAACAATTAGCTTGTTCACATGACATCATTTTACATGTAAACGTTCTAAAACTTGAACATTGACTCAATTGTTTTCATTTGCAGGTTTGTTGATCTCAACAAGTTCTCATGACTTGTTTAAACTAGGGGCATTGGCCCAAGATCGTATTTCGTAGACGATATCTAACATGTTTGAAAAGGAATAGTTCTTGTTTTTGCAGGAGAGTACGTGCCTACCCACTAGCTGAACAAGACACTGAATGCATCTTGGTTCTAGCAAGGAGATTAAAAAAGGTTGAAAAATCCGGAGTTATGCCTTCAGACGGCTAAAAATTTTCGGCATCATCTTAACAAGATTCTGACAACACACATGCTCGGGTTGTCTTGGAACCACGTAAAAATATCCCGGCAAGACTTTTAGGTTGTTAAAACATTTAAAATCAGATCCTAAAAAGTTTTTAAAAAATATTGGGTTGTTTCTTACAATATAAAATCATTCCTGATATACCCACTTTTTCAGGTTGTTATTGACAACATAAAATCAAAATCCTAAAAAGTTTTCAAAAAATATCGGGTTGTTTCTTACAACATAAAATCATTCCTGATATATTCACGTTTTGGGTTGTTATTGACAACATAAAATCAAATCCTAAAAAAGTTCCAAAATATAGGGTTGTTTGAAATAACATAAAATCTATCCCAACCCATTTTTTTAGGTTGTTAAAACACTTAAAATCAAATCCTAAAAAGTTTTAAAAAAAATATCAGGTTGTTTCTTACAACATAAAATCATTCCTGGTATACCCAATTTTTTAGGTTGTTATTGACAACATAAAATCAAATCCTAGAAGAGAGTTCTGAAATATTGGGTTGTTTCTTATAATGTAAAATCACCCCCCAACATAAAGTTTTTGTAGATTTATTTGAAGGAATTTACGCAAACACAAAATTTCAGTTACAAAACTTAGTGTCTTTCTCAGACATTGACATTCGCTTTACAAGCTCTGCCAATGAGGGGCATTCTGTAGACACCTCGTTTTGCTACCTACATAACCTAACAATACAAATTAGGATCCTTTCCAAAATAAACCCAAAGAACGAAGCATACAACTTCTCTAAGACAATTTTGACCATTTGATTGACGAATTGAACTGATTAAACAAATCTCCACTTCAAAATACTCAAAACAATGTGTCACAAGCCCAAATCGGACCACAAGCGCAAATGTTATGATCAATTGAAGGTTTAACGGATAGAGTGCATAATGATTTAATAATTCCAGGTACATAGGATTAATCCAAACTAATTATCATTGGTCCATTAATTGGGTTGATTTTAATTAATGAGGTGTAAACGTCTCATTGGCCTGTAATGATAAATAATTATGGACTCTACTACGTTAGATAAAATCAGTTTAAGTTGGACAAATAGTATGATTAATTAATTAAAATATAAGGATTAATTGAAATAAATCAATTCAAATATTTTAAGAAGATTAAGATCACTATTATATCTAATGTTTATCATAAAAAGTGGGAAAACATTGAACAAACGGATAAATACAAAAAAGGAAGCTGAAAACGTTTGTTTAAAACTCGAAGTACCGGCCGGTACTTTGATTGAGTTTTGAAGTACCGGCCGGCACTTCAAGTACACATTGAAGTACCGGCCGGCACATTGAAGTACCGGCCGGCACTTCAAGTACACATTAAAGTACCGGCCGGCACTTTAAAGTACCGGCCGGCACTTTAAAGTACCGGCCGGCACTTCGGACCTGGAGCATGTTGTTTTATCCCGAAATTATCTCCAAACTTGAATTTTGAATTCTCACACGTCCAAGTCAGTCCACAGCTGGTTGAGGATAAAGAATAGGGATTATTTGAAAATAAAAAATACAAAATTAAACAAATAGCTTCTCGTTTGTTTGGCTATAAAAAGGAAAGAGGGGTTCAGTTACAGGGGTCCCAAGGTTTGAGCTTTAGAGAGGAATTCCAGATCATTCTGTGTATTTCTTCTAAAGCATAAAACGCTCCTAAATAATCCCCCATTAAAAGACAGAGAAAGCTCCCACAAAAATCCCCTACGGCGAAGCTCTGTTCACAGGTACCTGAAGACCATCAAGGAAGCACCATTGGAGTTCTTTTTTGCAGCTGGGCAGTAGACAAACTCCCCACCATTGCAGCCACACAGAAACTCTCTTGATTCTTTGCTCTTCACCCCTTTTCAAAGTTTTTATTGTGATTAATTCTTTGTGTCTTCTATTAATCAATTCTTTGATTGCAGCCAAAGTTGAACATAACTCTGGTGATTCTAAAGCAATCAAAAGGATCTTCTTCCACGTGCATGCAGGTAAGCATTCTTGACTGAATTCTTTATTTGTTTGCCTATTCACATGATGATGACGATAATATGTTTATTTTTCACATGTAAATGATCTTAATAAAGAACTTGAACCTTTAAAATGAAATTTTATGATAAACCATGTTTTTGTACATTGAAATATTTGTTTTTGGCCAAGCTCTATCCTAGAAGACCGATTTTAATCGGGCAAAACGAGGTGCTTACACCTTCTCGTTTTGTAACCAAGCCCCCGAGCCTAGTCTTGAAGGTTCTAGATTAGTTTATTTGTGAATGTAAATTTCTATTGTACTATACTGTATTTAGGAAGCATTCAAATGTAATTTTCTTAGATTGTACCTAGGAAACAACTTTTGCTATGTAATTTTCTGTTTTGGACACTCAATTGTAATCATACAATCCAAATTGAATAAAGAGAAGTATTTTTTTAAGAATTTTCTTGTTTTTCTTCCTTGCAAAAATAAGTGGCGACTCTACTGTAACATCACCTTCATTCTAGAGGGATGATCATTCGTCAGTTGGGTCACATTTTGAGGCCCATTTGACCCTCGGGTCGTGGTTCTCACATAACCTACCCATCTGGATGCAAGGTGAGGATAACCTCCATGTTATTGATTGTGCTAGAACGTGTTTTTGACTTTAGATATCAAGTAATATAGAGGAAGAACAACCATTAGGTTGAGCGTTTCTTGGGTGCCTAACACCTTCCCAAGACATATCTTAGCTCCAGACCTAGCTCAAGACTAGTCCTTTTGTGCACTAAGTCATATTGATGGTTCTTGGACCGATAAACCAAGTGGCGACTCCTTGTTCCTCTGTTCCTAACCCTAAAAAGGTTTGAAAATACAAACGACCCCTTAAAGAAGAAGAAGTGACCAACGCGGCATCTCATAGCTCTCTCTGTCTGTCTGTCTTAATAATCCACCAGAATTCTCTCCGACCCTTTTCACAGCTTTGTCTCCTCTCTCCCTCTCTCTATCTATATCCTCCATTGGAGTTAGTTCCTTCAATGTAATTATGTAAGAAGAGTATTATATAACACATTCCTAAAGCTTGAAGATTTTAAGTGTTTTTACCCACAAACCTATGTAGCCAGGTTTGAGAAATAAATCAATGATTTTGCCTTCTGTATTGAATTTATGATTCTAGATTTTGGTGGGTATTGGATATTGGAGGACTTGGCAGTTTTGCTTTGTTGTATGTATGAATCTTTTAAATAAATGAGATATATGTTTACAATTTCATTGCTTGTTTGAGTATTAGGGTTTTTGAGGTGAAAAGGTATTGGTTTCTGGGGTCTGTTTATGTTCCTCAAGTGGTTTTAGGAATTGGGTATTTGAGGTTAATTGGTATATGTTTCCAGGTCAAAGTTTTTTCCTCAACTAATAATAAGATTGGAGCAATTGAGGTTGAGAAGTATTGGTATTTGGTTTATGTCAATTGATTGAGATATGAGTCGTAAGGTGTGGCGGAAGGTGGCGAGGAAACCAAAGGAGAAGGTTGTTTTGCAAAGTTATCCTAAAATAGAAGATGAAGTTTTGGATTTGGAGCGACAAGAGGATGTAGATTGGACTAGCCTGTCTGATGATACGGTGATTTAGCTGTTTTCTTGTAATCTAAAGAATTATTGGTTTAAGTATGATTTTTTCTATCTTTTATATTTTGTGTAAATATGAAAATTGATAATTATTAAAAAAATGTTTATTATTATTGTGTTTATATATTAAATATATTATAGTATTATGCATTAATAAGTAGTCGCAAACTGTGCGATGCACAAAAAAATTACTTAAAATGAAATCTAAAGAATTATTGGTCTAAATATGATTTTTTCTGTCTTTTATATTTTGTCTAAATATGAAAATTGATAATTATTAAAAGACGTTTATTATTATTGTGTTTATATATTAAATATATTATAGTATTAGACATTTATTATGATTATGTTTAGATATATGGATTGGCCAAAATTGGACATGTGTCACGATCACAATGACTCCAGTGCACTGGAGCACTAGAGCCAAACCAAATCCCCAATTTATATGGTCAATTACTTGATTTTAATTGGGCAACACACCAATTATTGGATTGTTGCACCTAGCTTACCATTAGTCCAACCGTTTTGGTATTATTATCTATTCTTTAAATCTTAGTTATAAAAATGAGAGATTTGAGACTAACCTATATAGTGTCACCACTGAGTCCCTTAGCTTGAGTGTAACAATACCATTGAGCTCTTTCCTGAGTAATATTTTTGTTTGTTACCAAATTAGAAATTATAAAGGAATGGTCGTCAATTTATTTGAAGAGAACAAATAACTAAATTTGTTTAAACTTGCAGAGGGTCTAGTGCCTTGAAGCAAGCTTATAATCATAATCTGATTTCGATCTAAAAGACTTGGAGGCTCGATAGTTGCCTTTGCTCAAATGACTTTTTATCAGTGCAAGAAAAATAAAGAGCTAGAAAGTAAAGTGCTGAAAAATAAACAACAGTAAGTAAAGGGGCAGGTTGCCAATTCCTAAGTTATCATCGCATATGAACGGACCAAAATTTGACTAACAGTAATCAAATCAAACCTTAACATCATCAAAAGACCTTGTATCAAGGCAAAATAGTCAAATAGTGTAATAGTGTGCAATATCTATTACCAATATCAAACTTAGATCAATTCAAGAACACATCTCAAATAAAAGGCATCTAGGAGTTCATTGGGCATCTACTAAGTGTACTAGTAGATATATCGAAGGTACTTGATGTAACAATAAACAAATTGAGGACATTCAATAATCACTCAGATAGTATGAACATGCAAATCGAAGAAAACTTTCATATATTCACAGAAGCATAAGCATTCATAAACTCAAAGGAATAATCTTAGATTAAACTTACTAGCATCTAAGCTAAGTAATCACTGAACATGTTCTCAAATCGAAGTAACTAATCTCTCAAGGGGGTAAGGCTCAAAATCTCAAGTTCTCACTATCCTAAAAGCTCTCAAAAGGTCTCCATGTTCTCTTAAATGTTTTCTCTGGTGGGTTCGTAGTGTCCTTTCTAAATGCTCAAGTCTTTTATTTATAGCTTGATCTTCAACCCTTATCTTTGGCCTTGATTTGCTCTCCAAATGCCACAAAGATATTAGATATTGCTTGATAATTGCTTCGGTCGTGGCCCATTACTTAGGCAGTTATATTCCCCCTGCCATTTTGGGTTTTCTTTTTTATTTATTAAAAAAATAGCATAAATTAAAAAGAAAATTTCTTTATGGGCTCCTCCTGGAATTTTTTTAACGGGGATTCATAATTGATGCCTATTGTAAGGAAAAAATTATCAAAATTGGGATGATACATATTTTAAGAAAAAAATGTGTAAGATTGAGAGGTTAATACTCAATTCTCTATCCCAAATGCTGAAACTTTAGATGTTAAACCCCCTAAAAAAGCTCAATCTATTTGATATTTGCTTCGGAATTAGAAAAAAAAATATATTTAATTTTATATATTTTTAATGTTGTTATATTCAGCTGTGTCCCTTGACAAAATTTTCTGACTCTACCACTGGCTGTGTGGCTTTTGAGTTTAATTTACGCGTGTGACTTTGTAATTGGTGACCCAACCCACGTTGTACAGTTCCTTAATCCAGAAGTTCCATTTTTGGTTGCAGTGGCGATACTGACAAGCTCGCGTCTTCACAACCCATCTCGGTTTGGCCTTCTCTTCCCAATTATCTATTTTTCCACGCACTACCCCTCGTATGCACCATATTGGCATATTAGGACAGAATTGTGCATCCTTCTAAATTTGGCAAGTTCGTGACTAAAAGTCTTATCGAACACATAATCCATAAGAATTTATTGAAGGCAAATACTACATACTTGGAAACTATTGTTCTTCGTTTGGTCTATAAATTAACCACACGAAGGCTTTGGGGAAAAAACAACTCAATCTCATTATTTTCAAACTAATGATTACAACATAACTTAATTTGCCGAAACCAATTCAACATGGTCAACCAGGATCAAAACGTTACAACATGTTGAGGTGCACTCGTCTAAATTTTTATCAGTTACACATGTTTCATTTATCGTGGTGACTTCCAAATACATCACTTTTTTTTTTTTTTTTTAATTTACCAAACACATCACTTATATTGCTTATAACTTATCCTCACTAGGAAATGGTCTTTAAAAAAAAAAAAAAAAATTATAACAAAATGCTGCACCCACTTCTCATATTTTATTGTTATAGAAAGGCTTTTAGAGGTCACCTGTTATTCAAATAAGATCTATTTTTTTTGCTCAGTAAATAAGATCTATTAACAAAAGCCTTCAAAATATTGTATATGTGTGTTTAACTTAAAAAACTAATCATGTTAGTAGTTGCATGCACCCTGTAAATACACTCTAAATATAGAAATGTTGTATGTCACTAATAAAATATACAGGTTCGTCATGCCCCCCCCCCCCCCCCCCCCCTTTTTTTTTTTTCCTCTCTCTCTAAAAGCTGGTGATTTCATGGTAATAGAAAAAAAGAATTACCGTCCTGTTTATTAGAAGATAAAAGTGAGAGATAGATTGAAGTGCACAATAAACAATTGACAAAGAATAATATTAAAGACACAACCTATTTTACAACCATTTATTGAGTGGAGAATTATTTGTTTTACTTTTTAAAAAACAAAATAAAAGGGATTAAACAAATATATCTTTTTATTCAATATTACAAATGAATAAAATAATTAAGTTGGAATTGAAAAACTATTCCCATGCATTTGTTAGGTGAAAACAAAGTGAAATATACTAAACGATTAGGTTTAGACCCTATGTAATTCAGAATACATAATTATTAAATTTAACAATTAATCACACATTAAAAAAAAAAAAAAAAAAAAACCCAGCAATATATTTATATATTTAACCAAGCAGATTTTATATACCACAGATAAATATAAACTAAAGCAATAAGTAACGTGAAACAAAAATTGGTCACAAAGTGGAAAACCAAAGAAAAATATTTCCAGTAGAAAAACCTCTAAGGGGATAAAACTAGTAACTTACCGAATCGTTAAACATCACAGTAGTCCTTAAACTTGTGGAATTCTTTAGTAGTGATCTCCTTTGAACGAGAACCTCTGACACTCTAAGAAACCTCCGTGAAGATTTTCTTAGTGAACCTCATTGGAACTCTGTCTTTATGGTTTCAACCTTACTCATGCTCACTGTGGGATTGAAATAAAAGTGGGGTACGTAAATGGCTCTATCATCTTGGCTAATTACTGGGAATGTAAGAATAATGCTCAAAGATCAAGAACACAAATGAAGCAGGGGAAGAAGATTTTTCTGTTTTGCTCGATCGTCTCACTCTCTCAACTAGTTATGTTGTGTATGAAAATGGCAAAAGGAAATTCTTTTTAACTATGCCAAGTTGCCAACCCACACCCTAGTTCTTGAAAAATTATTTAATAGTTCAGGACTACAAATTAATGCGTAATCTCCCTCTCACATGAATGGTGAGCAGGGGCGGATCCAGGAATTCAATTTAGGGTGAGCACCTAATCTCAAACTTTAATAAATATAATACAAAATAAAGCCAAAAGTCGATAAACATTGTTTATATCAACAAAAAGTGACAAACAATAGGCTCATTATAGCCTTTTACAATTGAAATATTTCTCCATGAATGTTCTAAAAATATTGAAAGAAAAACAATGTTCAAAAAATAAACCAACACATCATAAAATATAAATTCAACTTTTTAAAAAAATTTCCTTTGTTTTTCCACTGACCACTAAACTAACAATCATATTATCTATTTAAAAAAAAAAAATCAAGCAAAAAAAAAATGTTCACACAAATGTCACACTGTACAGTTCACACAAAGGTCACAAATGCCAAAATCCACATAATGAAAATGTAATGTGAAACTTTAACTATTAACTATTAAGTAGGTAGCAAAGAAGTCAAGAACACCGGAACCATTGTCCACTCGGTGTCTCGGTCCACTATAACTATTAAGTTTTAAATATGCTTATAATTATATGCTACCAGTAGTCCAGTACCTATACTGAGCAAAAAATAGTAGTCCAGTACCTGCTGCAGCCTGCCTACCTACTTAACTTTAACTTTCCTAATCAAACAAGCAAACACATTAACTCAAAGTGTCAAAGGAAGAAACTCAAAAATAAAAATTAAACAAGCAAACAGAGAGAGAGAGTCAGAGAGAGTGACGGAGAAAGAGAGACCGAGAGAGTCAAATACCGTGCCGTGATACCGTCGGTCTAGTCGCGAGATCTGTGCCTTCGTGGTCGTCGCCGTTGCGTCGATCCTTCGTCGTGGATGGAAACCAAGTGGCCGAATCTGCCATGGATAGAAACCCAGTCGTTGTTCACACACTCTCTTTCTCTCTCTCTATCTCTCTCTCTCTCTCTCTCTCTCTCTCTCTCTCTCTTTCGAATGGTAAAGTTGATTTTTGCAATCTTGCCTCTTGGCAGCCCATGAAAGTTAGGGTTTTTTTTAAAAAAAAAAAGAAGAAAAATTAATGTTGCTGTTGTGATTTTATTTGGCCTGATGATAATATTGTTGTTGTGATCTTATTTTTGGGCTAATGATAATGTGTGATTTTATTGGGCTATTGTGTATTTTTTTTTTGTAAGGGTCGGCATTCAAAATCAATAAATATCACTTTAGCATATCTATATTTTTTGATATTTATATATATCTAGTAAATTTTTTTTTTTTTTTTTTAAATTTGAGGGTGGGCACCTGCCCACCCTGGTCACACGTTGGATCCGCCCCTGATGGTGAGTATTACAGTGAATTTAATTAGTGAGACCTATATTTATGTGGTGGGACCCACCATTCATATGAGAGGGGGATTACGCATTTATTTGTAGTCATGAACTATTGAATAATCACTCCTAGTTCCTACGCTGACATTGAATGCATGACACACCATTTAAGAAATGCCTCTTATGGCTTCTTCAATAAAATTCAATATGATAGGATAGGCTCTATTGAGCCGTAAGTTATGATTTGCTGGAGTGGGCCTAAAGTGGAGTACAAGCAGGATTTCAGGTTGAATAATAAATTTCACTTGAGCTTGATCGAGCGGGTTTATGCTCACTTGAGCGGCCCTCTTGCTTGGGCAGACCTTAAGCAAGGAATAGACACGATTTTTGTTGGATTGAAAGAATTGTTCACGTTGGGCTCGCTTGAGTGACATATTGGAAAGTTTTAAGTAGCATCCAAATTGTTTTGTTTTGTTTTATTTTTTTATCAGGAATTTTCAACCCTGGTCAATTACACTATCACGAATATTAGCCAATTAAAATCCTAACACAAAGGAATAGAACGTTGAATTATAATAAGATATATATATATATATATATTTTTTTTTTGATAATCTTATAATAATATTTTTTTTATAGGGAAAATAAGATAATATAAAGACTAAT
The DNA here is from genome assembly GCA_907173295.1 of Fagus sylvatica. NCBI lineage: Eukaryota > Viridiplantae > Streptophyta > Magnoliopsida > Fagales > Fagaceae > Fagus > Fagus sylvatica. The sequence goes on along the minus strand of OU015762.1, from coordinate 13,446,048 downwards.
GAAATTACTCAATCAATTTTCCTAAAATATCCTTACTTATAAAATTATATTTACATTTTTCGTGTGTTTCACTTCCCAACAAATTATGTATAAATTGAAAAATTTTATAATTAGTATCATTATCATTTGTTCAAAATTAATATCTCCATAAATTTTTGGTTTTCTTTTTTTAAGTGGCAGTATCTCTCCTACACATTGTAAGATCTAAAAGGTATATTCTTTTGTAATATAGTAACAAAATCCTGAGATATGGAATATGTATCTTTTGTTATTTCTATTTAGAAGGCATGAAATTGAATACATGCCACTGGAGAGTTGGCCCAGTGGTAATTTCTCTTCCCAAAGAGTCCCACCTCTCTATGAGGGCGTGGGTTCGATCCCCAGGATCCCCAAAATATACGTATGTGTGATTTTAAATTAGGATTTCTATCATATATAAAAAAAAATAATAAAAATTGAATACATGAAAGTTAGAAATCTTTGATGATTTTTTAAAAGATCAACTAAAACTTAAAAATAAAGAGCTTTATGCCAAAAAAAAATGAGAACAAAAATAATAATAATAATAAAGAACTTCCTTTCTAGGGTTTAACAAATCACGAGGTATGAATTAGGGGTAGATGAAAATGAAACAACACGAGGCATGAATTAGGCTAAGAGTCGTGTGTGTGAAAAGAAATAAACAATGATTTAGCAAAAAAAAAAAAAAAAAGTAAAGAAATCAACAAAGTATTAATACTAGAGAGATGAAGGTTGGGAGCGGCAGCTAATGTGTTTTTTTTTTTTTTTTTTTTAAATTTATTTGTCAAATCTATTACATAGATTAAGGAATAACTATTAAAAACCTTTTAAAATGAAATGAGTATTCATCAATTTAAGGAACAACTATTAATGATAACAAAAATAAAATTAAACAACTGAATATGGCCCTCCCTAATTCTAATTTATGGGCTTCTGAAGGCTACATAGAATATCTTCAGGGACATTCATGTATACCAAACATGCCTTAAAAGAACGATACGTTGAAACATACATAGAATACCGTATAACCTACTTATCAAGGAAGAATATTGATTTATTTTATTGTGAATAAAAGAAAACAATTGAGCACTTAATATGCATGGATAACCAATGGATCTAATTGTAGTAACATTTCGTACTCGTCTACAAACAGTGATTGGTGAACACGATACCTAGGTTTCAACTCCTTATCATAACTAACAATTTTTTATTTTTATTTTTTTATTATTATTATTTTTTAGATATGATAAGATTTGAAATCTACAGTGTTTGTTCCATGGGTATTGCTCTTTACCACCAAGCCAATACAATGAGTTATTTTATTTTATTTTATTTGTAGTGTATGAGATATTTAAACTTAGGTTTCTTATTTGACGACAAGTTACTTTATCAGTTGCGTTAAATATAACCCACATCTTTTATTTTTATACAAATCTTATAGCCCATTTTGTGTATAATGAATTATATAGTAAACACAAAGGTTAAACAAAATTAAGTTGTTTGTGAATAGTTAGAATTTGATCAATCAAAATTATAGTTTGGTCTTGTTCATTGGATAAACAAGTAACACTCAAGATCAAGATTAAACCTAGATTATTTAACAGATTAAGTATGCACAGCTCCAAATTCGATTCAATCCCTTCCTAAATACTATAGGAATACTTGTTTTTAGTTAATATTCTGCAACTAAAAAGAAAGGGTATCAAATTGACATTTTTATTTCATCATGAAAACTTTACAATTAAAGTGTTGATGAAGCCAAGAGCCTTATAGCTCAACTAGAATTTTTCATTATCCTTTATAAGGAGAACTAGAGTTCAACTCCCCCATTCCAATTATCAAATTTTAAAAAAATAATAATAATAATTTAAAAAGACGAAAATACAAAGTATAAAGAGAAAGTCTTATGAGCAACCAACATGATGTAAGGATTTCTAGGTTTTCCCATTTAGAATAGATGGAAATTCTCCAATAAGAAAAAGTGATACTCGGTATCTATTAAATAACGCCACGAACATAGTCATACCCTGTTCTCGGGAGAAACTAATGATGATTGCCATTAATGTTACCCTTTCAACATATTGCCCTTCACTTTGTCTAGACACTACAAGTAGTCCTCCCATTGGAAGACCTATTTTAAATTTCGAAACAAGTATCTCCAATTTCTAACAAATGAAATCTTTTAAAATACATCCATATTCTACCCCTCCTAAGATTTTGGAACGAGCATATACTTCCACACCTCATTAAACATACTACAAGATGTTTTTTCCATACTTTTTTATATCCATCCGAAATTGTTATTATAGATGGGTACATAAAACTGAATAACTACCATTTTCATAGATCCCTCGATCGATCCGTCAAACTTTAATGTGCATTAACAAATGTATAACTATAAATTTCTTAACTAAAAATTATAGTAAGTTAATTTGCGTAAGTGACTCAACTAAGTTTGTAATAAGCTTAAATTAGTAAGAGAATCCTTTAATCAAACTTGAACATGACAACTGAACTTGACAAAAACCTCGAGTTTCATTCAAACCCTGATTGCAACTTAAACTAACTAATAAAATTTAAATAATTTAATCCTCGACTCGCCCTGACCCATTTATAATACCAAAATATGTAATCTTTTTTTTTGGTTTTCTTTTGTTTTTGGTTTTAAATCTCTCCAATTTTTTAAGGCAATGAAAAAGAAAAGAAAAATACTAAATATATATATAAAAGAGTGTTAGAGATGTACAAAAATCGCAAAGACATGACACCATGTGGGCATCCTTAGGCTTACTATCTTCACATCACCGTAGATTTTGTGCAATGGAGGTGAGAAAATAAGACTTATATATGTTGATGCTCGCTCGCTGATGAGCTGTAGTTTCACACCGTTTCTTCTCTGATCCTTCTTCTCACATCAATGCTGTAATTCTCTTTCCCTAATCCCACACAAAAATCCTCTTTCTCTGTCTCTGTCTTTTGGTGCACAACAACAAACAAAGACATATAGGGGAGAGGGGTAGACACATGCTTTGAGGGTTTGGCTTTGCTCTCTCTCTTTCTCTCTCTCTCTGTCTGTCTGTCTTAATAATCCACCAGAATTCTCTCCGACCCTTTTCACAGCTTTGTCTCCTCTCTCCCTCTCTCTGTCTATATCCTCCATTGGAGCTAGTTCCTTCAATGTAATTCTGTAAGAAGAGTATTATATAATATATTCCTAAAGCTTGAAGATTTTAAGGGTTTACAAACCTATGTAGCCAGGTTTGAGAAATAAATCATTGATTTTGCCTCCTGTATTGAATTTATGATTCTAGATTTTGTTGGGTATTGGATATTGAAGGACTTAGCAGTTTTGCTTTGTTGTATGTATGAATCTTTTAAATAAATGGGATATATGTTTACAATTTCATTGCTTGTTTGAGTATTAGGGTTTTTGAGGTGAAAGGGTATTGGTTTCTGGGGTCTGTTTGTGTTCCTTAAGCGGTTTTAGGAATTGGGTATTTGAGGTTAATTGGTATATGTTTCTGGGTCAAAGTTTTTTCCTTCACTGATAATAAGATTGCAGCAATTGAGGTTGAGAAGTATTGGTATCTGGGTTTGTGTCAATTGATTGAGATATGAGTCGTAGGGTGCGGCGGAAGGTGGCGAGGAAAGGAAAGGAGAAGGTTGTTTTGCAGAGTTATCCTGAAATAGAAGATGAAGTTTTGGATTTGGAGCGACAAGAGGATGTAGATTGGACTAGCCTGCCTGATGATACGGTGATTCAGCTGTTTTCTTGTCTGAATTATCGTGACCGGGCAAGCTTATCGTCTACCTGTAAGACTTGGAGGGGTCTAGGAATTTCTCCTTGTTTGTGGAGCTCATTGGATCTACGTGCACACAAATGCGATGCTGCAATGGCAGCTTCACTTGCTCTTAGATGTGTGAATCTTCAGAAGCTTAGGTTTCGTGGTGCAGAGTCTGCTGATGCAATAATACATCTTCAAGCTAGGAACTTGCGTGAAATAAGTGGTGACTACTGCAGGAAAATAACTGATGCGACTCTTTCTGTGATTGTGGCTCGACATGAGGCACTTGAAAGCCTCCAGCTTGGGCCAGATTTCTGTGAAAGGATCAGTAGTGATGCTATAAAAGCAATAGCAGTTTGTTGTCCTAAATTGAAAAAGCTTCGACTCTCAGGAATTAGGGATGTTCACGGTGATGCCATTAATGCATTGGCTAAACATTGTTCAAATTTGACTGATATAGGGTTCATAGACTGCCTCAATGTTGATGAGATGGCTTTGGGAAATGTAATATCAGTTCGTTTCCTCTCGGTTGCTGGGACTTCAAATATGAAGTGGGGTGTGGTTTCACATCTTTGGCACAAGCTGCCAAACTTGACTGGTTTAGATGTTTCAAGAACTGATATTGGTCCAACTGCTGTTTCAAGATTGTTATCATCATCACAGAGCTTGAAGGTTTTGTGCGCCTTGAATTGTCCAGTACTTGAAGAAGATTCTAGTTTTTCTGCCAATAAAAATAAAGGTAAATTGCTACTTGCCCTTTTTACTGAAATTTTCAAAGGAATAGCTTCGTTATTTGTCGATACTACGAACAAAGGGAAAAATGTGTTTTTGGATTGGAGGAATTCAAAGAATAAGGACAAGAACTTGGATGAAATCATGAATTGGCTTGAGTGGATCCTATCCCATACGCTCTTGCGTATTGCTGAGAGCAATCAACATGGTTTGGATGATTTCTGGCTCAAGCAAGGTGCAGCACTGCTGCTCAGTTTAATGCAGAGCTCACAAGAGGATGTTCAAGAAAGGGCAGCTACCGGACTTGCAACTTTTGTTGTCATTGATGATGAAAATGCCAGCATAGATGGTGGAAGGGCTGAAGCAGTTATGCGAGATGGTGGCATACGCCTCCTTCTGGACTTAGCAAAATCTTGGCGGGAAGGGCTTCAGTCAGAGGCTGCAAAGGTAAATTTATTTATGGGGAGCTATCTTATTTTTAATAGGTTTAATTCAGTTATGATCTCAATAGATGGGTTGGTTAGATTTTGATGAGATGCACTTGATACAATGCATACATAATCATTCTACGATTATTTTGTTATCTTACTACAGTTTTGAGCTTGATTATCGTGTAGGCTATAGCAAACTTGTCTGTGAATGCAAATGTTGCAAAGGCGGTTGCGGAAGAAGGAGGAATCAATATTCTTGCTGGTTTGGCAAGGTCCATGAATAGGCTGGTTGCTGAAGAAGCTGCTGGAGGACTATGGAATCTTTCTGTTGGGGAAGAACACAAGGTTTGATTTTTGGAATTCATTCTCTCATTGTATGGCATATACTCAAAATTTCTAGTCCTGAATACATAAAATTCCCTGTTAGGGTGCCATCGCTGAAGCTGGAGGTGTAAAAGCCTTAGTTGATCTTATATTCAAATGGTCCACTGGTGGTGAAGGAGTCCTGGTAGGTTCCTTTAATGTCTTGCATTCTTTCTGCTCCATTTATGTCATTCTTGATTTTCTTCCATATGATTGGAAGTTGCTGTTTCATGATGATTAAGTTGTGGCTTGGTTTACGTCTTTGTGTTTTCAGGAACGTGCAGCTGGTGCATTGGCAAATTTGGCAGCTGATGACAAGTGTAGCACAGAGGTTGCAGTGGCAGGCGGTGTACATGCTTTGGTGATGCTTGCTCGTAATTGCAAATTTGATGGAGTACAAGAGCAGGTACTTTTTCATTATTAGGATAGAATATCCCAAATGAGCACATTGACATTATTGGGCTAGAATATCCCTAACTGAAGTTCATGTGCACTTCTATATCGAAATGTCAATGTATGGTATGCATTTATGGTGCGCAGGGTTACAGCCTGATGCAATGAGGAGGTTTCTTTATTGATTGTTTTCTGTAGTTAGAAGTTATGCTATTGACTTATTTTTCCACTCCTGTTTTGTAATCCATCTTCCTCATCCTATAGGGATGACCACATTATCCTGTATTTGCTTTCTTTTGGCGCTTGGCTATTGATTTATGCATTGCTTGGGTAGAGTGATGCAGAGATAACATCTTAAAATTGATGTTCGCTGTCATTGTAGTGATTGATATCTGATTTCATGTTTCAAATGGTTTTGTAATATTATCTGGCACAATGGTTATCCTACAGTGAGATCCAATTGCTCCCTCTCTCTTCCTTCCTGCACATGTCTGCATGTTGCTTTGTTGCAAATTCATTAACTACTCTAATGGTAAATATCAGGCTGCTCGCGCCTTGGCTAATTTGGCTGCTCATGGAGATAGCAACAGTAACAATGCTGCCGTTGGACAAGAGGCAGGTGCTCTTGAAGCACTTGTTCAGCTTACACGTTCTCCTAATGAAGGTGTCAGGTAGTTTTCAATTTCTTCTGAATTTATATTTCTTATTTTAGCTCCTCTACAATTTCATTGTTGCATTTATTGGCATCTATTGATATCCTGTAATTTAACAATTCTTAGCATCTTTGTTATTGCTAATAGATTCATTTATCCATGGCTTCTAACTTATGTTGTTGTTTTTTTCCTGTCATTCTTACTATTTCCATTGTTTTGATAAATGCATTTTGTATAAAAATTCATGGCAGGACCCCCCCCTCCCCACAAAAAAGGAAAACAAAGAACTCCCCAGACTGTAATTTGGAATTGGTTAGATATGTTCGGTTGATGAGCATGTTTCTTATTTCTCTAACAGTTGCTCATTTTTGTTTCATTGTAATAGTGCTTCTGGATTTATTTTTACATATAGAAGGCTTCTTGAGTAATGGTAATTCAGTTAATTGTCTGACTGAACAAGTTGACACTAAGTGTACTTCTAGCAAAAGTTATCCTTATCCCTCTTTGCTTAAAAGGAAAATAAAGCCAAGGGGGTTGGGGGGGGCGGGGACTTTCTCCCATCAAATTTTTTTTGGTTAAGCATTTGGAGAAGCATTTATACATAGTCGTTGATCTTTGAAGCTACATTGTTATTGCCGTATTCATTTCTTTATTTTAGGACAATGATTTCTGATGCAAAATATATACAGTACTGATCTTCATTTAACTTTTTAAAATTTTAACAATCAAATCCACTGTAGCTGCCTTGATATGGACTTTGGATAACATAACCCCTTTCAGTCACCCAAAAGATGCTAAATAATCATGGATCTTACCAATTCACCGTTCAGCCTGTCTATGTTGACTAGCAATTATTGTCCATGTACCAATCTTCTTCAAATTATATATAGATAACTATAGTTTGTCTTCAGCCGTTATTGGTTTATCTAATATGACTCAAATGTTTCTTATATCATTATATCTACTTATATGCTATGTATGGCTTGTTCATGAGTTTTATCTGATCAGTGTATTTGCTTGTCAAATAGGCAAGAAGCTGCTGGTGCATTGTGGAATTTATCATTTGATGACAGAAATCGAGAAGCGATTGCAGCGGCTGGTGGTGTTGAGGCCTTGGTATGATATTTACCTTGTTGAGTCCAAACCGTTTTAGTTGTTGAAATCCCACGTGGCCTTTTGCACTTCCTACAATAAACAGTACTTCAAGATGGAGTACTTTGTTTGATATGCTGTAGAAGAGGGGAATTCTTCAATGCCCATTTAGAAAGTGCTTCTTAATAACCTAGTGCTCTCAGTAACATAGGAAAAAAAGGTGAAGCCCTTCACCTGCATAAGTACTTTCTTGTTACTATTTTTAACTGGAAGTACCATTTCTTTGAATATAAAGGCATAATATAAGGTTCAGGAACTATAGGCTCCTGTTGCTGAAGTTTACATGTCAGAAATATGGAATTGTCGGCTGTACACCTTTTGAACTTTGATTGAAAGGTTTGCTTTTGCATGTGAATATGTTGTTTCTTCTGTTAAAGAAGCAGCAGCCATATTAAAGCAATAATTAAGCATAATTTTGTCCTAGTCAAGGAAAACTCACATTTAGAGAGGAAGAACAACTTTTTAAAGTCTAAGCATGTATAAGTGTGCATCAATATGCTTATTTATTGCTTAAGTTTTATTTTAATGCAATTTCTTGATTTCAGTCTTTTCAACCACCGGTTTCTCTCCCTGACTGTTGTTTAAAGATAATTTATTAGTGTTTACTTCCTTAAATGCTTTAATTATTTACAATTACATTCTTTAACCCTTTTTTTTTTTATAAGTAAGAGATGCTTATTAAAAGAGAAAGAGCTTAAGTGCATAAAGCATGCACTCAAAGCGAATTACAAAATCAGATCAGAATTATCTAAAGCCAAAGAAGCTAAAAATTCTCCTACAGAGGGAGAAGAAGTAAAACCCCAAGCCCGAGACCAATCAAACAAAAGCCCAAAGAAAATCTCTAATAGTTTATCCAAAGCAGTCTCCTTGTCTTCAAAGGTACGGCTATTTCTCTCCCGCCAAATAGTCCACATTAGGCAAAAAGGAATCAGATTCCACACGCCGGAAGACTTCTTCACAAACCAATTCTGCCAGCCAAATAAAAGATCCGAAACTCAAGACGGTAGCACCCAATCAATCCCCATAGAATGAAACACTAAGCTCCACAACTTCTGGGCTGCCCAACAATGAATGAAAAAGTGGTCCACTGACTCATCATCAGCTTTACACATACAATACCACCCTGCCAACACCAAACCCCGTTTCTTTAAATTGTCACAAGTAAGAATCCGCCCCCAAGTCACTGTCCACATGAAAAAGGCAACCCTTCTAGGAGATTTCACTCCCCAAATACTCTTCCAAGGGAAGTGCACCACCTCCGGCGCATGAAGAGCATGATAATAGGAACGAGAATCAAAAGTCCCATTCCGATTTAGTCTCCAATGCAACTTATCCGCAACTTCACCCCTGGGAATATATATATATAATATATATATATATATTTTTTTTGATAGGTAATGAAAAATTTTATTAACAAAAAAAGAAAAAGGAAAAAAGGCAATGACCCAGGTACACAGGAAGTATACTTAGATCAAAGCACAAAATTACAGCATGCAGAAATCTAAAAATTCAAAAATAGAAGCAAAAGAAGAAGAGCCTAAGGCATTAGACCAATCCATCAAGGTGCGAAGAAGGAGCCACTTAAGCTCCAACACACTTCTTTCCTTGCCCTCAAAAGCTCTTAAGTTACGCTCCCACCATAACACACCAAAAGATACCATGAGGGATTGAGTTCCAAAGATCCTGGATCTTTGATTTTCCCCTGCCTTCCCCCCAACAAGCTAGGAGCTCCAAAACCCCTTTAGGCATAACCCACTGCAAACCAAAAAGACTGAATATACAGCTCCAAAGATCAGAAACAAAGGGGCAGTGTAAAAGAAGGTGGTCTGTGGATTCCCCACTTGCTTTACACATATAGCACCAGTCTATCACCATCACCCCTGGGAATATTAGAATGAAGGAGGGAGAAGAAAGTCGTTACCTGATCCAGCTCCCAATCATTAAAACTCCTCCCAAACTTAAAATTCCAATCTCGAAGATGGCCAGGACTTTGAGAAACAAGAACCGAGTCAACTGAGTCATCTTGATTAAGAGAGCAACCAAACAGAACAGGAAAGGTCTCTTTCAAAGAACGATCAGAACACCAGTTGTCATACCAAAAAAGCACTTGATCCCCCAGACCAATATCAAAAACAAAGTAAGCAGAAAAGACATCGTAACCCATCCTAATGTGCTTCCACTGACTGCAACCATGAGTTCCCCGAGGTTTATTGGTGGTCCAACCCCCTCTCTCAACCCATATTTAGCAACCAACACCCGCCTCTAGAGACTTAACTCCTCCAACCCAAGTCGCCATAACCATTTGCCCAAGAGAGCACGATTAAACGGAATAAGATGCCGAACTCCAAGTCCGCCAGATTGGATAGGAGAGCACACCTTGTCCCAACCCCACCAAGTGATACTTATGAGTCTCCCCCATCCCTCCCCAAAGGAAATTACGTTGAATGCTTTCAATCCGATTGGTAACACTAACTGGGATGGGAAACAAGGAAAGGAAATATGTGGGCAAGCTAGCCAAAGTACTCTTAAGCAAAGTTAAACGCCCCCCTCTGGATAAATAGATATTTTGCCACCCTGCTAAACGCCGTTCAATTTTCTCTATAATGGGATTCTAAATCCCTATAGCATTGTTGGAAGCCCCCAAAGGCATATCAAGATACTGTAAAGGAAGCGATCCAATATGACACGAAAGAAGCGCTGCCAGCTCAGCTATCCCATCCACCTCCCCAATTGGGACCATCTCACTTTTGTTCATATTCACTCTAAGGCTAGTCACTGCCTCAAAACAGGTGAGGGCCATACGAATATACAAAAGTTGTTCAAGATCAGCATCACAAAACAAAATTGTGTCATTCGCATACAAAAGATGAGAGACACAAACACCAGCTTCCTCAGCCCGACCCACCTGAATACCCTTAAGAAGGCCCCCTTTAACAGTCTTCTGCAACATTCGACTAAGCACCTCCATGATTAAAAGGAAAAGCAAAGGCGAAAGAGGATCTCCTTGTCTCAACCCTCAACTGCTATCAAAAAAGCCAGTAGGGGCACCATTAACAATAACAGAAAACTGAACTGTTGAAGTGTAAGCCTGCATCCAACGAATCCATTTACTCCCAAACCTCCTCCGATCCAAAATATAATAAAGGCAATCCCAGTTCACATGATCATACGCCTTTTCAATGTCAAGCTTACAAATAAGCCCAGGAATACCACTCTTGATCCGGCTGTCCAAACACTCATTAGCAATAAGCACTGAATCTAATATTTTCCTCCCTCCCACAAAAGAATTCTGGGCTTTAGAGACGATACTATCAAGAACCAAAGCCAATCTATTAGCTAGAACTTTGGCCAACAACTTATAAACACTCCCAATCAAACTGATAGGACGAAAATCCCGAATATTCAAGGCATTAACCTTCTTAGGAATCAAAGAAAGGAAGGTAGCATTAAGAGATTTTTCAAACTTACCTTAATTTCACTTTACTGTTAGACCAGTACTGGCCACTATTCTGGTCTGGTTGAACCAAGAAAATATCTGAAATTTGGTGAATTCAATGAAAACCATCCTTCAATTGAACCAGATTACTGAACTAGTTTTACAAGAAGCAGTTTGATCAGCAAATAGACTGGCTGTGTTTTCCTTAGGCATTGTTATCTATGCATAACAATTGCACTCTTTTGGGGCCTACTTACAAAATCCATTACTTTTAAGGCTGGATAACTCATCTAATTTATAAAATTTATAGCAAGTAGTTTATGTATAATTGTAGTTCTTTATCATACAACTTTAAAATCTATGTCTAAATTATATATTTTTCATTTCAAATGGATTGTCAACTGAAAATTTGAACTTCATTATCTTTTTAGTTGTACAAATTTCATCTTTATGACATTCACACACAACAATTGCTCAAACGCATGGAAGCACATGAAACCTACTCAGCTTTGATTTAATGGGCTTCTCAACTTACGTGAGAAATGTTGATTTCATGTTGAAGATCATCAAAATTGCAAAAAAATCTGTTAGCAAATGTTTGGTTTAGGGTTTCATTGTATCTTGAAGCTTTAATCTCATAACATGCAAATTTTTCCTTCGACAAAGGGAACACTAGTGACTCCATCATGAACTCCTCCGCTACCTTGTGATGGAAAAAGTGTGGAGGTTAAGTGTTTTTTTGGTACTTCAAATTGATTCCAAAATCTTCAAATTCTAGTTTGAGGGAGGGAATCATATTATATTACATTGTCCTATGTCGGGGGTGTTGTGAAGTTTTGTTTTTTGAACATTCGAGATCAGTGGGTGTTGGTTTCCAAATTCCATGGGGGAGAACAACAAGGGTAATATGTGTTTCCATGGGTAGGGACCAATTTTTTCTTCACAATTAAAATCCAATACTTGCAAAGTAATGGTGACAAATAAAGAGTGGAAATGGGGGAGTGGTGAGGGTAGATGGCAAGACAAAGGGTCGTGGGTGGGACAAAGATCAGGAAAGCAATTGAGGGAGGGTGGCTGATGTACCTTGTTCATTGGCAAAAGGTGTTGGCCTAACGATTGGTGTGTGAGGAAGAGCAAATTGACAAGGGTGTAGGAAACTAAAGGCCAGTAAGGATTGACAGCCCCAACATGAAGGCACGAAGTTATCTTTATTTTTTTTTATTATTATTTTTTATCTGTAGAAAAAGTATTTTATTGCACCAAAAAAATGTGAGTTTACCCAGTACACAGGTTGTGTACAGAGGACAAAACTCAAAAACAAAGTTATCAACATTCTTTATGCGGAATAATTGATATGGAAAGTTAGCTATAAATCATGAATTAGATACCCAAGGGGAGAAAAACTATTAGACATGTTAGCAAGCATATTATTACACCTGTCAGCCAAGCAGGAATTAGAGGAATTTTAATTCAAAAAGCAACAAAATGCTTTGTATTTCACTATGCGAAGTGGACATAAGGTCTTGTGTTGGATGAACAAATAATGTGACAAGACAAATGGGCCATACCTTTCCACTGATCCAATTGAGAGATTAGAGATGGGGACGACAACATGCAAGCCCAACAAAAGGAAAAGACCAATTCTCAAGGTGGCGTCACTCTGGTGGGCTTTTGGTTGCCAAATGGGTGCGGTTGTTCAGCTATTGAAGGGGCCTCCTCAAACTCTCATGAACGACCTGTTGAGGAGAAGCCTACAGAAAAGGAGAATCATGCATGATAACTCGAGTGGCAAGGGTTCGCAACCATCAGGCTCATGCGGTACTTTTGACATTGTAGAGACTTCATTGACCACATAGGATTGACTGGCAGAGGAGGTAGAATGGTGTTGGGGGCTCGAATTGGCAATGGGCGAGGGCGAACAGAACTCGGAGGCTCCACAGGTGCAGATTCTGAAAAATGGAGGCCATTTATTGGTGCCATACTTCATGGAGCATTTTTACCTAATAACTATTAGAAAGTATGGCATTCCAATGACCTGCACTGGAATTCCAAAGGAGGGAAGGGCGATGGTATCGGTAGACTCCTGAGGCGATCAATTTTCCAAGGAGCAAGGGGAATCCTACCTTTCACCTCTTGGTGGTGAGATGAAATTGCTTAAAGAGAGATGGAGGAAGTCTGTAGTTGAAGGAAGCACACGAAGTACAGTCTATTAAGTTCCAAAGGAACCAATAATTATGAGGTGAGAAAATTTGGTAGGAGTAGGAGACATGAAGGAAACGCGGTTGCAAGGCTCCTGACATGTCCCAATGAAGATATGCATGATTTCTTGGAACATTAGGGGTTTAAACAACCTTAATTAACGAGTTGTGGTAAAAAAAATTCTGAAAGAGTTGAGGTGTGACATGGTCTGTATCCAAGAAACAAAATTGATAAAAATTTCAACATGTATTGTTGAAAGTTTATGGGGAAGCTTGCCTCCTGGGCATGAGGATAAATTGCTTAGGCTGTCAGGGGTGAATGCCCTTGGATTACCTGGTAATTGCATCTAGCGGGTGGGGACAGTTGCCCGTAGGAGTTTGATAGCAGTGAGGATTGTTGTACAGGTTCTGCGACGTCAACCTCTCTGAGTGAAGTTCTCCTATGTTATAAAAAAGAGAAAAAGAAAAAAGGGGGAGCCCATTTGTGGATTGGGTAGCACTTGGGGAGAACACAGTTGGGTGCTGATAATGTGGGACAAAAGGGTGGTGGAGAGGAATTGATGTAGTGGTGGGGAGATTTTTAGCGTCATGTTTGTTAAAATCTGTAGAGGATGCGTTCACTTGGCTTTCAACAGTGTAAATGGTCCCAATGATGACGGGTTAAGGAGTATCCAATGGGAAGAGTTGAGAGATGTTGTTCGGCGGGGGAGTGGCATAGTGTGTTGCTAGGGCTTCAACGTTGTTAGAGGTTATGGTAGTTTCAACCCTACTATTATGGAGTTTTTGGACTTTTTATTTGAGCATGTGGAATGCAGCTCTTTGATTCATGTGCACCATATGAGGGAGAGGAATAATTTCATTTTCAATGGAGTGGAGTTCTCTATAATTGAGCTGAAGTCAACATATTTCAGATCTTTGTCTGAGTGGTAGTGCATCTTTGGTGTAACTGAAGTGAATTGTGTTGGTTTTGTTGATTTCATTTATTTCCATCTGTAATTCTTTTATGTGTAATTCTATATGAGCTTGTTATGTATGCATCTTGTGTACATGAGATATCTCCTTGATTCTATTAAAAATTTGTTACTTATAAAAGGATCTCATGTGATAATTTAGGTTACTCTTGCACAATCCTGTTCAAATGCCTCCCCAGGCCTTCAAGAGAGGGCTGCCGGTGCTCTCTGGGGATTGTCAGTGTCAGAAGCCAACAGGTATGTGCTTGAGTTCATAACTTTTTCCTATAATTATCGTCACATTTGTGTTTTACATACATAATTCCTAGACAAGCTTTAATGAATCTAGAAATGCACCTAAGAATTATGCTAATGCAAAACTGACACAGCATTTGTTGCATGACTAACTACAATCTTATCAGGGAGCGCGGTTTGAAACAAATTAAAAACCTGATCCTGTGCAGTGCCTTACTCTTTGTTCTTTCCCTCCTTTTTGGTTTGAAGAGAGGAGCACAGTGTCTTACTTGAATGAGCTTTAAATTTTACGATGATTTTCTTGATAACTCATTACCTTTGCTATAAAAATTGATGCAACCTATAGCTGTCTGTGGTTTGGATACAAATCCATGAGATTGCGTTTTGGTTGGATTAAAGGCGGTAGAGTTTTGATAGAGTGTTTGAATTCATCATATCAATCCAGCTTGGATCTAGTACATCATATACAATTAACTTGCAAGTAATAAATTTTTTTTTTTTGCTTACTTCTCATTGCATTTAAGGACGTGCTTATGATACTATATTTGTAAAAGATTGATTTGGTAGGACATCTTTGTGTTAAAAATAAAACTTTAAAGCCAATAACATAGGTCATAACATTTGGATATTACATCTACGATTTGAATCATATATAGCAGCATTATTCTGCCAAATATGCGTCATGCTTGATCTCTTGATGGCCCTAGACAAAGGCACAAATGTATTGGTTTTTCTAATTCAGACACTTTTAAGACTTTATCCTGATTTGCATCAATTTCCTTGGTTATACACATATCATAGCTTGTATACAAAAAGCCCAGTCAAGTGACAAGGATCTTTTTAAATTGTTACTTTTACCTATTTAAAATTTAGCACCACTGCAATTGGGCTCCAATTCCTAAGGCGGTCATACCGATTGAAAGAACAATAGTTTATTCTGTATTGAGTATTGGCTTAAGGGGGGTAGTTTATGTTGTATTGAGTATTGGCTTAAGGGGGTGGTGCACTGGTCAAAGAACTCTGGGGTGAGCCGTAAACCTGGACGTCTTGGGTTCGAGTAGCCTCCTGCGTGAATTCAACCTCTTGGGGCCATCAGACAGGGGGAATTTAATTGCCCCTTGAGTTACCTGAGGTGCACTTGCGGGAAACTCCTTGCCGAGGGCCTGTGCACCCCCAGGATTAGTCCGAGCAAAATTGCTTTGGACACCTGGTGCCAATCAAAAAATAAAAAATTGAGTATTGCCTTAAGTTGAGAATGCTAAATGATCTTCTTGCTCATTTATTTGATCCCATTGGTTTTTTCGTAAGGCATTTCTCTCCAACCTATGTGGGACTTCTCCTCAACCTTAAAGGTTGTTATGAGGAATATTGTGTAACTTATGAGGGTAGTTGGACATTTTGTATTCGTAATATATGAGAATTAGGGTTAATTAGTTTCTAATCCTAAGCCGATTTTTGGTTTAGATTGTATCAAAGTCTATTGTCGCAAACCCACCATCCATGATTATCATCGACAACTTATACACAAGAATCGACCATTGCCAACTACCCTGTCTCCACAATCGACCACCTTAACCATAATCTATCATTGTCGACCATTCATAAACCATACTCAACCACTGCATTCCAAAACTGACCACCAGACCATATATAAACCATCCTCGACCACCGTCGACCATTAATCAATCTCAGTCGATCACCACAACCATCACTTGAACCATCGTTGTAGCTGTCATAGTCTCTGGCCGACAAACTCAAGCCCAATATCGAGAGCCCATACTGCCGATTTTATTTGTCAGCTGTTGTGGCCCTTCTCTTTTGTTGCTGGCAATTGTATGTCGCGTTGTTACACCTCTATGTGTCCATTGGTTTCTTTGTCATTCTCGAGGTAGTGGTTCCCTGTTTAACCACAATTTTGTAGCTGAAATAAGAATGTTTGGAAGGATGAGAACATGTTTTTTTTGGTTGATAAAATAAGAACATGTTAAAGAAGAAGGTAATAGAGAGTATGATTTTAGATAGAATTGAATGGCGAAAACAAATACATGTGGCCGAACCTGACTACTTTGGTGAGGATCCAATAGCCGATCCCAAAATTTTTGGGACTAAGGCTTGTTGTTGTTGGAGCTTGGTCTAATGTAGTTTAATCTATTGGTATCTTTGTGTGTTGGTGGCCTCTTAGATGACTGAATTGGGTGTGTTGATAATGGAGTCTTGCTCAGTTGGTTAATTTATTTGTTTTATTTTTGGTTAATTGGGTATTATTCCTTAATTAGTTGGTGTCATGGAGTTGAGGAAAGAATTGGATCCTGACCTTTTTTTTTCCTGAATTATTTTCAATGACCTTCATTAAATTGAGTAACAACAATTATGCTCAATGGGCCAAATCAATGGAAGATTTTTTGTTGGGTAGGAATTAGTATTTGGTTTCAGATCCCCCTGTGCCTATTGATTCAAAATATGTTGATTGGAGAGCAGAGGACGTCCAAATTATTAGTTTTTTTTTTGTGTGTGTGTGTGTGTGGGGGGGATAGTATGGAACCTCAAATCAGTAGTACCCTAGTTTTTTAGATACTGCCAAACTTGTGTGGGAACAAACATGAGAGTTATATTTTGGTGTGAGCAATCTTCGTTGGATTTATCAGCATCACCAAAATCATTTCTCCTTACAGATGACTGATAAAACGTTGGGAAGACTATTATGCTTAGTTATAAAAAATGTGAGAAGCGTAATATCTTTCAACCTATCTTTGCATATGTATAAGCAATGCAATGACAAATGGAGTGTATTCTTGTTGCTCAGTTTCAGTTTGGCCTTCCTCGATCATTTGATCATGTCAAATCTCAAATCTTGGTTAGAAAAGACTTTCCTTCTTTGAGCGACGTTTTTAATCACCTTCGTCAAGCTTTGTTATCTTACTCTAGCAGCGATTTCATCACTTATTCTTCGGACCGATCTGCTTTAGTTTATACAGTTGGAGGTCGAGGTAACAAAGGTTGTGGTAATAGAGGCCGTGGGGACCGAGATCAAAGGGGAGGCCGAGGTAGAGGCAGGGGACCCCCTCGTAAATGTACTCCTTGAGGGGTGAGAATCACACAGTAGATTTTTGTTGGGATCTTAATGGGAAACCTACACATCAGTTTAGTCTACAGGAGGAGAAAAATACTTCAGTCTTTTACACCAACCTCAACCAACAAAGTGGTTTCTATTTCTGAGAATACCATTTCCTTGTGTCCATGCAATCACAGCCTGTTGCATCTCCTTCCATTGCAACCTTAGTTCAGAAAGGTACTTCTACAGCTTGTCTCACCATTCAGGAGCCTCGGGTCATTGACTCGGGAGCCATTGATCACATGACTGGTAATTTAGGTTTGCTTTCCGATCTTTAATCTCCTAATAGTTTCTGTTCTGTCACTCTAGCTGATGGTCCAACCACTTAAATTTCTAGTTTGGGCACTGTTAATCTTAGTCCCCCTCTTTTGTTATACTCTGTCTTATACGTTCTGAAATTTCCTTTTAGCCTCATGTCTATAATTAAAATGATTAAAGCTCTTAATCTGTGATGCAATATTCTTGCCTACCTATTGCCTTTTTCAGGATCTCAAGACGGGGAGGAAGATTGGTGGCAGGTAGAAGTTGAGAGACTTTATTACCATGATAATGGTTCCTCCTGTTTAGTGGCACTTCAATCACCAGATTCTCCAATTCAACATAATTGTTGTCTTGGCCATCATTCTCTTCAAATTTTTCTTTTTGATAAAATTGGAGAACTTCACTCAGAGAGTTGCACGTCGCAGAGCATACTGTACAACAATTCTCACTGCTATCATTCTGAATTTGAAGTTAATATCGTCATGCCATCACATTAAGTCCTTGTTATGTGAAGCCTATCAGTTGAGTAAGCACCATAGGATGCCTCTTTTTCCTCGATGTGAGAGTCATGTTAGTAGTCCATTTCATTTGGTTCATTCAGATATTTGGAGTCCAACAAGAGTCTAGTCCTATTTAGGGTTTAGGTATTTTGTTATCTTTGTTGATGACTATTCTCGAGTCACATATCTTTATCCTATGAAAGACAGATTAGAGTTGTATTCCATTTATAAATCTTTTTAGGTGGAAATAAAGACTCGGTTTGATGTTTCACTTCGTATATTTAAGTACTGGTGCATTTTTTTTTTATATATCTTTGAATTGATTCTTTGATGATCATGACATAATTCATTAATCCTCTTGCTCCCATACTCCGCAACAAAATGGTGTGGTAGAGCGTAATTGAGGCATTTATTAGAAGTTGCCCGTGCACTTTTATTCCATATGAGTGTTCCGAAGCTGTATTGGAGTGATGCTGTGCAAACAAGTTTTTATCTTATCAATTGTATGCCCTCAACAATTCTTGGTAGTTAGATACCTTATGTTCTATTGTCCTCAGATACACCTATGTTCCATTTACCTCCTAGAATCTTACCTATCAAAAAAAAAATTTACCTCCTAGAATCTTTGGGTGTTTGCTATGCTCATGTTTAAGACCTGGGGGTGATAAACTAGATCCCAAATCCATTAAGTATGTTTTATTGGTTGTTCTCGTACTGAAAAGGGTTACAAATGTTACTCCCCTTCCTTTTGTTGTCATTTTGTGAGTGCTGATGTCACATTTCTTGAGTCAACTTCATATTTTTCCTCTTCTTCTTCTAACATTGATGGTTCTTCTACTTGTCTTCCTCGAGTAACCCCATTGTCTCCAATCATTGCACCAGAGAAACCGTTACAGGTATATAGTTGTCAATGTTCGCTTTCTTCTGAGACTTCTTCCCTGCCCGCGGATTCGCCCCAAGCTCCTACTGAGACAACACCTCAGCTTTGTGATCTACCAGATCCAGATTCAAATTCTGTGTCTATTGCGTTGCGTAAAGGTAAAGATAGTTTTATTTCTGACCTTATCTCCCAATTTGTCTCATACGCACATTTGTCACCATCTCTTCGTGCGTTTACTCTTTCTGTCCCCTCTATGGTTATTCCTAAGTCTGTTCTGGAGATTCTGTTTATTCTTGGTTGGAACTTGGAAAACAACTATAGAAGAAGAGATCTTAGTATTCCATCAGAATGACACTGGACCTAGTCTTTCTTCCTTTTGGAAAATCCATTGTTGGTGATTGTTGGGTGTACAGTGTGAAGTACTTACCTGATGGGTCTATTGAGCTGAGCGCTTGAAGGCTTGTTTTGTAGCTAAGGGATATACACAGACTTATGTTTTGGATTATTCTTAAACATTTGTCCCTGTTGCTAAGATTGCTTCTGTTTGTATTTTAATACCACTAGCTGCTAACCTTGGTTGGTTGTTGTTTTTAGTTAGATATTAAAAATGCACTCTTATACAGGAGGAAGTTTACATGAAGCAACCACCCGAGTTTGTTGCTAGGGGGGAGTCTAGGAAGGTGTGTAGACTAAGCAAAACCATTTATGGTCTTAAGCAATCTCCTAGGGCATGGTTTGGTAAGTTTAGTGAAGCAGTGGTCCAATTTGGGATGAAACATTGTCAATATGATCACTATGTTTTCTCTCATACTTCTGAAAGAGGGAAAATCTTACTGATTGTTTATGTTGATGACGAAATTATTAGTGATGATGACAAGAAGAGAATTACTGAGCTAAAGGCGTTCCTTCAATCATCATTTTTGGACTCAGGAATTGGGAAAGTTACATTTCTTCTTGGGTATTGAAGTAGCATGCTCCCAGGAAGAAATTAGATTGTCACAAAAGAAATATGTGCTGGATATATTAGAAGAAATGAGCTTGTCTGGTTCAAAACCTGTAGAGACCCTTATGGATCCCAATGTCAAATTGTATATGGATCAGAGGAGTTGTTATCTAATCCAGAGAGATATTGTCGTTTGGTTGGTAAGTTACCTGAACAAATATTTCCTTTGCCGTGTGTTGTGAGTTAGTATATGGATGGACCTCATCGTCCACATTGGAAAGCCGTTCTTTGGATTGTGGGATACCTTAAGGCTCATCTTGAGCGTTGTCTTTTATATAGAGCCAATAATGATTTGTGTGTAGATGCTTTTACAGATTAGGATTGAGTAGGATCACCCTCAGATTGGAGGTCTACCACAAGATACTGTTCTTTCCTAGGAGGTAACTTGATCACTTGGAAGAGTAAAAAGCAGAGTGTTGTGTCTCGTTCTAGTGCTGAGGCTGAATATAGACCCATGGCTTAGGCCTTGTGTGAGCTTATGTGGATTAAGCATCTTCTAGAGGAATTGAGGTTTGATGTACCTATGACCATGTATTGTGACTAATAAGCAACTAATCATATTGTTTCCAACCTAGTGTTCCATGAATGGACCAAACATACAGAGTTGGATTGTCATCTTGTTTAAGAGAGAGTGGAGAGTGTTGTGATTGTTACCCCGTAATGTATATCTCAACAGGGGCTCAAGGTGCTGATATATTCATGAAACCGTTAATGCAAGGCTTGCATAGATTTGTTATATAACAAGCTGGGACCATATGATATATATGTCCCAGCTTGAAGGGGGAGTGTTAGGAGGAATATTGTATAAGTTATGAGGGCAGTTTGGTTATATTATATTTAGTACCTATTATATAAATAACAGATGAGTGTTAGGGTTAATTAGTTTTTAACCCTAAGCCAATTTTTGGTTTACAGAGGCAAATTTGAATATATGATATATCGCAGTCAACTTGCAATTTTCCCCTGAATCTGTTGCTTTGCATGGAAACTAGCTATCTACCATGGACTGATCTTCTTTGGTGTTAAATTCCCAACATCCTATGAATTTGTTGTCTTACAAATGAAGCAAGCAATTGATACTATGAAATAACCACACGATTGTCCATGCATTATTGATTGGTGCTATATGTGTAAGGGGTGTGGAGAGTCAATTGCTCATCTCCTTTTGCATTGCTTGGCAGCCAGGGAGGTTTGGAGTTTCATTTTCAGCATGTTTAACATTCTTTGGGTTATGCCAAGTGGGGTAATGGATCTTCTTTCTTGTTGGGGTCATAGTTGCTGCAATGTCAGAGTTCGGAAGATTTGGGATTTGATTCCCTCTTGTGTTTTCTGGTGTCTTCGGCGGGAGCGGAACTCCAGAAGTTTTGAAGGGAAAGAGAACAACTAAATAGAGATCAAACTGATTTTTATTAGGACTCTTATGGAGTGGTCTAAGGCTGCTGGGGCAACCCATTGTACCACTGTTTTAGATTTTATTTCTTTTATTGCTGAGTGTAATTCTTGAGCTGTACACTACCTGTGTACTGCTCCCCTTTTGCAATAAAATTTTTCTTATTTACTGATCAAAAAAAAGATTTATGTGCATACATTGACTTTATGAAAAATCTTCAAATAATATGCAACGAGAACTGACTTCGAAACTCTGAGTTCGATCATCCCAGATTTGAAAGTTTTTAGTGGAGAATACTCTTCTCACGAACTTACCTTGCCCTGATTATAGTACTTTTTCAAAATGACCTACGACTATGCAATTGGGATTAAAAGTAAAGACTCTCCAGGTGGCAGGGTAATGGCATAATTTTATATTCAATCATACTACAAAATATTTCATATGATTAAGATGATTCTGATTTTGAAAAGTCCTGATTCTTTATATTATTAGTTTGGTCATATTTTGGTACTCTTATATGCAGAGTAGTCCAGAATTCCTTTTAGGTAAGGCTGCATAATTATTCTTCATTCTATGTTGTATCGTTACTAAGGTGATGTATTCCTTGGTATTTGTTAGTGTTGCTATTGGACGTGAAGGTGGTGTAGCACCTCTAATTGCATTGGCGCGCTCTGAATCTGAGGTGAGCATTTCCTCTTCTTAATCATCAATGTCCCTGCAATGATATAATATTCAACCTTTGTTTTAAGAATTAGTACGGCATAAATTGGGAGTCCATATTTTCCTTCCAGGATGTCCATGAAACAGCTGCAGGAGCTCTTTGGAATCTTGCTTTCAATCCTGGTAATGCTCTCCGTATAGTGGAGGAAGGGGGAGTTCCTGCCTTAGTTCAGCTTTGTTCTTCGTCAGCATCAAAAATGGCACGATTCATGGCTGCATTGGCCTTGGCATACATGTTTGATGGGAGGTATTCATTTTATCGCTGACAGATATAACGTATGCTCATGATTCTCATTATTTATCTTTGTCAGGTTCCTTAAATAGGACTGATATTTTGTTTCTATATTTATTAGTGCAATCCTCTTATTTTTTTACTTTTTAATTTTTTCCATAAAATATTCTGTGTATCTTGGTCTGTTTCTTAATTATTTTCTTAATAAAAAACAAGGTTTGGCTATGGAACTGCAAGTTACCAATATAAAGCCAATTTAAAGCACCAATGCACAGATGAGATGACAATCAATGTTGGGGGACCAATTCATTTGTGGTTCACTCTTTATATTAGAGTTATATCATTTCATTTTACTATTTGAATGGTTATTGGAGAAATTTAATTAGAGGAAGATAATGACAAAAGGTTTATACAAAAACCAAACTATTTGTTAATCTTTACTTTAAATATCGAAGAGGTCTGTGCTCTGTGAGATATCGTGGCATTAATTGGAAAATTTTCTTTCAAATAGGAGAGTCATGAGACACTAGTTGCTTCATATGATTCTCTGTCACCTTCAATGAAACCTCATGTTGTTAGAATTATGACAGTTTTCTTGTATCTTAAAACCTAGAGTACTATACAACATAATTCCCCCAAAATGAGGGCCAAACTGTTGAGACACTTAAGTACCTCCATAAGTGGTTTAATCATCTTGTGAGTTATCTGCACTTAATTTGGACGAATTAACTGGCATGTATATAAATTCAAATTTTTGTTGTACTTTCTGCAGAATGGATGAATTTGCTCTGATAGGGACTTCATCAGAAAGCATTTCGAAGAGTGTGAGTTTAGATGGGGCTAGAAGGATGGCTTTGAAACACATTGAAGCCTTTGTCCTCACATTTTCCGATCCACATGCATTTGCTGCTGCTGCTGCATCATCAGCCCCTGCAGCATTGTCACAAGTAACAGAAGGAGCTCGTATTCAAGAAGCAGGGCATTTGAGATGCAGGTTTTTCTTCTCTCTCTCTCTTTCTTGGTGAACTTTTCTAGCTAAATGGCAAATTGTAGTTTCAATCCTGCTCTTCAGTGACTAACTTAAACTTTTCCTCCAGTCAAATTTAGGTCATATGCCATATATCACCTCATGTTCCTGGGTTTGGCTATACAGACTTTTCAACCAATTCTGCTGTGAATCAGTTTGATTCCCTTCAACCCCCCACCCCCCCAAAAAAAGAAAGAAAGAAACTTATCCATGACATGCATGTTTGTTACATTCCTGTTATGTATAGATTTCATTAGATATGGTTGTTTTCTGTGTTGTATTAGCTATTTTTCTGTTACATTTTAGGAACCAGCCGTAATGGTTTAAATAACGTGTGTAATACAATTTAAAATACTTCCTTATTTTTAGAGACTGACCCTTGAATGTCTTTAGTTTGTTGGTTCTTCCTATTTCTTTAATTGATTTTTGAAACTTCCATCAGTTGATGTTGGTTTATGGACCATTTGCTGATCTTATTTCTGTAAACTCCAGCCGGACAGTCATTTTGTGAGCTAATGTTACTGTTGTTTGAAAGTCTGCTTTGCTGTGCTGAATCTGTCTCTCTCCGTGTGTGATTCGGTTCTTTTTGGTTGGGAAAAAGTGGGAGGGGGTGGAAGATGATACTTGATTTTATATTTTTATTTTATAATGTTCTTTTCTTCACCAAAAATTGGGAGTAAGATTGTCTGGCAACCACCTCTCCCAAATCTGCAGATGCGAGAGCTTTGTGCACCGAATACGACCTTTTTATAATTTTCCTTTCTTCAGCTGATTTTTGGACATTGTTTTCATATTCCTCAGTAAAGCTGAAATTGGGAGATTTGTTACCATGCTACGAAATCCATCATCTATACTCAAGGCATGTGCTGCATTTGCTCTTCTACAGGTAATTGTACATACTGAGTCTCTCTCTCTCTCTCTCTTATCCCTTACTGTGTATGGTTTTTATAAATGTCCATATCCTGTGTGAACTGTTTATGGTCTTTGTAGTCAACTATTTTTATTATTTTCTTTAATATTTGGTAAACATTGTTAAACTTACTGGAAGAAACCCCATTTTTGTCATATTTTAATTTCAGTTTACTATTCCGGGTGGCCGGCATGCTATGCACCATGCAAGCCTAATGCAGAATACAGGAGCAGCACGCGTTCTGCGTGCTGCAGCTGCTGCAGCAACTGCCCCCCTTGAAGCCAAAATATTCGCAAGAATTGTACTTCGCAACCTTGAGCACCACCACATGGAACCGTCACTTTAAAGACTAGTTCCTCTGTCAAATTGCAATCTGTCTGGAGCCAATTTCTTATTAAATTAAGGAGGTTTCCTTTATGGGCAGCCAGATAAAGCAACATAAACACATTCTGCTCTCTGCAAGCTCTGTGTAAAAGAACCATACCGTGTACTGTAGATCTGTGCTTAATCTTTTTTCCTTTCAGCTCCCATTCTTAGGCATTTAAGGCTGGTTTATTTAGGTTTGAGCGAATTTAATTTTTTTTTTTTTTACCCCTTTTTGTAACAAATGTTGTTAAAGGTACTTTAGGTTGGGGATGGGTCTAAGAACCATTACCTTGTCATATATTTTTTCTTGTCTGTATTCGTTGTGACAAAATCATCTATATAGCATATTAATTAAAAGCTGTTTTTAGACTTATAAAGGCTTGGCTCATTTTACATACCAATTTGCTGAAAATAGCATTAATTTTATTTGTTTATTTGTCTTTATTTCCTCGGTGTGCAGCTTTGAAGCAATGGACTGAGCGTAAAAGTGATTTTATACTATAATTGTTTTTAATCAAAGTGATTTTATACATTTTCAAGATGTAACGAATGCTCTTGCATCATCACTCACAAGTTAGGCTTATTTTCAGTGTAGGATCATAGAGGTTATGAGTTATAAGAGAACCACAGGGCAATGAAATTTGTAATTATTGTGATAAAAGCAGTAGGGGTCAATCTATCATTGTATTCAACATATTTCTGCGAGCAAGTCACTAACCTACCTTGAAGGATAAGTCTTTCATGCGAATGCCTTAAAAGGGTTAGAAGATATGGCAATTGAAGACCTCTTATAGAAGTTAGCATTATCTTAAAGCAACAAATTGAACAAGCGCAACTGAGTTAATTCAGTGGCAAGTCACCAATCTAGCTTGCTTTATAGGCTTCATGCGAATGTCTCAAAAGTGAATGTGGGTAACTGGGAACTTCAGGAGCTTCACTTGCGCTTTGCAACTGACTGTAAGCTTTGAGAAGTTCAAGGAATGTAACATGTGCAAATGGGATAAAGCTTGTTACTGCAATCACACCAAAAAGTTGCATGTTTTCTTAAAAACTAACGTGTGGTCGGGGCAAAGGAGGAGCAAAGCCACATGATGATATCACTCAAGTTACTCAGCAAAAAGAAAGGAAGAAAGGGAAATATGAAAGAAAGTTACTGATTCTGGTCTGCAGGTGAAGTTGCAAACAGAGTTTGTCCTTAGATTGGAAGAAAAAAGTTTGTAAGGTAAGTTTTATTCCCAATTGGAGGTCACCTGCACTAATAGACTACACTTTAATAACTTTTTGCAAGAAAAACTACAACTTTGTTCTAACAATGCAGAATCCACTCCAATAATGCAAGACAACTAGTGAAAATATTAATATAAAACATTTATATTCTTCCGATTTCCTTTCTTCCAAAGGAATCTTCTGAAGCATGTACGTATGAACGACATCTTAGTGCTACTTTATATATCATACGTAACAATCTCTCAAACAATCTGCTTTATGATTGGGTTGTAATTTTTCTACGCAATAATGACGCATGCACCATCTACCATTCTGCCTACAGTGACCTTTCTTGTTCTAATCATGACCAACAAAATAAGGGGTGCGGAGAAGTGCAAGAAGATGATGATAAGTCCTTTCGTAAGCTTGTCTTTGATTAGTTTTTATATTTTTGGGAAGATACTAGTTTAATTTGCTCTTCTATTTACAAAGGAAGTATTCTATGATAAGGAGAAGGATATCAAAATCAAAGTGTAGTGAAGAGAGAAAGAGAATAATATTTGGGGTTTTGAGTGTTTGATTTTGATAAGAGTTTATGGCAATAGAGAAAACAAGCGAAAAAAAAAGGATAAATGTATAAAAAAAAAAATAAAAAAAATGACTTGCACAAAACGTTGTTTTAGTGCGTTAAAACGTCGTTTTGAGATGAGTTGACACTTATCGATCAGGGGCTAACGTTTTATGGACGAGAGTGCCAAAATCCAAACAGTCCCAAACTAAGAGGTAGTGGATCAAAATTTTCAAATATCAAAGAACAAAATCAAAACTGGCCAACATAGAGGGTGTACAATACATTTTAGTCTTTTTAAAATATTTTTTGCATATTCTAATCCTTTCCACCCTATTCCCTCCTCCCCAACAAGCCCCAAGTGAAAAATAAAATAAAAATCCTTTCTCATGCCTCAATCCTTAATGCTATTGGATTTAATCTTACAAAAGGATAATGGTTCCTTACAAATGCATTGTTCATGTATGCGCGCATTGTAATCCATACACACACTATTGAGTTTGTTAGAGAGAAGAGAGAAGAGTAAAAGAATCACAGTGTGTGTTGAGAATTACTTGGGACCGTAGAAGCATAGAGAGAAGAGCTTATTCAACAAATCTAACCAGATTATCGTTTAGTCAAACTTGGTCTTGGTATTAATTTAAAAATTAGATCAAAATAGAGTTAAATATTTAAATTAAACGCAACATCAATTACTCTAATGGACTAATATAAGGTAATGGTAGAAAGAGAGAGAGAGATGACAGATGAGAGACTTGAGAGATAAACAACATTACCAACAGACCTAGACCTGTACTCATGGGCAAACCTAGACCTGGAAGAAAAGACTTGGAAGCCTACACCATCAGAGGCACCACCAAAGTTTTTTTTTTTTTTTTTTTTTGACAATAGCAAGCTTTTACCCCATTTTGGGGATTGAACCCTGGACGTCTCCCTTGGGAGACGCCAGGAATGACCACCAGGCCACAAGGCCTGGCTTGGCACCACCAAAGTTGTCAGAGTTCTTACAAACTTTATGAACAACATTTTTTCTTCTTTATTTAGCAAAAAAAAAAAATTTCTTCTTTTTTTCATTTGGGGTTTTCAAAAAACTTTTTTTTTTTTTTTTTTTTGGGTAAGTTGACATGTCACATCAATATTTATTATTATTTTAATAAAATTGTTTGTCATGTCAGGATTTTTCATTCATCATTTAACGATAAGAATTATTTTAAGATAAGGATGAAAGCTTGAAAACCAAATTAACACATTTAAAAGATTGATGACCATTTTAACACAAATGACATCAGTTGAGAAACAAAATGGTAATCAAACCTTAAATCTAATTGTTAAAGAAAACAACACCTTTTGTGCTACATTGATCAATTCAACCACATGCCTAACTTGTTTAAAATGCTACATAAAGACATGGATTCATTTCACTGAAATGTCCAAATGTGCTCCACCCCCATGGACCATAGTAAATACCATCACAAAACAAAATGAAAATTGAGATTTACGGAGAACCATATTCAGCTTCTCATGTGCCAAATATTAACCAAAAGTTGGCCACCATTGATCACCCAGAACGCTAGCTACTAATTATAAATATAAAACAAAGTGAACATTAAAGACTGACTTCATTTGAGTTGCAGCTTTGTAGAAGTCCTAGCAGAACATAGATAGATTCAGCCTTTACAAGCACCTCCAAACACGTGAGTCATGACCTCAATTTCATTAACTTCCTCCAAATTAAGCTACACATTTAAATCAATAGCGTATGATCAGCATGTGATCAATTTTACATACATACTCAGATTACCTTAATTTGATAACAGAAATTCAATGTAATATGCCTGACAGGTCACAAAAATTGTACTATACTCAAAATGAATCATTTATTAATGTTTATGTCAAATACATACTTTGATATGAAGCCATTTTCAGTATGGTTATGAAGGTATGAAGTAAATAGAGAAAAACAATCAAATAGTCATCAATGGGGAAGCAGGACATAAGATTTCTGCCCCATGAATGCTTAAACTCTTCAAGCATTGTTTGCAACCAGTTTGTAAATTCTTTTGCCACTAATTTCAATATGTTTCTACATTTGTTCTCCTTTTTGTCCCTCATGTTTGAAAAATATCTGGGATTTGGAAATAGGTTCAGCAGAAAGTGCATAACAAAGTCAAAAAACAAATTTCCCATCAGATATATTTTGGGACGGTAATTGTGTTATAATCATTCTTGTCATATGATTTGGTAAAAGAAACTCATATAAGAATATTTTACTTTTCTTGAAAAATATCAAAGCAACTTACCATATCTGGTGTATATTTCCCGAGAATGCGTTGGCCCAGATGAAAGAATTGGAGAGACCTATGAGCCACCTGGCACTTCTCACAGTAGGCAGTGAAGAGCTTGATAAACTGTGTATTACGCTTAATCCGAAACAACAATGCTCGCCCATCCTGGAATTGTCATTGTAAAAAATGTATAACATAGCATATGACAGTGAAAGAATTTATGCAAGATGATAAGGTTGGAAGCTGTACAGAAAATAGATTTAATTGGATATACAAACTTGGCATGATACTTAATTTAGGTTGAGCTGTCAGTCATATAAAGGTTGCGGTAATGTATTAAATAGAACATCTTTACCACTCTATCTCGACTTTATTCGCTGTGCGAGAAAAATAAGGAAAAAGAAAATGGAAGAAGAAAACATGGATTTTTAATGACATTGATCTTTTAAGAAAAATTTCAGTACTAGCAATCACTGTAACAGATTTTAGACTCCATGTAGGAAATTAATTATTTAAAACACATTTTTCAAACCATATTGAACCCAAATGCATTGTGTAAATTGTAATTTCAATAATTCAGGATATTATCACATATGATTTACTGTCCTATTGTGGTTCAATGGAAAACACAAACACCTTAATCAATATTTCCCTTCTCAATGAGTCTACCCTTACTGTTTGGGATGGAAGGAGATTTTTTGGGGGGGGGGGGAAGGTGCCCGGAATATACTGATTTTTAGTAAATTCCGACCATCTTCCCCTCTCCTCTCCCTTTACTAGCTATGCATTCCGTTGTAGCAAGCCACAAGTTGAGAGCTTGTTTAAGTAAAATAGCTAACCAAATTGTGCAAGTTCACAACTGGTAAGAACTCCTCAAAAATCTTGCCAAGCAGACCTGAGAGAGAAACAACATTACCAACAAGCAAGTCTACACATATTTATCTTCAATTGCAACATTAGGTCCCTTTATTTAAAAAACATCCATACTCCAAACTATAATAGTTGATACTCAAAATTCTATTTGCTCATACTCAAAATCTTATAGCTCATACCATTCCCATCGATCACCCTTAACAAAGTCATTTAGAGGCACCAAAGGGTGCCATCCAAGCATGTAATAAGTACACACACGAGAGAAGCTCCTCTGACACTAAAAGCCACAAAAAGACAAGGACAATTAGAAAGGTAAACAGGACAAGATCTAATTTATTAGTAAGAGAAACCTAAATGGATATAGATTGTCCCAATGGCCTTTTCACCTTTCCTACCATATAATTGAATAGAATTCTCCCCCCTTAACTCAAACTTCGAGCCATTTTCACTAAGAGCAGCTTCCAATTTCCCACCTCACCCTAAAAAACTAACATAAAATGTGGTCACATTAACCTATCTTAATACGTACCAGTACAATAACCATCTTTCTGAACAATGCCATACGAGTATTTTATAATTTTCCTTGAAACAATGCAGTAGTATAAAGCAAATATTCTGGTGAAAACGCAAACATACATACACACCTATATACGGAGAAAAGATGACATTAATTCAGATCAATAACAGTAACAGAAGTAATACTAAAAGAAAACATCCACATAATTACCAAAATACCATTTCCCAAACACTGTTTCCCCACCTTTTTTTATTCTCATTCCTTTTATTTTTTAGTTTATTTATGCTGGAATCATTAATACCACAAACCACACGCCAAACAATGATGATTATTATGAAAGCCAAAAAGAAAGCCACATTATCAAATGAAAAAGTGTGCACGTGAGATTAGTATTACTAGTTTAAAAAAGGAAAACAAAACCCACCAGACATTTTAACAATAAAATAATATAAAAATACAGCTAGCACAGATTTCCGAAGAAGAATACCCAGAAACAAAGAGATATCTGACCCTTGACAGTGAAGACGATACTAGACACTTCTTCATCCATGGCATTCCTCTCGCTAGCTTCACCACGCTTTCTCCTTCTTTTCAGCTATTATAAGAAATTATGTCTTTGTTAATATTCTTCAACTCTTACAAACCCCAAAAAGTTTTGTTTTTTGCTCTCCATTTCGAGTTTTTTTTTTAATATTTGAAAAATGAAAAAGAAAGGAGAAAGCTGGAGAGAGAGAAGATCACACCGGCGGTGTCAGCGACAGCTCGCTGTGGTGACGGCGAGTGGGGGTTGAGCTCAAGGAGGAATCAGCCATGGAGGACACTGCCGGCTCGCGGTGGTGATCGCAAGTGAGGGTTGAGCTCATGCAGGAATCGGCCATGGGGGCTACGGTTTCAGAGAATGGACAGTAAAAAAAGAAAACAAGTCCTAAGATATTTGGAGGGGTCACCTTGCAGCCCTTTCCCCTTTATCTAATAATAAAGTAAACTTCCAAAGCTCCTTCCTTCAGCTGGTGCTCAAAAGTAACTTACAGAAATAAATAGGCAGGCATGTGGAAGTGGCAGGTCAAAGAAGTAGACGTTGCTGGATTGAGATTCCTTGCATGCATGTGTGTTGCAGTTTCTTTCCCCCCTCATAATTTTTTTACTTTTTTTACTTTTTGCTATTTTTAATTTTTAAGAATTTTTACTTTTAATCTTAACCATATAATTGATATAACATCCAATATCAATTACATAGATCTCATTTCACTTTTTGCTTTTTTTAATTTTTAATAATTTTTTATTAAATAATTAAAATTTTACTTCCAATCTCAATCACGCATTAAATATTACATGCAATATAATTACATGATTCTCAATCCGAGGTCGGTTGCCATTTTGGAGATTTGCTAAAAAGTGCAGTGTCAGGAAAGCATAGAAAAAGCCCAAAACATTTTAGACTTAGACAATAATGCCCTTTAAGTCTTTTAAATTTCCCCTCCTCATATCCCCTCTACTTTCACACCTTTTCATCTCCCCAACTCCCATGGTGTGATGAGTCTCAACTCTCACCTATCCGCACCACCTGGCACCTGGCTCTTATTTTAAAATTTTGTTTTTAATACTTTCATGCTTAAAACTCATGAACTCCTCTAAAAAAAAAAATTGGGATCTCACAAATGAAAATAAATATATAAGTATATTATATGGACAAAAGAAATATTCAATTTAGTATAATAAACATTAAGTCTTTAGAATATTTAATATTGTTACAAATAATTTTGACATAAATATATTATTGGTCTTTATTGTTTATTTATAGAGAGTTATTGGTACTTGAAATTTGAAATGAGCGTTGTTATTTTTGAAATTTAAAAAATGAGTTGTATTGGTTTTTCTATCCAATTCCATTAACTTGTTTGTTCATGTGACTAACAGAAAAATGATGTGTCATTTTTCAAATTATGTAGCATAATAAATTTTAATTAAAATTGACCTAGAATACAAGAAGTATACTTTTGGTTTAAATAAATGAACATTCTTTTTCTATTATTTCTGGGTCTAATGAAATTCATAGGTATAGGAAGAAGTCCTAACATGAAAAAAAAAAAAAAAAAAAAAAAACCTTGATTGACTCAATCCACCTGTAACCGACTTCCGTCACCATTTGAATTTCCTCCTTTCTTTACCAAATATGTAAATCAAACCCATGTCACCAACACACCCCCCACCCACCGATGATTCATTTTTTACCACCCACCCCACACACGGTAGTTCGAGAAGCTCGTCCCATTCCTCCATTTCAGGCTCCATAACTGAACATGTACAATTGTAGTCTACAATACAAACAAAGATAGTGAATGAGGTGTGCGTATCTACGGAACGCTGGCTCGAACGAGAAATTATTCAATCCACCAGGTGAACCACGTCATCTATCCATCATTCCAATAATTAAACGCCACGTATGTTAATTTAATGACTCATCAATATTCACACAACCATGAATAATTTCTCGACCCAGACACCCATGGTTATAAAAAAAAAAAACCCAAATATAGGAATTTATATATACTAAGATTTTGGAATGGCATGTGAAGAATTTTCAAGCAACTATAAGTAATACCAAGGAAAGTTTTTCAAAGATCTTACAGGAATTTTTTGAGCAAAATCATGGAAATTAGTCATCTACCTCCAAATTATAAAGAGAACTATAACTACCACGTATTCAAGAAAAGCCAATAAAAACCCAATAGTCATGTTTCAGTCATCTACTTTTAGGACCAACAATGAATTTAGACCAATAATTAATCTTAAAGCAACAAATTGAACAAGCGCAACTGAGTTAATTCAGTGGCAAGTCACCAATCTAGCTTGCTTTACAGGCTTCATGCGAATGTCTCAA
The DNA here is from genome assembly GCA_907173295.1 of Fagus sylvatica. Lineage (NCBI taxonomy): Eukaryota > Viridiplantae > Streptophyta > Magnoliopsida > Fagales > Fagaceae > Fagus > Fagus sylvatica. The sequence goes on along the minus strand of OU015762.1, from coordinate 13,412,948 downwards.
AAATGAATGTGGGTAACTGGGAACTTCAGGAGCTTCACTTGCGCTTTGCAACTGACAATAAGCTTTGAGAAGTTCAGGGAATGTAACATGTGCAAATGGGATAAAGCTTGTGACTGCAATCACACCAAATGTTGCATGTTTTCTTAAAAACTAGTGTGTGGTCGGGGCAAAGGAGGAGGAAAGCCACATGATGATGTCACTCAAGTTACTCAGCAAAAAGAAAGGAAGAATGGGAAATATAAAAGAAATTTACTGATTCTGGTCTGCAGGTGAAGTTGCAAACAGAGTTTGTACTTAGATTGGAAGAAAAAAGTTTGTAAGGTAAGTTTTATTCCCCATTGGAGGTCACTTGCACTAATAGACTACACTTCAATAACTTTTTGCAAGAAAAACTACAACTTTGTTCTAACAATGCAGAATCCACTCCAATAATGTAAGACAAATAGTGAAGAATCTTTCACACTATCATCTTACAGACATGACAAGTCCAATAATCCGTGTCAATTATGTTTCACACTCCAATTGAATGATGATACCAACAATCAATTATGTGATACGTTACAAGTGTTGATAACATTTCACAGAATGTTGTCTGGTTCTCTCTGACTCTCTCTCCCCACCTTTTGAAGACAAAAATAATAAAAATACAAGTGGGAAGACAGCACTCCGATTAATACACAGTGCGAAGCAATGGTTGATCCTCAGTGAACCCAACCAGTTCCAACAAGAGATTCCAGATTGATGAGAGCCATTTAAAATATGAAGTTTCGGTTATCATCATCTGTCTTGATGCTTCATCTTCCAAGTAAGGCACTATATATGTTTTCATATCACTTTGAGAAATCTCCAAATGACCCCCGGAAACATTTATGAATTTAACTTTTCCAGCTTCATCCAGGGTTTTCAAACCAATCCAGTCTTCAATATAGAGTAGAGTCTGCAGGGAATGCAATATGCTAAAGAATTTTAAAAGTAATCATTAATGAATGTATGGTGGAAAGAGAAACAACTAATGAGTGTCACATGGAAATTTGAACAATTTGAAGATGCTTCAATTCTTCAATAGCATATAGAGAAGAAACATTGCTCACAAGAAGGTAAAATCAAGATACGGAAAGATGGATTACCTCTTGTGCAGGCAAAATAGGATCAAAGGCCCCATCGGGGTAATACCCGAACCAGGAGGTCTCCTTAGGTACCAAAACAGAATCCTGCTCAAACTGATAATGCATGCAAAGAAAGAGGAAAGCGTCACCAAACAAGTGTGAACAGTAGTAATTTGCATCATCTTTAAGTGGACCAGAAAAAATTTACAGAAACAGAATATGACTCTTCAACTCACCATAATAAGTACCAAATTTTGTAAGCTAGCAAATCTTTCCTTATAGGTGGAATTTCTTGTATTTTTGATTTCATTGTTAAGCTTTGGAAGAAACTTGCATCCTTTTAAATAGCCACTAATGTCCTGAAGATAGGAAAAATGATCTTGTTTAGCTCTTAGAATCAGAAAAAAAAAAAAAAAGTATTGAGAACGTGGCAAAAGGATGTAATGAAAATATTGATAAATTACCGACTGTTCTAAAAGCTTAAGCTATTAGGAAATGGTGAATTTAATCATTTAATTATTATTTTTTAACAAATATAAATGATTAAAATGAAGGGTAGTACATATCAACAAATGGTTTCATCCCAGAGAAAATGACTAAACAACACAGGCCCATATTCCATAATAAATAGTAGGAAGAAGCTGATCCTAATCTAAGCATAAATGCTCCCCATCCCCAACTTTCCTCATTGTGGGTTGGGTCTATCATGAAGATTAAAAGACAAAGTATTTGCAAGAGAACCAGCAACTGCAATATATCGGCTTTACTAAAGATCTTTAAGGTAAATTCAAGTTATACTCACAGTTGGGATTTTCATATAACCACTTGGAGCCAAGTGTTCCTGCAGTCCCACCAATGATAAGCAATTTAAATGGTAAATGTCATCAGAGATAAAATAACAAGAAAGAAATGGAAAACAAATTAGTGAAAGTAGTCCTCAACAAGACAGAGATGGAAAACAAATGAGTGAAAAGTAGTCCTTAAGAATGAATTTAAATGTCACAATAATCAAAAGGAAGGTGATTATAAAGAGGCCACTGTTATGAACATTGAATTATACGTTTGTCTTCATTCAATATATATTCTCTTTCATTTCTCATTTAATAAAATAATCACATAAAATATTAAAAACTTTAACTAAAAAAAAGTTCAAACCTGGACATATTCACTGTAGACCTCTAACTTGATTAAGGCGTCCACAAGAATGCAAACCCACTCAGTCTGCAAAAACAAGACATATCAAGCTATAGTGCAATTCATACGTAGACTGATAAATTAACAAATTCAAGTGGGAAAAGAAATTACATAAATGATATTGATTAATTGTTAATGGTTTCCTCAACGCCTTTCTAGTGTAACCAAGTCCAAATTTGTTGTCAACAGTCATTGATTAGTGATATAATTCAACATCCAGATTACTCAATCTCTCGCATTAAGTGCACACCAAAGAAGTCTTAGAAAATCCAACTAGAAATTGAAAAATCATAGGAAAGAAGTGAAAGTCTATCAATAAGAAGGGAGCAATATTATTGAAAATTGCCCATTGTGTTTTTCATTGATATTGATGATCTATAATGATATGTATCATCAGTATCCACAACCGATCCATAAATATCAGAACATTGAAAAAACAGCTACAGCATTTTTAATCTTTTAGGTCAACAATAGTAAGTTTTGGTAGATACTGCATAACTCTTTTATTTTCAACAAACAATCTGGCCTTTTGAAGAGTGTGGAAGTTTTGTATAACTGAAATTTTAAAATCCTTCAATGCCAAATGGTTAGTTGTAGTATTTTATTGGTGTAAAATACCAGGAAGGTAATACATCTTTTACATCTCCTTGCCTAGAGTTTGTCCTGCCCAACACGATTATGAATTAAAGTCTATTCACCAAGTATGTATATTTTAATGTAAAAGAAGTATTACAAGTGTTGTCCAGATCTACTCTAAAAAGAAAATAAAAATCATGAAGTGAAAGAAGCACATACTCCACAAAATGGAATTGAAGCAATACCAGCATGAATACCAGCTAATGATATGAAATTCTTAACCTGTATATAGAAAAAAGGACAGAACATAAGTAATATATATAGCAATTATAAGAAAAAGATAAATCAGCACAATGTAAAAGAAAGAAGGATGGTAGAAGGAAATAATGTCAGAGGAAAAAAGAAATAGAGGAGAAGAAACAATAATGAATGTGGTGAGAAAACTGCCACCAGCATCCTGAATCACCTCACAGCTGATTCTTAAACAGAACCTACAAGAAACCCACACAACCGGCCATTAAAAAAAAACGCTGTGTGTCGCTGTCAAACACGGTCCTGCTTATCTAAGATGGCCCACTTTATCCTATGCTCTAAAACCTCAGACGCCACCAAAGTTGTAAAGCTTTATTTCAATGAAATCATCAAGTTATATGGAATTCCCAAAACAAGTGTTTGATAAGGACGTTAGATTCATGAGCTATTTCTGGAAAACCCTTTGTTACATGCAAGTAGAAGTTGACTTTTAGGAAAGCTTAAATAAGCATCTTTGAAATGGATAGATCAAAGGCCCCAGAACCAGGTTCAACCATAGCTGTGTACCAAGACTGGTGGAAGAACATTGCAGGCATTTTGAGGCGTCTACGAGAATTTGACTCAATAAAATTGTCAACCAGGCAGTTACTCTACACTCAATTCACCAATCTCAGAAGTTTATGTCTTCTTGGTATCAAGTACCTTTGAGAATCCAACTATCAATTAGCAGGGAAATGTATCAACACCTTGAATGGGAATCGATATAAAAGATTTGCCTTTAAGCAATTTTCTAGAGTAACGATAAACTTTGCTAAGATGAAGTTCTTTTATCACCTCGATAGCATGTGATACAAAAATTTAGCAATATATGTACAAGTTTTGTGTGCATGTTCCAACATTTGATAAACAACAATGTCATTATATTGTAGATAACGAAAGAATACCTCAAAAATATGTTGACTATTTGAGGAATGAAAAAATAAAAAGCAATATCAAAGTTATTATCAGATAAGCTCTTACAGGAGGGGCCCCATCACACCATTCAATAATCCCTCGACCAATCATAGTACCCTGTGTAACAAAATGACTGTTATATGTTATCAATATGTATAAAAATAAAAAATAAAATAAAAAAATCAGAGAAGTCTGATTAGTGGCAAAGGAAAAGACATGAACATCGAGATGATGTAATGCAATCTAATTACAAAATTATACAACCTTGCAAAACTTCTCAATTTTACATGCAGTATGCTCCATGCTTCATCCCTATTCAAGTCACAACTTCCTTTTCACACATGAATCTAGAAATGAAACAAGTAACTCTAGCTAGTCATTTAAATTTTCCTTCATGTCATATAATTCTATTAATGCAGATATTTTACTTTGACCTGCTGATCCATTGACGAAAGGACTATTTTAGGCACTCATTATGCATCCCCCTTTTTCCTATTACAACCTATTCAACATCAATACTAGATGTTGAAAGAAAGAGGAATTTTATTTTCAGAGTTCACCAATTAATTGGAGGTCTCCAAAACTCATCAGGTTCTTCATTGAGCTCGAATGATGAATCACATCAACATATGTCAATCCATATGTTCCAATAGGAATCTGATATGGATTTAAAAATTGCAGCAATAAAACCAGTCACGGCAAGATATAGGAAAAGCTTGGGGAATATCGATGCAAAAACATGTACAAAAAGAAAGATCAAACAAAATGTTACTGTAAACCAATGAGAATCTATAGCAAGAATACCATATCCACATTAATTAAAATATTATTGTAAACAAAAGTACTTCCAAAAACATCTCCTTTCATAAACAGGAAAAGCTAAAAAAACTACAATGACAGCATTCTCTTGTCTCTATTCCATTTTTACGTATCCCTAGGGAGTGCCACTCAATTACACCAGAAGTAATACAAGAGCGGACTGCCTATGTTAATTACCTGAGAAAGTCCAACTAAGTTGTAACCCTCACTTAGTTCACTGATGTTCTTCACCTGCAAATAGAAACAAAATCTTGTTGGGAAACAAATTATACTTCAATTGCAAGAAGAGGAAAAAAAAGCTATTACCAAACAACTTCACACCTTCTCACAAGCAATAGCAGTCTGCAAGCACAAGAATTATAAAAATGATTATCAAATGATTAATTAGGGAACATTCTGGATGACAAGCACTCCTCATATATTAGTGTGAATGGAACCTGTTCCAGCAGGGGCATAGTCCAGGAATCCCATCCTCCATCTCCAATTTCTCTACAGAAAAAAAGTACATTTGATTATATTTAAGATTTACTTAACACTGTTCATGTTGGTTATACACTGGATATGAGCCTGATCAGATTACATGATTTCGTGTACATAAAAAGTCAACAAGCAATCAGCAGGAAACTCCCAATGTCAAATCATCAAACATGTTAATGTGTTGTAAATGAATTTAGCTTGCCACTAATAATAGTTTGGCACAGTTTAACAACAGGCCAAACTAAATTTCACTTTCAATGGCTTTATGGTCATAATTTTAAGGTATATAACAAGTTTGCAATATTTTATTTTATAAAAAAAGGTAGATTGGTATAGTCATCTACTGGCCTTGTGCCCAGAGGTAAGCAGCCATATCCACCTAGAGGGAGTCCCTTGAGGAAAAGAACGGTAGTGTGGATGTCTGGCCTATAGGTTAGGCTCAGTTTTGATATATTACCAAATAGAGAATAACATATTCATCATAAATATAATAATAATAAAAAATAATACCCTACATGCAATATCCTTGAGAGTTAGACCAGTTGCTTAAAAGCTCAGTGAATTTTTTGACTCCTTGATTGCTGCATTTATCTCCAATGCCTGCCACAAAATGCATACAAAATGTTGGTATTGCAGCAAAATGTTGTAAGGATGCTAAATATTGCAATATCTAGATATCCTTCTCCTGAAAGAAAGTCTCAAGATATTCCAGTTGCCAATAGAGAAGCTAAAGAGATGAGACAGTATACCATTGGAGATTATGAGATGAAGTCTAAACATATTTTAGAAATAAAATTTTTACAGAAAAGGTTTCTTTAATATAACAGTGGTCAAAATATATGTGTGTGTGTGTATAAAACTTGGCATAGAGTTCCCACGCAGTGTGAGTGCGTAGCATTGCTCAAACTTTTATGATTAATAGTGTAGTAATGAACAGAGAGTTTTTGTTAACTTCAAAGGCAAAACATCACAAAGTCTAGCTCTCACATAAGGACTAATTCACACAGTCCAGGTGCTATTTCTGTCATGTTTGAGAACACAGAAACAGCTTGGTATAATGAAATAGCTACCTAACTACTTGCAAGCAATTTCTGAAAGAATTTTCTTTCTCGTATGATATTGCTGCTTGTCCAAACACTTTTTTTACTTGAAGGAAAATAAGTTTAGCAAAATTGCGGTTTTAGTCGTTACAGTTTCTGACCAATAAGAAATCAGCAAAGTAATTAAGTCCACAAGGTCTTTATTCTTTCTTACCTAATAATTTCTTCTTAATTAAACATATGGGACAGTAACTCTAATATTCCTATTTTGTGTCAAAACAAATGGAGCCAGTATATCAAAGAAAGATCAAACAAAGAATAAGCTCAGTACATCTGTACATATACCTTCCACTACTACTTCACTGATAATTTATATTATATAAGAAAGAGTGTAAACAAAAACCCAGGTAGAATATCATATGGACTTTAACTAAACTCAATGAAACAGACACATATAACAGCACAATCCAATGGAATTACAGAAAGCTAAAAGACAATTAGATAGCAAAAGTATATTCTTTTCCCACAAGATAAATTCTTTAAACTACTTTACATTTCCACCATTAACTCATTAATGTGAGAGAGCAATATAGAAGGTCAGATAGCAGGTGGGACATTAACAAAAACCAAAGAAACCAGCAACCCAGAAAAATTGAGAGAATAAAAAGAAGATTGGGAAAATAATTAATACAAAAAGAGAGTGTAAGGAAAATTACCATGCAAGACAATGAAAGGGACAGAGTGAAAAGAGGGAATGAGAGTGAGTGTGCAGATGATGAAGATGAGGATTATTGATAGTGGTAGAGAAGCCATTGGTGTCAAATGGATTTAGAAATTAGTTAGAGTAGAGTAGCATTATGAATAGGATCTTGCACAAAGTTTGTTTTTGTGGACAAAGATTTGTTTGTCTAGAGACAAGGCGCCAACTACCCTTCCAACACCTGACAATTTCTCCCATATGAACTGGCGGTCGGTCAAGGTTTTTTGTTTGTTCAAAATAAACAAATATTTATAGTGATAAGAAGGTAATCGACATTACTTTCTGTTTTTCTTGTTTTTGCTTTATATAAAAATAATAATTTATTGCAAAGAGGGGAGTAGGCCCGGCCCATCTCGATTCTCATGGGCAAAGATTCACGGAAAAAGGAAAGAGATGAGAGGAATCCATTACAATTACAAAAAGAAAATACTTTTCGTTCCATCCGGTTTGGAAGAATCTTTTTCCAACCAATCACGTAGTAAGTAAATAGACCATTTATATGTACTTTTAATCATATAATTTTTTTAATGAGTCATGTGATTTTTTCAAATAATATATGTGGATAGTCTATTTAATTGAAACGTAGTGAGTTGAAGGAGAATTGCTTCAAACCGGGTTGGAGGAAAACTATGTCCAAACAAAAAAGAAAAACAACCCAATGGACAAATCAAAATACAATTACTAAAAGGAAATAGTTTACCTCAAATCCTGTTTGAAAGAATCTTTCTTCAACTCACTACGTAGCAAGTGAATAAACCATCCACAACATTTTTAATGAGTCATGTGACTTTTTAAAATACACATGTGGATAATCTATTTGTTTACCACGTAGTGGGTTGAAGGAGGATTCCTCCAAACCGGGTTGGAGGTAAATTCTATCACTAAAATAAGGATATAGTTTTCCTCCAACCCGGTTTGAAGGAATTCTTCTTTAACCCACTACGTGTTAATCAAATAGACTATCCACATGTATTATTTGAAAAAGTCACATGACTCATTAAAAAGATCATGTGACTAAAAGTACATGTGAATGGTCTATTTATTTGCCATGTAGTAGATTGGAGGAGGATTCCTCCAAACCGGATTGGAAGAAAACTATTTCCTTAAAATAATACATGTGGATAATCTATTTAATTGACACGTAGTAGATTGAAAGAGAATTCCTCCAAACCAGATTGGAAGAAATCTCCATCCTTAATAAAAATGCTAGTAAATAGTTGAGACATGCGATAATCATTTTGTCACAAAGAGATTCAATTTTATAAGAGAAACAATTTGTATTATTTTCATAAAAAAAAAAAAAAAAAAAATCTGAACTATTTTTCTAAGAAGACAATTTAAATGGTTTTAAGAAAGGGGGCAACTATCTTAATGTTTAGCTAAAGAAATGTAGACTTTGGCTACTCTTTTCTATCACATACTTATATGCGAGTCAGGTGCCCTTATTAATGCGCAATTGGATGGTAAATTGATATAAGTGGTTGTTTGGTATAATCTTAAAGTTTCAATATTATTACAAACATATTTATCCCCTAAACTTTTTACATATTTTATATAAGCCTAATAGCAAATACAAATTTTATGTCCTAATATTCACTTTTTTCTTTTCTTTAAAAAAAAAAAAAAAAAAAGATTTTCTCTGGGAATAACATTAACATCAATTTGTAGCCCAACAGGACCAAAATATTGGGAATGAAGACGTCACACGTGAATCCAGTGGACCCCACGTGGGTGAATTAGTCATAGTGATAGTGCTACTCATTCTTTTCCCACGAATTCCTACTCGTCCGTACAACAAACCCAAAATCTTTGTTTTTTCCCTTTGGAGTTCGAGTTCGAGTTCGAGTTCGATTCGAGACAATTCAAAACTTCCGGCGAACTCTTCTTGCTGCTCCGTCATTCACCGCCACGCTAACGTACGCCGTTGGTGACCTCTGCCATCGTCACAAACCCCAGGTATCTCTTTCTCTAGGGTTTAAGGTTTACTGGCTTCTCACTCATTAATTTTTGGGTCTTAGAATCCAAAAAAAAAAAAATTTGTTTTGTGGGTTTATATCAGCTATAGTGTAATTTTCATGGGTTAGTGAAGATTTTTGTCAATTTGTTTTGTGGTTTATGTTTATGGGGTTTCTCTCTTTCTTTGAAAGATAGCTTTTTTATTTTTATTTTTTATTCTTGGATTTCTTGAGGTATAATGTTACCGTTGAATTTTTGTTTTTAGTTTCATTCTCTTTTTTTTTTTTTTTTTGGGGGGGGGGGGGGGGGGGAATTTTCTTATTTGTTTCAACTATGATATATGTTATTGGCTATTAAGGAGCTTTCTGAAAAAAAATAAAAAAATGTTTGGTGGTTGCTGTAAGATATACTTTTGAGGAAGGTTTCTAGAAAAAAATAAAAATAAAAATTTAGTGTGTCATAATATTCTGGTGGAATTCAGGATATTATTCTAAGAAAATTCCAGGGAAAATTAGTATCTGATAGTTGAAATTTTATTTTCAAGTCCTGTTTATAGGGTTTTGGAAGGTATGTTAAATTATAAGGAATTCATGTAATTGTCATCATAATTCATAAATATTCTACTTTGTTGCCAATGAGCTCTAGGTCAAATGGCAGGACGTGGGTTTAAGATCCATTGGATGTGTGTGTAACTTAGCAGCAAAGTAAGTTTTACTTTGTTTTTTGGTTTTTCATCCCCATTTGAGATAAATAAATGAACAGAAAGATAAAAGCTGCTCTTGATTGAGCCTAGTGGGGTATCTTTGATTCTATATTTTTATTTTTTTATAGTGTAGGGAACCTTCCAAAAGAAGAGCCCTTGGGCAACTAATTCCACCCCAGTTGCCGGGTTATCCAGGGGCATTCACTTCTGATGAGCTAAGCAGTTTGCTGCAATTGCATGGAATGTTAGTCAATTCTGTGGTGAGCTGTCAAATGCATGTTATTTTATGAGAAAACTAATTGTATGCCTGTGTGGCCATGCAATGCAGGGCTTAGTTAAAAATCATAAGTAAATTAAAGAAAATATTTTACCATTATCATTAAATTTCTTAAAACTTTTGGTGATTTTTTATGGGAGTGATATTTTAAACTTCTTAGAACTTTGGTAATAGGGTTTCACATAGAACGCATTATCTCAATAATTTAAATGTACTTAATAGTAAGCCGCATGGTGAAAGAATATCATATGGCATGCACTCCTTACATTGAGCCACATGGCATTAGTACAGCATGTAAAGCCAACTTTTATCATATTCATGATAGGAACTGAGTGAAGCCATTTTTAAAATTATGAGTTACCATTAAATTCTCTTTTGCAGTCTTGTAATATGTTCTTTTTGAGTTAATTTGGAATTTATGTAATTGTGGTTTTGACTCAATTGTTTTGAATTGTACTGCTGGTAAACTGTACAGTAGTCAAGTGATATTGCAGTATGGGCCCTGATTTAGAGCTTAAAGGGAAGTCTAAAGTTGCTACAGAAGTTTCAGTTAGTAAGGAGAATACAATTGTCCCACAGGGCCCAGAAGACAAGCTTCTGCAATGTGCAACTAACCATCAGGGCAACACCTTTAGCATGGAAACAGTGTTAGTTAAGCGAACTACTGAACAGGATGGAAGCGAGAATATGGAGGTTAATATAACTGACTGTACAAATTCTACTGATGCTGGACTGGTTGAAGGTGAATGCCACGATGCGACTGAGCATTCAAGTTCTTTCGGTGATACAGAATCTGGGACAGAAAATGGCTTGATGCTGACTGATGGTGTAGTTGAGTCGCGATTGTGTGCTGGTAATGCATCGGTGTCAGTATATGATGGATATTTTGACACATTTCAAGCAAGGTACTTTTTCGTTATTATTTTATCTATGTATCTTATTCTTGTCTATAATGTAGCGGTGAAAGTTTTACGAACTCAAGATCATGCCCGTCCACACAATCACTAAGAAAGATGCATTCTACTTTTTTACTTTATCTTTTTTATTTTTTATTTTTTTATTTTATTTTATTTTTAATGTCAGATACTGACTAAATGCATTTGAATATTTAAGGAAATTGATAATGCTGTTTTAAAAGGTGTGTAGAATGGAGATTTTCATCTGTTTGCTATCCGTATCTATATTTCTGGACTGAGCTTGTTGGTATTGTTAGTGTTTAGAATGTAGATCATTGGGAATGAGTTGTGTCTTATTAATATCCATCTTACCATGCTTGAGTAAATATTGTTGCTCTTTTTCTTTTTTTCTTTTTTTGTGAAAAATGTAACATCCACATGGGTTCTTGTATGCTTCTGATCCTTCAGGAAGAAAAAGTTGACAGTTCATTGGAGGAGGTTCATACGTCCTCTTATGTGGCGCTGTAAATGGATAGAACTGCAAATTAGGGAACTTCAGTCCCAGGCACTAAAGTATGATGGAGAACTTGCAGCATATGATGAAAGAAAGCAGTTTGAATTTGAACGCTTCACATTAGAAGACTTTGATGCAAAGTCTCTCCCATTTTCTAGTCAAATTCCTCGAAATAAAGTCATGAAGAGGAAGAAAAGAAAGAGAGTTGAAAGTACAATTGATATAGCATCTTATATGTCACAACATAACCTGTTCTCTTATTATGGTATGAAATTTTCAATTTTTCTTTTTTATGATTATTTTTTTAAATGTGCCTAGTAGAAGTCTGATTTATCTTTCTATTTTCCAGAAAATAAGAGGTCTTTTGCTGACGGGGCTTCTATGGAAGATAATTGTGGTAATCTTGGTAAGAAATACTAATGTTGATTTGAGCAAATTTGATGATTTTATAGCTTGTTAGATAGCTCAAAAGTAAGGGAAAAAAACTCACAGCAATGAACACTGGCTTGTTATGTTCAGAGTGGATTAAGTTGATTATTTTTTAAACCATTTGATAATCAACAAATGAATGGTACGAGAATAAATGACCTTTAATAGGGTATTTTTGCAATTATAGAAGCATATCCTTTTTTTTTTTTGCTAAGTAATTATAGAATCATATCTTTGTTACATAGAAAAGATGATCAATGATGTAACAAGGAGTCATTCATGTCCTTGATTAAGTGTATATATACATATATATTTATTTATATAAAGTTATAACCTATAACCCAACCCCTTGCCATAATCTTATATTTTTAGTTTTTGGATACTAGAATAACTTCAAATGCTATATTGGTTTTCTGAATTTCTGCTAGTTTTGTAGAAAATGTTGTTTTCTTTTCTGGGGTTAAGACAGAGTCCTTTTTCCACCAGCAATACTTATTGCCTAAAATTTCTCTTGTGGAAATTTCTGCAGATAAGGTTACTAATGGCAATAATGAGTTTGAGATAAATTATGGGTGGCCATCTCTTGAGTTTAGCGATGGCGATAATTCCTTCGAACAAATCCTTCGGAAGATTGAAGTGACACATTTGCAAGTTCACAAGCTGAAGACTCAAATTGATAAGGTGATTAGTGAAAATCCTGGAAAGTTCTCTTCCATGAATCAGTTGAGCTTGCTTGTACCATGTGATGCGTTGACCAGTTCTGATCAAAATCCTGTTTCTCCTCCGGAAAATGGACATAGCTGGCCATCTAGATCTCTATGTGCTGCATCTCAGCATGTATCCGAGTGTAACATGGGAGATGTACTTATGCCTGAAAGTGCTGTTTTGAGCCATGGAGAGGTGACCCCTCTTCCTAATTTAATGGACAGCATGCCTCTGTTTGGGGGTTTATGTACAAATGTAAGTATTTCTTTTGTGATGATTTACAGCTCTGTTTTATTTCTTTGGTTTAGGAATATTGGTAATGACTATGATCATGTACATCTTTGTTTCTGCCTGACATTGGTAGCCTATTATAGATAGTAACTTAGGATACTAGAGGGTTCTATTATTTGTAATTTCCTCTTGGTTTGGTACTTGGATACTTGCTGGTATTAGTTTTATGCTATTCCGACTAATCTATGAGAGAAATATTTTCACACGACTGAGATGTTAGAACACTTGAAATAGTTTAATAACTCCCCCTTCTTTTATCAGTTTTACTTGGTGATATGGAATGAGTTTACTTCTTGCTATTGTCTTTTCAATGAGTAATTTGAAGGAGGGAAGTGGATGATGGCTTTATAAGTGCCTCAGCTACCTTGAGGGTCTTGGTGTGGGCTTGGGGCATCTAACTTTTATCAATGTGACGTTAAAGAACCTATTGAAGGTGCCAGTTATTTAAAGAACCATTTTTCTGTGACTAGCTGCTATAGGGGTGTTTCTCTCTCTCTCTCTTCTTTGTTTTGGGCTGAAGTGCTGGGGTTGTTTCTGATTTTATTAGTTTTGCCTGTAAAGTTTCTCGTCCATGCATACATGTAGACAGTGGTGTCCCATTAATGCACCCCTGTTCATTTGGAAGGTAGAGACTTTTCCGATTAATCCTTGTTTTTTGTAATTATGAACATTTTATTGGTTCATTCGCCAAAGTCACTTGCAGAGCTTATTGTTTATGGCAACTAATTTATTCTTCATGCCTGCTGGCTGAGCAGGAGATTCTGATACATAATCAGGCAGCCAAGGAAGAGTTGGATGATTTCATAGAGAAGCCTCAGGTACCAATGGAAGATCAGAAAATTGTTCCTAAAGTTGAGGTTTCAGAAGCTGACGACTTGCCATCAGAAACTGCTGCGCCTAATGTGCAATCTAATGTAAAGTCACATTCCACTTCCAAGTCAAATTGCCCCAGGTTTACAAGAAGACGGGGGAGGCGAAAAGCAGGTAGGTGGAGCAAGAGATCCTCAGGTTAGTTTGATTGTGAGAGTTAGGATGTTTATATATTTTGAAAGGAAGGAAGACCAAAAAATTCAAGAAGGATGTCAACAACTCTGCTGCTCTTAGAATTTGTATATGCTGCTTATTCTGTCGTGTATCTTCTTTCACTGGTGGCAATGATTTCAATGTACATGTCTGCAAACACACTTTTTCTAATCGAAGCATATTCTGTTTGGATGTCCCCTATTAATTGAGTTATGGCATCATGTTTACCTGGCTTTTCATACTTGGGGGGATCCTTGTGTTAATATTTAGGGCAATTGGGGATAATAGTAATGGCTATTCTATTTTTGGGAGATGTGATGCTTCCATATCCCCTTTTGCCCCTATATTCAGAGGCAGTCTAATTTATTTATTTACTTTTGATAAATAATCGAGATGCAGTATAAAATAGAGTTCACTGATTAAATTATTGTTAGGATGTCACAATGCCCTTGCCCTTTACTAGTACGCTGGGGTTTGTGTTGCAAATTTTTGGTTTTTCTTCATGTCATGATTCCAGTGTTGCTTTAAGCTTGATATCAAGGACTGCAGGGAAAGAAAGGAATAATTTGTCACTTGGGTATGACAGTTGTCTTGGCCTGATGGTATCTAGTGCTTGTCATGGATTGTGATTCAATCTTTCATGTTTTCAACTTTTGTAAATTTAAAAATTTCACGGTCATTTGGAGAGAGGAACAAGCGAATTTTTGAAGACCAGGAGACTCCGTTGGCTAAACTCCTTGAGCTTTTCTTTATTAATTTGTATGATTGGTCTAGGGCTTGGGGTCTTACTGTTTCTCCGTCTGTTGGAGAGTTTATGGCTTCTTTTGCTTTTAATAGTTCTAATTTACATTTGTAACTCAGCTTTAAGTGCATGCTTTATGCACATAAAGCTTTTTGAATAAATCTTTTACTTGTCAAAAAAAAAAAAAAAAATTCACGGTTATATTGGAAAAGACTTCAGTTTGTATATCTTTAAGGCTAAGTTTGCTTTATGAAGTTCAATCTTTTACCATTAGTCTGACCAAAAAGAAAAAAGAGAAATTGTTCACCCTTTGTTATTATTGGCTTTCTGAAGTTCAATCTTCTACCATTAGTCTGGCCAACAAGAAAAAAAGAGAAATTATTCAAGTTATTAGAACTGCAGAACAACGATATTGAGAGAATGGTACCTCTAAAAAAGATTGATATTTTTGGTGTATGTAAGATAAAAGAGAAGGGAAATGACCATTCAAAGTTCTCATTTTATACATTAGCATATATAAGAATAAAATACCCGTAGTCAGAGACATTCTGCGTTTCTTAGACGCATATTAGGCACAATATTCATGCTATTTTCCTCATGAACATCCTTCTGGAGACCTTAACAAAGATGAGAGCCAACACTGTTACCGAGGGAACAAAGAGCACATCAGGAATGGCCTTGATCACTTTTAGCTGGGTTACATTCTCTCCAGCTCTTTTAGCTGCCATCGCTGCCGGGGGTGTTACTATTCCAGTGATAAGCATGGAGTTATCTACTTTGTTAAGATTGACTTTCTTTGTCATAAAGTCAATGAACACTTTCCTTTTATCAGACTCTGATGCTTTTTCCCATTCTTTGAAACATGCCTGCTTATGGTAATATCTATGGGTTAGAAGGAAATGAGAGAATGAGAGAATCATATGAATGTGCTCGCAATCTAGACTGACCTCTACTTCCTCTTTTGATGGCATATCGAAGTGTTTACCAGGCAACGCTGAATTGAAAGTGCTGCATAAAATTTTATTCAAGGGGAAATGGTTAGATGAGGGCAATTAGCTTGGGGCTGATGCTATCAATTAGATTTTGAAAAGCATATTATGTGATTATAATCATATCTATCTATTTTATAGAAGTGATCACAGAAAGCATATTATTTGCTGTCTTGAAATTTGTAATGGCTTGGAAAGGTGGCAAAGTATAGAGGTAAATCTAGAAGACAAGTAGTAAATTTTTTATTTATTGATATGATAGGATTTGAACCTCTAACATCTGTTTCATGATAATTTATTTTTATCATACAGTCAAGACACTATTGAGTATCTTTTTGACATAGGTGAGATTCGATCTCAAGCCCCATATTTGACAATATGACATAGCAAATAACTGACTAAGAAATAAGATATTTCTTTTTTTGACTAATAGTGTAACAAAAAAACATAACGCTAAAATGAAGTGAGAAATAAGCTTGACTTTTTGCTTGACTTTTGCTTGACTTTTGCTTAGCTAAATACAACCTGACACATTCTAACCTGAATCCATAAAGAGAACAGGTAGATTTTTAGCATTTTCATTTGTTTCCCGGACAGAGTTTACCTCCAATCCAGTTTGAAGAAATCCTCTTTCAACCTGCTATGTAGCAAGTAAATAGACCATCCACAATAAACTATTTCCTTGTTTCCATCCTCTTCCTCTAACATCTTTTTTTCATTGTTATTTTTTCTCTCTAAAAAAAAAAAAAAAAAAATTGACAATTAAGACTACCTTATGATTGTAAATACTTACTTGAAGATATCAAGAATAGCAATTTGAAATTCATCAAAGTTGTTGATTTTTTTTGGGTCGTAGAGCTGCCCCTCAAAAAAATCCAATATCTGCGTTTTCGGTAATCCTATGATGCAAAATGTATAGCTCAGAAACATTGTGGTGCCATATGAAACTATAAGTACTAGTATTAACCTTCTCCTAAGATGAATTATGGCGATGGGTTTTCCAGTCTTCTCAGTAAAAATAATGATAACAATATAGTAGCAATAAGCCAATAATAATGACGATGCTGGTGTTAGATTTTTTAATAAAAAAAATAAACATAATAATCCTAATATAATACTCGAAACTAAGTGATGGATGCTGGTGTTAGATATTTCAAAAACACATGACCCACCTTAGGGCATTTAGGAATAAATATCATTAATATATATATATATATATATATATATATATATATATATATATTTTTCATTAAGATATGTCATTTTTGCAAATGTTCATCTATTGTAGAACTACAAATATGAAATATGTTATTGTTTATGATAAATAATACCATTTGGCCCCATAATGATGTTCTTGTCGACAATGCTAGTACAAATATATAATGAGCAGGTACGTAATATTTTCTACAACCGTAGATATGGTTTGTTGTGATTGGAATAATTTTACATTCATTAGGTTTGTCATGTTTATTATATATCAATCACAGCAGATCATGTCATCAGTTGTAAAAAAAATGTTATTAATATATTACTTTATGAAATAGTATATGATTATGCTATGTTAATGCGCGGAAAGACAGAGACATGATGAAAGACAATAAACAGGAATTATATATGAACAAAGAAAAAAAAAAAATGAAGTAGTAATAGCAAAAAGAAGTGATTCAATCAATTCAAGAAAGCATATGAAAGGAGAAGCGAAGTGACGAACCTTTTCCCATGAGACTCATAACCAAACCCATTTTGTCGTAGGATAAACATATAATAAGATCCAATAATAAGACATATATATATATATATATATATCTTAACAGAGAAAGAGAGGGGTATAAAGAGGTGGGAATGGCTTTGTAGTGTGCTTGTTCAATCTAAGCAAGGTATCTAGGCTTTGATATTCTGTTTTTCCCTTAAAAAAAATCAGATTCTTGGCTTGGAACTAGCATGTTGCTTGGTACCATAACGTGGGGTTGGGTTCCAGCATATCACGTTGTATTTCAAAGATATTTTTCCTGAGTCATTTGGTTGAAAACTGTATTTTAATTAAGAAAATGTGACTTGAACTTGCGATTTCATGTGGCAGAAAAATGTGAGATCAAATCACAAACGTTATTGTGAAATAATTTAATCAAATCACCTCATTACTTAAATACTAGGTTATAACTTATAACATAAAAAAGAAGTGATTTCTTCAAAAGCTGTAAAAATAAAATTGTATAAGTCATTTTGGTTTGATAAAACGTTTGGAACTCACACATTAAAACTAAAAGGGATGATATATATATATCTGATGCATGAGCTACCTTCTTGTCAACTCCATACCATTTTGTATACTTCAAATTGTTTTTCGCCACATAACCTATGTGCCCTTTTTTAATATTTCACCTCTGGAAATAGTAAGGCTTAATTACAAATATCCATGATAAATTATTGAAGTATTGTAATGTGCAACTAAAATTTAAAATTCTGTAATTAACACCCTAATTTAAAAATAATTTGTAATGTTCATCCCGTTGTCCAAATCAATATATAAATTAACAAATTATTTGACAGCTACCTAACCTAAACCATGAGAGCATTTGCAATGGATACCACAAATTACAAATATTCTGGCATCAATATCTTAATTTGAGATTAACCTACCTACTAATATGATTAGGGCCGGCCCTGGGGTAAGCCCAGCAAGCCCTTGGGCTAGGGCAACCCCCCACCCAGGACAACCAATGGGAAAAAAAAAAAAAAAATTATACATATACATATAAAAAAAAAAATATATTATACGTATACATTAGAAAAAAAAAATTATATTCATAAAAGAAAATTTTTATTAGAGGGCAAAACAAATATTCAAGGGGCAAAAAAAAAATAGTCATAAACCAATACACCCAACAGACCAACAGATCAAGATTTTATTTTATTTTTTATAATAAGAATGGACTGAGAGCAAGTAAACTAACAGATCTAAGCTATAAATCAATAGATAACCAAAACTAAACCCAAAAACAAAATACAAATAAATCAACACAAAACACATCAAAACACAACTACACAAGTTACGGGTTACCAAACGTGCGAAAAAAAAAAATCCAAATCCTTCACAATCCAGAAAAATCTCAAATCACCTTGAAGGGGAATAGAGGATCACTGCCACTAGATCTTGAAAGGCTGAAACCACCAGCACGCACCGCAGCAAGCTAGCGACGCACGACACTGGCATGCATGGCGCACAGCACGTAGACCCATGGCTACCGCTGCAGCATTGACGCAACAACGCCTCACGCGATCACGCCTCAGTCACGCTCACGCCTCGTCGCCTCCTTGCTTGCTCAATTGCTCCAGGCTCCAGCTCCGGTATTTCTCTCTCTCTCTCTCTCTCTCTCTCTCTCTCTCATATGCTGTTTTGTGTGGTTTAAAAGTGTTTTGAAATATTCTAGAATGTATTCTTTTATGCAAATTTGTGGTTGTGGTGTGTCATGTGCGTTGTGCTGCTGCCTACTTTACTAAAGTTTTCGTCTTTTACTTTCTGTCTTTCTTTTTTATTAAATTGTTATTACTCTTTACTCTCTTTTTGACCGAATATATTATGATTTGTGTGAGTGTTGTACTGACTGATTGTGTGTGTGAGGATTTATTTTGTATTTATTTGAGATTTTGAATGTTGTGTTGTTGAGTATTTATTTGAGACTTTAAATTTTGTAACCTTGATTTTGCATAATTTTTTTTTTTTTTTGGACTTTATGTTATTTTTTTTAATATTAAATAATAAGTAGGGCAACCAAAATTAAAATGGGGTTAGGGCAACCCAACTCTCAGGACCGCCCCTAAATATGATGGACACTAATTTGGATGGTAGACGGATATGGAAAATTAATCTTGAATTAGAATATTGATCGCCAAATTTGCAATTTAGGTATTGTATTCCTAATAGTTTAGGGTGGATTGTTACAATTAACCAAACTAGGTAGTAACCTCCCACATATGCATGGGTACAATTCAGAATAACCACAATTACATATATATATATATATATATATATATATATATATACCTAAGTTTTATACTATCAATATTCGTGCAATTCTTCAAAAACCCTTGTAAGGAGATTATTTGGTAGAATATGCAAATTGTTCCAGTTTAGTAAGAAAAAAAGAAGGCAGTTTATTGACCTATTTTTATATAATTAGATTTTACATTTTAACATAATTCTGTTGCCATGATATAATGAATTTTATCAACGTTTATTACACGTTTATAATGAGTTTTGGCTTTTAGTCATTATGAAAATCTACTAAAAAGTCAGCCAGTTTTTTAGAACATAGTGAGATTTTCATTAATTAATGATAATTTTTGGTAAAAGAATTCAGATTAGTTTCATATGAGTTGGAAGTACTTTTAAATGGGCTTGAAATAGTTTTAAATTGATTGAAAGTAATTTTAATTAGAGGGATACATGACAGTTGACACAAAAGAGTGAATTTGAAATCTAATTTAGCATGCTTGGAAATGGGAGGTTAAAGGGGCATAGTAATCTTGAAAATCCTCAAATTTGACTGTTTGGCATGTGATTTATCAACAATATCCATAAAAATTTTAGCCAAAAGATCACTGTTTCAACATATTACTCCATAAAGCTACTGCCAGAACAAACTCAAGTGGCTATCGTAAAATTTGGCACAGTACTCTATGCTCTACATTGGTTTCATAGTTCACTTTGGTACTTATAATTCACAAGAAACAGATTATTCCATCTCTCCAATTCCATGAAATCCCCATAGTTCTCTTCCAAATTTTCAAATCAAACTTCTCAAAGCCTCTGATTGTATCGATAATGAATGGTGAACTACTGGATAATGTAACAGGAGTAAGAAATTCCCTTGAGCTGACCAAGAGGAAAAAGAAAAGAAAAATAAGAGAAAAAGGGAAGGTTCTATGCAACTCTTAGTATCAAAAGATAATAATTTATTTGTCAACACTTTTGCTAAACTTTGCATTTGGCCCTAAAATAAAATCATAGGCAGCAACTTCATATTCTGTTGTTTTTAGCTCTATGTACACGATTTTTTGCAATTTTCCTTGAAGAAAACCAAGATTCATGGAATTTTATGTGATGGAACTGGTATTAGCTTGTGTTTTGCCCAACCCTCATAAGCAATTCAACCCTTCCCCTGTGGTTTTAATAATTTGCCCTTTCATGTGCTTCTTTAACTGCTCCAATGTTAAATGTATAGCCTCCAAATGTGGATTCACTCTTTTTCCAGCTGCAAACTCTCTGACTCTACCGTCAACCTCAATAACGCTACACCCTACCTCTTTATTTGCTCCATTCTTTCTCATCAACCCCTTAATTTCCTCTACATCTCTCCACCTTTCCTCTGTGGCATACAAATTTCTCAACATGACATAGATTCCATCATTCCGAGGCTCCATTTTGACTGCCTTGTTTAGTACTCGCTCGGCCCTCGTAGTATCCTTAGAGCATCCACATGCAAATAGAAATGAAGTCAAGATTACCACATTAGCCTTGTAAGGCATTCTCTCAATTAACTGCTCAGCTTCCTCCAAGCATCCAGCCCTCCCCAGAAGATCTACCATACAACCATAATGCTCAATCTTTGGGGTAAGTCCGAATTCCTCCATTGCTTTAAACCACTTTTTCCCTTCCTCCACCAGACCACTATGGTTACAAGCAGACAAAACACCAAGCATGGTTACTTCATTTGGTTTATATCTTTTGCGTCGCATCTTTGAGAATATCTCCAATGCTTCCTTGGCACAGCCATTGACTGCAAATCCATATATCAATGCGTTCCAAGAAGCCGTTACTTTTTCAGGCATCTCATCAAAAAGTTTTCTGGCTTTGGTAACTTCACCACATTTTGCATACATGTCAACAAGCGCGGTGCATACATTAGTTGCTCTATCAAGTTTCTTCCTCCGGCTAAAACGGTGAAACCAGCCACCCAAATCCAGAGCACCCAAATCAGCAATAGCAGGAAGAATGCTTACTATAGTTACTTCATCCGGTTCCAACAATGTGGTTGACTGCATTTCCTGAAATAATCTCAATGCTTCATATGGGTGTTTGTTTTGGCAATATCCACCCATCATTGCATTCCATGAAATTAGATTCTTCTCCGGCATTGTATCAAAAAGCAACCTAGCAGATTCAACATCACCACTATGGCAATACCCATAAATCATACTAGTCCAAGACACCACATTCCTATCCGGCATCTCATCAAACAAGTTTCGAGCTGAGCCCATATCTCCCAATTTGACATAACCATCAATCATTGCATTAAAAGCTGCCGAATCCTTATCAGGCATCCTATCAAAAAGCAACCTTGCATTACTCATATCCCCAGACCTCATGTATCCACAAATGAGAGCAGTCCACGCCACTTCATTTCTTTGCAACATTTCATCAAACACCATTCTTGCATACCCCATCTTCCCAAACTTTGCATACATATCAACCAGTGCAGTTGATACGTGCAAATCTAAGCAAAACCCAATTTTTATAACATGACCATGTACTTCTTGACCTTCCCAAATTGCCAAACTTAAACCACAAGACTTTCCCAACGTTGTGAATGTGTAGCCATCGGGAACGAAACCCGTGTCCCTCCTAAGATCTCTATAAAGAGTGAAAGACTCAACGAACTGGCGCATACCCACATGGGATTTGATCATGGAGTTACAAAGGAAAGCGTCGTCTCTGTGGGGACGATGATCGAACACGCGACGCGCGTGGTGGATGCATGTAAGGGAAGCGCAGGTTGTGATGAATTTGGTGAGGAGATTTACGTTGGTTTCAAGGGCGTTCCGGAGCATAAAAGCGTGGATTTGGAGGAGAGAAGCAAAGGTGTTTCTTTGTTGGAGGAGGTAGAAGCACTTTCTTTCTATAGGGTTCCATAGGAATTGCTGCTCCAGCTCTCTCATTGATAAATGTCAAGTTTTACTCTCTCTACCTCTTTGCTTCATTGTATTTTTGGCGGTATAATTAGATAAGTCTTGTTAAGTTTGTGTCAAATTGCAACCAGTTGGTAGTATAATCAGAAAGAAACATACATACAAAGTCAGCCATGTCACGAGTTAATAAGTGAATATAATGTGAGATGTTGGTGGGAACAACTCTTATAAAATTGTTACATAGCTGACTTGATAGGTTTGTCATAAAAGTTCATTTCTTAAAAGATCACATCTTATGGAACATGTACGTTTGGGTTGCCCACCTTCTCGATTTTAATTGTTCACTTATTATTAAATATATATATATATATATATATATATATATATATATATCTCGGTTATAATGTTTTATAATTAACACGATCCAATTCAAAGAAACTTTATGATTTATTGCAATATTCCGTCATTTGTTTAAATAAACTTTCTTGTTTAGAATTAAAGTTAAAAGAGTGGTAGACAAAGCCACACAAAATCAAAAGCAACTTTAACTCAAAATTTAAAGGGAAGTTAAAAGAGTGGTGCACTCGTATCTCAAAATTTAAAAATGAGAGAGAAAAAAACTTGAAAAGTA
This sequence comes from Fagus sylvatica, assembly GCA_907173295.1. Classification (NCBI taxonomy): domain Eukaryota; kingdom Viridiplantae; phylum Streptophyta; class Magnoliopsida; order Fagales; family Fagaceae; genus Fagus; species Fagus sylvatica. The sequence continues at coordinate 13,389,705 of OU015762.1, read as the reverse complement.
AAGAAGAAGAAGAAGAAAAGTGGTGCACTAATTATCATTTATCATGTCACAAGATAAATCTAATGCCAATGAGATAAAGATAACTGCACACTCTCAATGATAATCTCCATATGTTTGGTTATCGTTGTAAATGTGCCCAAGATAATTTATACTTCTTTTTATGTATATTTGATGTAACCACAACCTTTTTTCTTGTATACTACTTTTTTTCTATGGTTGCCTGAGCTTGAAGTTTTGCTGGGCTTACCTCATGACCGGCCCTAGTAATTATTGATACGTTTTGTTCTCTAGATGTCATTGACGTTAAGGTTTGTAAACCAATGAATACAATGAGCCTGTAATCTTTGGCTGTTGATTTGAAATCTCGTTCGAGATATAGACCATATTACTCAAGTCTGGATCAAACACCAATGGCTTTATGGCTTAAAGGTGGTTATAGTGTCAATTTTCAGAAAATTAGGTGATTAAATTACACCAAGCTCCCATTAGAAGGAGCATTCTTGCAGTGTTTGTGCACAAACTTGACACAGGGAGGCAATAGACAATCCTACAAGTAGGTGAGGAATGTCAAGAGTCAAACCCAACCCAAGACAGCTGAAATTCAAGGTCACAAGGGGGTTTGTGTAGATTGTAGAGAGTAACAACTAATATGTTAAGGCTCAATAATATATCAAGATATGGCTTAAAATAATCTTAATATAAAAATACTTCATGTTTGTTGTATAAATTTTCCATTCGTCTTGCCTTAATTTTCCCAACTAAAGCTTAAAATCAGATGAAACAATACTGTCAAGGTGCTAAGTGCAAAGAAGAAAGCAGGTCTTAATAAAACATAAATCCAGCTAATCAAAATTTGCACTCTGGCTGCCAAAAAACATACAAGCCCCCATCATAATCAAGATCCTTCACCAAAAAAAGCAAGTTCCTAACACCAGTACAAAATGAAACAAAAACCAGGAAATATATTTATTGCTTAAAGATGTCATCATATCACAATGAATTCTCAAAAACCAAAATAATGTAGCCAAATATGAATAACACAGTAACTTGATACATAATTATTTGCCGGTGGCAGAATACTATGGCTTCAACATGTAGCCAACAAATCAAATAGCTAGCATTTACTGCTATCCTCAATCTCCATAGGAGCTACTTAAAAGTACTACTATCACTCAGAAAATAGAGATTTTACAAGTATGAAACATCATTGAGATTGACATATTGCTTAAAATCTTTTGTCATCTCTCTTTCTACATTTGGCTTTGAATTTAAATTCCTATCCAATATATGTTAAGGTTTTTTATTTGCTTAATAAGAAAAAGAATAAACTTCAGAAAGATTAACGATAGTATGCCATGTGTCTGGATGACATAAAAGGGGAAGTACCAAAAGATGAGGTCTTCTGGACTTGGGCAGGAGGGTTAACGTGTTTCTTTCTCTCAAACTTGGTTTCAGCACGGAGCCAAGTCTCAACCACTGAAAGCAGATTGGCTGAATTCTTCAACTCATTAACCTCTGATAACTTCTCTGCCCTCCTCAACTCACCATCTTGAATGTATGCTAGATGTGATGCCCAAGTCTCCAAACCATCAAAAATATGGGTTGCATATACTATTGTGGCTCCTCTCTATAGAAAATATGACAACATTATTAAAGACAATATATTTGTATGAATAGGATGTCTTGATATGAGTACATCTAAAGCATGCCATATTTTCTACATGTGGCTTGCCAAAGATGAGGCAGTTCCTCATCAAATGATTTACTGGTGTGTCCAGACCTTTATGCATATGTACTGTCTCCCTCTTTTTCAAGTGTTTCAATGTTTCAAAATTTGGTGTGTGCATGCATGTGAATGGAATATTTAAAAAGCAAGTGCAAACCTGTTCACATTCTTCCTTGAAGAAGTCGAGCAAGTCCATTCTAGCAACAACATCCAGGTCAACTGTAACCTCATCTAGCAAAAGGACCTATTGATGTACCATAAATAGCGTTTGGTGAGAAATAGGTGAGACTGCTACAACATATGACTGAATGTTCATCATAGATAGAACCCAAATTTGATATGATATGACCAAGTAGAGGATTCAACATCTAGGAGAGGTTGAAGCAAAGCAATTCCATTCCTCTTCTTTCTTTCTTTTTTTTTTTTTTGCGGGGGGGGATGGGTAGCAAGTAAATTTCAATTTGAATTTCCATGGTGATAAAAGATTGGAATAAGGATGGTACAACCTTATAACTCATATATTCAGTTTGACATTCAAGATTCCATAATACCTTGAAAGGATGAAGAAGACCCATGCAGATTTGGACTCGACGCCTCTGCCCATCAGATACCTTATGCATTCGCCATTGCAGATCAATATCAAGTAGCTCAATCAACTTGTCTCTCCTAACAGGGTCAACCCCTTCAACTGCCAAAAGGGAATATCAGTATAATCTCAGTTCTTTTGCATATAAAAAATAATAATAATAATAATAATTTATTGAAGAAAGAATGCAAAGGACTATCCATCTATCTTAAAATATACACACAAATATGCGCACATACATAAAGAAACTTCAAGCAGCAGCAGAGGTGTTTCTGTACAATTTATTTATCTCATAATGGGTATAAACATCTATACTGTGTTTATCAGAAGTAGGAAAAAAAAAAAATCTGGTATGCAGTTTATTACGCACCTCCAAATATCATATGTTTGGCAGAAAAATCACCCTGAAGTGGAACCTCACCCTGAATGTTTGCAGACACATTTTAGTTCAGAGCATGACAAATGCATGTGATTGGAGTAAAAAGATAAACAGGTTACCATCACATGATTGAGTTTGTTCATAAGATATTTCTAGATGGATAACCCGCTCGATAAGGCATAAGTAGTTCAGTATGTATGCATTCAAACCAGAACCCACAGTGACATTACCCTTGCTAGGATTAATGGCCTACAGGCTCAATTATATAAGAGGACTAAAATAAGTTTTTTTTTTTTTTTTTTTTGAGAGAGGGAGAGAGAGAATTCAATTAGACAATCTTATAGAACATTACTGATCAAGCATACATACTTTGTTTTTATCTTTCTGATAAGTAAGTAATTCATTAAAAAGCGCAAAGGGTGCAGCGCAACCCATGTACGTATAACTATAAAAAGTGCAAAGCATACACACGTAACTATTGATGAATCTGCTCTACGAAGAGAAGAAAAAAGAACACATATTCATAATACACTAGTTTGCTATTGAACTTAAGTTGTTGACCATACTACATCCATGTGCGCTATATGTTATCTATTGTTAGGATTCCTGGAATTGCACCCATTCTTATTGATTAATTCCTTGGAAATTTTATAATTAAAAAAAAAAAATCCTTGGAAATTCCTAGAAAATGTAATTGACAAATTACCTGACTAAAATTTATAACTATTTTTTAATTAGGAAAAACTATATTTGATGGCAAAGACACCTACACGGAAACATAGTTCTTACAAAGATCATCAACTTCATCATCACCACCCAAGTCCTTGCCAATAACAAGGAAACGTCAACTACAGCTTATTCTTTTTCTATTTTGAATAAATATAGACAAAAACAAGCTAGAAACACATAGATATGGACATGTACAATCTCAATTCTGTATTTCACTTCATATTTTTGTGGTATATTTTATAATGTTTCACTTTAGTCCTTGGTTTTTTTTGGACATATGTTATATTTGATGAGAAGATTAAAAAAATAAAATAAATAATTAAATAGGGAGGATAAAAACTCAAATTAACCTATATCCAAAAACCCAAGATTAAAATAAAACGTTATAAACATAGAGATTAAAATTAAAACACCCTCAAAATATAAGGCCCAAAAACATATTTTTGCCTAAAATAATAAAAGTAAAAGGCAAAAATACACTTTTGGTCCCTATATTTTGGGAGTGTTTTCACTTTGATCCTTGTATTTTTAGAATTTTCAAATTAGTCCTTGAGTTTTTTAACTTGTTTCATTGGTGGTCCCTGCCATCATCTCATTGAGGGAATGCAGATGTGGGCTAACAGAAGTTAACAATGTGGCTAATAAAATAATAATTAACATTAAAAAAAAAAAGTTCAAATTATAGGGACCAAAGGACCAAAAGTGTATTTTTTTCCCGTACAAAGTTTTACCTCTAACCCGGTTTAGAGGAATACTGTTTCAACGTGGCAAATTAATAGACCATCCACATGTGTATTTTAAAAGGTCATATGACTCATTAAAAATGTTATGTGACTAAAAGTACATGTGGATGTCTATTTACTTGCCACGTAGTGGATTGGAGGAGGATTCCTCCAAACCAGGTTGAAAGTAAACTATTTCCTTTTTTTCCAAGTGAAAATTATATCATAGATAAGTGGTAAAGGCCAACAATGTTATACTTTAGAGATGAATTAGACACAATTGTGAGTGATAATGTACAAAATATAAATGAATATGCTTTTATTTTGGTATGGCTGCCTCATTAGCAACTGTATGATTTAAAAACAAGTGGGTATAGAATTAAGCAGAGTCTATTAAATCTAATAAGAACTTACAGTTGAGCCTATGGTTCTACTCCAAGATCCTCCCAAATAAGACAAGTCACCACTACAAACCAATTGGGTGTCATGAAAAGCAGAACGATTCAGCACACGCACTACATCTTTCCCTCCAACCAAATGCCTGCCTGCAAGAATCTTCAGCAAACTCGTTTTTCCTGCACAACAACATCACTCACTCATTCATTCATTTTTAATTCAATTCTAAAGCTCTTTTGAAGATAGTAATAATGATTTACCGGATCCGTTAGCGCCAACGAGGAGGCATCGAGATCCGGGTGGGAGTTTGAGGTTGAAATCGGCGAAGAGAGGTGGTTGGCCTTCGTATGAGAATTGCATGCCACACACTCTGATACTAGTGTTTTCTTCTTCATTTTCGTCCGCCATTTTTGGGTGCCAAAACAAAATCCAATGCTAGGCCAAGTACGAAACACCGCACTCTTTGTCTTTTCATTTTATAGTTTAGACTCATAAAAACAAAAGAAAAAGAAAGGTGATTTTATAGTACACGTCTGCGTTTACTGTTTATGATTTTGACTTTGGAACCAATGGTTGGTTGGCGCACTATTAGCCATAAAATGATATGTTAAAAAACGACGTCACTTTATTATAATAATAATATATAGAGCTTACTTCCCATCCTGTGTTGGAGGAGTAAGTATCAATTAAATACATTATCTATATGTATTATTATAAAAAATTATATGATTCATTAAAAAGATTATATAACTAAAAACATATATAAATAGTCTATTTAATTATCACGTAGTGGGCTATTGATAAATTATTTCCATAATAATAATAATTTTTCAAAAAATCCTCATCGTTGTATTTCGTATCGTATTGTATCTGTGTCATTCCAATGTCAGTACTTCTTAGATTTATCATCCATGCCCTATACTTATAGACCCATGGCTATACATTCATAATTTCCATGCTTTTTTAAAATACTATATATGATTTAGTAAGCTTAGGTCTATATTTGATGCAGATGAAAATCTCTTGTAATGTGATGCTTTTTTTTTTTTTATTCTTTCTCTCTCTTTAAAGAAAGTTTTGGAATCTCTTTTCTTGCAAACATAATAAAACAGAAGTCACTAATTCGAATTTCTAGGTACTCTTGCCACAACTATAACGTCCATGCACTATATTGGATGCTTGCATTTGAAAAGGTTAGTTAGTTATATCTGTCATAAAAGATACTTTCTCAAAAATCATGCCTTATAGAACGAATGTCACTAATTCGAATTTCCAAGTGCTCTTGTCAATCCTACAAATCTACAATGTCAATGCACATATAGGTTATTGCATTTGGAAGGTTGTAAGATGGTGCTCATCATTGTTTAGGCTACATTAAACACCACATTGACAATCATAATTTGCAAGAAAATTAAGAATAACCCATTATATATTATTTCCAAGAAAAGGAGAAAACTGCCCCAAATGAGGGAACTAAGGCAGGGTGTCATGTGATGTTATTGATGTACAATTGTACAAAAGTTCATGAAAGCAAAAACCGGATGTTGGGAATGTCATCACATAACAATATAGGCCTTTAGTTGATAGTACAATATAGGATAACAGCCATGGTTGAATACAAAATCCTTCTTTGATTTAAGTCTTTATTAGTTTTTTCCTTTGCTAATAAAAACATAAAAGGGAATTAGAAAAAGAATGAAGCGAGATCATCATCTAGAACACCAACTAGACAGTGTAGTGCTGGTTGATAGCATCAATCTCTAAACCCTTCAGCTTGGCAAATGACTCAACCTTGCCTTTTGTAGATGCCCACTTTTTTACCAAGCCATAGCAGACAAAAAGGAGCCCATAAAAACGATCTGCTATGAGCCCGAAAGAAATGGGTAAGTGTACGATCATAAGAAAAGCCCAGGATAAGTAATCCGCTGCAAGCCCAGAAGTTATTGGGTCACTCCATGGAAAAGCAATCTGCTGTAAGATAGATGCCATTGGGTCAGTCTGTAAAAAACACAATGGGACCAGCCCATAAGAAGCCCAGAGTTTGATTATTAGACCCAAACAATAATCTTATCCCTAACAAGTGGGGCCCATTACTTCATCCCTTAAAAGAACATAATATGCTTAATATCAGAAGACTCTAGAGCAAGTCCTCTGAAACAGAGCCAAAGAGAGCTACTGCTTCATCATCTTCCTTAGGACGGCGACAGAATCATGCAGCCTAACACATGACCAGTTGCTGAGCTCCTCCTACACAGGCAGACGAGAAGTAAGGCAGCGGCAGATTCACAAAAAAGGGAACGTCTCAACCCAAGGTAGAAAGGAAGTCAGGGGGTAACATAAGAAAGGAAAGGCAGCCTGGTCCACGGTGGTTGCTACACTGTTCTCACAGCAGATGAGGAACAAGCGGCAGATTTACTGGAAAGGAAAAGTTTCAAACCAAGGCAAAAAGGAGACTTGAAGAGAACATAAACAGAGCATCGGTCAAATCATGTCAACCAATAAAGCTACTGTTTAGCTTCTCCTTGAGCAAACCAAACTGTAGCTTTCACAACAGATCACGCTAAGGACCAGTCTGCAAACATCCTTTTGCACGGCAGATAAAGGGATGAGCAGCGGCAGATTCACCAAAAAGGAAGAGTCTCAGCCAAAGGCAAAAAGGCAACCTGAAGGCAACGTGAACAGAGGTAGCTGCCATTCCTCCCGCACAGCAGACGAGAAATAATCAACGGCAGATTCACCAATAAGGAAGGGTCTCAACCCAAGGTAAAAAGACAACCTGAAGGCAACCTGAACAGAGGTAGTTGCCACTCCTTCCACACAGCAGACACATGGGAACAAGAACCTAAACATGTTTTTGATCTCCTCAAAGAACAAGATCAGATTTGGTTCCATGCAAACGAGGGGCAGCAACCACCATGGCCCAGATCCATGGTGGTTACTGTTCATCTTCATTAAAGGCTTAGGGAGTTTTGGTTTGGAGGTAGGGGAGTTAACTCTCAAAGGTTGATGGTCTGCCGTGAAACTAGCATGTATCTACTGGGAGATGCAAGCTACGGTAAGTCTCATCACAAACCTAGGAAACGTGTATGATTCAACCAACCCACTGAACCATCTCCATCAGTATTAAATTCCCACATATCCCCACCACCATGAATGAGTGAGCCCTCTGATCGAGGTCTGCCGTAACCTCCAATAACCTTAGGTAATAAGAATGATTTTCTTTTTATAGTAAGGTCAGCCAATCCTTTTTCCTAATCCACCAAAAATGGTTTCAAGCTTCCAAGTACCCCATAGATTAAATGAGGTCATGGGTATTATCCCTAACCTCTAAGAACACTTGATCCCACTATAAAATAGAGAAACTTAGACCATGAAAAGGGGGGCTGAGATCTGAAAATCACCACAACTCCATTACTCTCTACAGAAACACTCTAAGAGAAAAACACCCTTTGAAGCTTCTTCTTCAACCTTTAGATTCAAAACCTATCTCTCTTCATTCATAACTACACAGTAGTCTGCCATACTCGTTTTTTGGCATAACTCTGAAATACCTATCACAAAAGCCTATTGTTCACTCTCTTGTACTGAAGAAACTCTCTCTTACAATCCTTGGTTATGCACGTTTCCTGGAGCTAACTCTCTCCCACATAATCAAACACCTCTAAGTCTTTTATAATTTCATTGGAGTGAAAGGGTCTTCATGGCATGGCAGACTTCATTTCACAAGGGAAGTGTTTATTGGCTCACAAAAGGGAAGTGTTTATGATTTCTGTTAAATTTACTAAAATATTTTCCTTCTTTAAATTATGAGTTGTGGTTTAAATATTACAAATCATTTTCCTTGATTTTGAGTTCCTTTCAACATGCAAAGGATTACATATTGATATTTCTGTTTAGCCTTTATTAACAAAAAACTATCTTTTGGCTGTAGTGTTGAGCTCCACTTGGATTTTGGTATGGCAGACTAGTTCTATTGTCTGGCAGATACAAAATCTCGAGTCTCTTGTTTCACCGCAGACCTGGACTTAGCAGATGCAAACATGGCAGAATCAGACTCAAGGGAAGTGCACCATCAGCCATCAGGCAAGCTTACGAGCCTGGTTTGGAGTTTTGGGCTCAACAACCCATCAATACAAGTTCAACCCATCTCCATCTAATCACAAGGCGACACCTGGCACCTGGTGATTTTTGAGCATCCACACCTTTCAGAGTGTGAAGCTCCCTCAGCCTACAAGATGAAAATTAAAGAGAATTAACTAAGAAAAAAATTTAAACTTAATCATTAATTCAAGGGTGTCTTCAAGAAGAAAAGGATAGTGGATGTTAATTAAATTTATGCATTAAACATATACTTAAGTCTAACAAAATGCAAAACAAGTAAATGAATTAAAATCTTGAATTGAATACTATTAATAAATAACTCTAGCAGCCATTTAGACTTCAGAGTCATTTTTATTTGAAGCTTGTTCCAAACATACAGTTTCAGCAGAAAGACTAACCTTGCAATCTCTGCACGCCTTTTAGCTTCTTCTGCCATGATACTAATATCCCTGAAAGTACCCTTTTCAGAAAACATTTTTGTCTCTATAGACTGGAGACCATGTAGTGTTCTTTGCTGGGTTGCCCATGCAGCCTTGCGCTCTTCCTTACCAAAGTCCTTTTTGTTGGTAAATGCAGTCTGGTAAAATGCATAAACATGTGGTCATTTTCATATTAGTTCTAAACCATTGACAATCATGAGAAAGTCAGGATGTTAAAACATCATCAATGATATTGAATAAAGGAAATTGTACAGAGGTTTCTTGATAAGAAGCTTATGAATGCTTTATGAATAAAGTCATCATAGGGGAACTTCAGTTTCACTTACTTTTTGGTCTACAACCAGAGCCCAGGCACCTCCATGCAATGCATAGCGGACAGCAAATTTTAAGGGATCGAGCAAGAGATAAGTCACAATATTGAACAACCAAATGACACCGGTCCAACCCCAACCAATGCTTTTTATTCCAGAAAATTTCCAAGTTGCAGTGGCAGATATTACTGTCGCAATCTGGAAAGATAGGTCTTAAGTGAATGACATTACAAATAGAATAAAAAAAAGCTTAGAAAGTAAATAAGATGTGGAATTTTGAGACAGCAATGATATTGTAAGGCCTACTAAAGAGATTTATATAGGGATTCAATATTTTGTAATTGACACTTTTCAGTGCCTTGAGACGAAAGATTATTTCACTTCCATTTATAGAAATGGTGACTGTAAACATCTCTTTATACGAAAGAAAGCTTCTATGATGCTCCTCTACCGCTTGCAGCATAAGCATTTTCAGGCTAATGTTTATTCAAAAATGAAAAAAATAGAGACATCTGGATATGTATGATTATAACAACACTTTGAACAGTTATATTACTATGAGGATGCATAAGTATGAACTAACAGTAATTGAAATTTGAGACATTGAGTGGAGAGAAGCTTTATGTTGGGTGAAGAATAGTTGTTTTCCCATCCTGGAATTGTTACATGTTTAGGAAGTTTCAATGGGAATCGGAGTTATCAAACTGTAAGCAAAGAATCACACACGTGCTTCTATAATAAGGTATAATTTGATAACAGAATGTGTTTCATATTCATGTTAGGATTTAGATATGGTTTTTTACTTGATAAGAGTGAATGGACTTATTTATACTCTCAGTGGTCTATAACATCCATACTAGAATCCATATCCTTCTTCTGTATGTGGTACTTAAGTATTTTTCAGGCAACTAAATCCATTTTGCAAACAACAAAACTTTAAAATTTTGTACCAGTTGAGCAATAATAAAGGCAATAACGAGCAGAAGCCCGGGTCATTCTGTGAAAGACCAGCCCCTAGAACGAGTCACAAATATTAATGCCTGGCTGATGGTGCTGACTTGAAGATACACAGCAGATGCCATCATTTTATGGTCCTTATTGAAGTTCTTTACATGAAAATGTTTCTGCAAGAAGAAAGGTATAATACAAGAAAAGGTTACAGTGAGCATGTGAAAGACCACCAATAAGATTTGACCCAGATGCCATCTACCATAAGAATTTTAGTATGATTAATGAAATCATGCCATTCTCAACCTTTGAACATCTTCAGGGGCCAGGGAAGAGCCATAATGGCCTGACTCCCACAACCACCACAATAGATGCAAATTAATAGAAGACAGCTTCTTACTGTCCTCAACTATTGGCTCAATTGTTCATGATTCAGAATACCTTTATGCAATCCTTGATCCAACACAGAAACCTATTCAAGACATGAGGTACCTATGATGTACTAAAGGAGGGAAATTACCTCAAAGTAGTCGGTTTGATAAGCTGCCCAGAAGAATATGACTGTCATTAAAGCCAAATAACTACCGAGGACAAACCCAGTTGCAAAAATTTCATTGAGCTTCCAACTGTCAGGAAGTGGAGAAGGCTTGACCCTGTCTTTGGATATGGTCATGATAGTACCTGCAACCATACTAACACATCAAGCAGCAAAAGGAAGGGAAATGTTTTAACAGAGAGATGAAAAAAAATGAAGAATGTAAAATAAAAATCTATTAGACATATGACAAGGTTTCAAAAACTAGCAAGCTAACCATCGTTAAGAATCGCGATGACAAGAACCATGAAAGGTGGGAAGTCAAATTCCCATATGAGAGTCAGTAACATAAAACCTAGCTGTTATACAAATATTAGTTGTGAATGAGACAAGCTTGATGGTAGGATACACTTTGAAAACTTTCATGTACACAAATTTAGATTAAGAGGGAAGCTTACCACAATACGAATAGTGATAGACACTGCATATATCTGGAGAAAGGGGAGAAAAGATAAAGAGACTCAGCAATTAATCTCAAACAACTAAGGCTTATACCAATACTTTGATTATTTCTTGAATGCTTGTAGTAATTGGTACATTACCGTGTAGTTTTTCATTCTTTGGAAGATTGCACGGTTTGTTAAAACAGCACAAATGATTACGCTTAAACCCGGCTCTGTTAGAACAATATCTGATGCACCACGGGCAGCATCTGTGGAGTCTGCCACAGCAATTCCTATGTCAGCTTTCTTCAAGGCAGGTGCATTGTTTACACCATCACCGGTCATTCCACAAATGTGTTCTCTAGCTGTAGTCTCTTCACAATCTCATATTTATGTTCTGAAGGAATGAAAGATGAGATTAGAAATCGCGTGAAATTCAAATTTAAATAGCTTTCATGTCATAGCCAGCAGACTGACCAGGAAAGACACCAGCAAAACCATCAGCTTTCTCAATGAGAACATCAATGGGGAGAGCAGAAATTGCCTCATCCTTACTATCACCAAGCAGAGATGAAGAAGGGTACATATTTGTGCCCATACCAAGCCGTCTTCCTGTTTCCTTAGCAATTGCAAGTTGGTCACCTGCAGGGGTTATAAAAGGGTGAAATCACTGCAGATAAATGACGATTTCATTGTTGCTATATAGCAAGTCTTATTCTCTCTACATGTTTAGATGGGAAAGTAGATGACAGAAAGGAAAAATATTTAAAGTGGAAAATTGAAACCAGTAGTGAGTGGCACACACCTGTAATCATTTTAACACTCACACCTAGATCCAAAGCTCTTCTAATTGTTTCAGCGCTATCATGGCGTGGAGGGTCAAAAAGAGGGAGGAGGCCAACAAACTCCCAGGGACCACCAGGACTGTCTTTGTTACCGGAAGGTACTTCCTAAAAAAAAAAAAAAAAAAAAAAACACAGATTGTCTCAAAAGTCTACAGAGAAGAACATGTGTATGAGACAATGAAGAGACCTTGAGAGACTAATCACCTGCCGGGCAATTCCAAGGGAACGTAGTCCACGTTCTGCAAACTTGTCAATAATTCCATGCACCTTCCATTCAATCTCTGATTTGCTACTTGCCAGATTGAGAATCGACATGGCATTTTTGCAAAAGAGCTCAGACTTGTGGAAGTACTTTTTAAGGTTAAGAACTCAATGGAAATTTTTAAGTTCTACCTGCTCCGGTGCACCTTTGCAGACTCTGTGCATTTCATCAGCACCATCAATGTAGGTAAGTGCAGTCCTTTTATCAGTTGGATTGAATGGTAGGAAGTGAACTTCTTTCATTCCAGCTCGCGCCTTACAAAAATAGACAGAATAAAATGTAGAGATTCAGTTGATCAAGTAATAAGCAATCATGAAAAGGAATTGTTATTTCACAGAAATTCCTAGGATTAGGTTTCAAAGCCAAACATCTAAGAGTCTATCCAATATACCAAAAACAATGTAAGACTTCCAGAACCTTTTGCAGACAGTTGCACACAACAAGGGCAACAAGGCTAAAAACAGTATATCCCTCAGTTGATTGAGTGTGGGCGAACACACACACAAAAGGGAACCACTGTTGATAAACATGAGCTTTGTAAATATTTATCTAATCTGATACCTCTTGAGGGTCTGCCAACATTGAAACAATTGCAGCATCAATAGCGTCTTGATTCTCCAACCTTGATGCTCTTGCAGAAATAAGTACAACCATATCCTTGTCAACACTTTTGGCAAAAACCTGTGATTTCATGGATGATGTCAAAATTCTTTGAAGCAAAAACAAATAGCATTTCAAAAGCTTAAAAAGATTTCAAATTCAAATCATACATTAGAAGACCAATGAAACGGGACAAGAACCCACACAAGTAACATAAATTACAACTATGTGCGATGGAAAATGCAATGGAACTCTCAAAGTATGTGTCTTTCTACTGCAAAGCTATATATGGTGCTTGGTGCTATGACATGCAGACTTAAAACAACATCAAGGGACCAAGAGTATAACCTCAATCAAAGTTTTGTCCATTGTAAGCTTCTTAAGTGTCAGTGTGCCAGTTTTATCACTGCATAGCACATCCATTCCAGCCATTTCCTCAATGGCTGTCATTCTCTTCGTTATGGCACCCTGTACAAGACATAGATTCCCATTATTCAATGATATTCAGAACCATTCATTCATTCATAGTGATTATCAGGATTAAGTCCTTCTATGATCATTTATATTTTAAAATCAATGTAGAGTGTAGTTGTGGCTTCACAAACCTGCTGTGCTAAACGATGTGCACCAATGGCCATTGTAACAGAAAGAACAGTTGGCATTGCAATTGGGATCCCCCCAATTAGTAAGACAAGTAGGTTATCGATGCCAACACGGTATTCCCTCCCTTGATGCACATATATCACAATGATTTCGATAACCATCCCAATAGCAATTGAGCAAATGCTGAAGTTTCCAATTGATGTTAAAACCTGAAAACATAATTTAAATTCAACAATTAATTAACATTGATCATGACCAAGACAATATTTATGGTTATGATTTAGAGAAAGTTTGAGAAGAGTGCTCAAAACACTCAAATGTTTTGTCTTGACATTATGGTGATAAAAGTTTATGTAAATGGACCTTCTGGAAATGCCCAACGTGTATGGTGTTTTCCACAAGATGAGCTGCCTTCCCAAAGAAAGTGTGAACACCGGTTGCAATAACAACTGCTTCAATTTCACCTTGCTTGCATGTTGAACCTGAATAAACCCCATCACCAGGACTCTTTGTTACTGGAAGAGACTCCCCAGTAAGAGCAGACTGCGAATGACAATGAAGTAATGTAAATTCAGGAGGTTAATTTATTTGAGAAAAATATGACACTATATATTACAATCATAATGGCACTAGTGCCTGGTTTTCAGAACAAAAGCATGTCAATGGAATTGTAACACATTGGGAAGGAAATTTTTATAATTAATATCAAATCATAAATTTTTCTGGCTATATCAAAATTAGTTCTGTAATATATATATTTCTGCTAATGTTTTAAGTTTTCTTCAGTGTGGCATTATTTTCCCCCGATTGCAGACTTTAAAGAAATATTGACAGGCTAATGAACAGAGAATTTGCATGACATGATATTTACCATGGTATCCATATTATGTATTAAAAAGCTCATCAATTTTTGTGAAGATTGACCTGATCAATTTTCAAAGGATCTCCTTCAAGCAGACGTGCATCAGCAGGAATGATGTCACCAAGTTTAATACTAATTATGTCTCCAGGAACCAGCACTGCAGCATCTTCTTCACTCCATTTTCCATCACGCAGAACCTAATTAAGAACAATTAGAATTCAAATAAAATGAGGAAACAAGATAAGATGTCTCAGACATAATGGAAAATCAATAAGAAGGCAGAACTAATTTTTCATGGCAAGATGAAGCTATAATGAACTTAGGATATCAATCTGCAAAGAGGACCTTGGCTTTTGGGGCCAACCGTGCCATAAGAGCAGCTGCTGCATTGCCAGCATTGTTCTCCTCTATGAAACTGATGGTAGAATTGATTACTAGTAAGATCAGGATGCCAACGAAATCATGATAATCTGCACTTTATTCTGCACAAATAAGGTATTGTCAACATTGTCCCCAAATTATATGACTCAAGAATCAAATCTGACTAATTAGGAAAATTCAACATGTCATTTCAACATAAGGACTGCACAATTCATCATTATTACCCATAAATAACTTGAAAATCTTCGAGAATATACTCATTTCATTGTTTTAGGTCACTGGGTCGGACGGTCAGTGTCACATAGCCTACCTTATTATAAAAGATAGGTAAATAAAGAAAAAAAATTTGAAGTCATAAGGACTTACCCCTCCATGTGCAAGAGCAATGGCCATGATGGCTGCAGCTTCCATGACCCATGATAAAGGATTCCACATAAAGCCTAAAAACTTCAGTATTTTGTTTTCCTAGAGCAGGATAGGGGAGTAGAAGAACCAATCAATGAGGGAGACAGAACAAGCAATAATGGAAAAAATAAAAAGTAAGCACAGAGAAGATGAAAACTGAACATTGCTTTTCTAACCTTTTTCTCCCCAAGTTTGTTGTATCCAAACAAATCCAATCTCTCTTGTACTCCATCAGATGTCAAACCCTTCCTTGTACAATTAAGATGCTCAAAAACTTCTTCCAGGGGTATATTTTCCTACAGGAAGCAAATTCTAATTCAGCACCATACAAATAAGATTAAAGTCATGAAAATTTCTTTTCATTTCCATCCTTTTTTTCTTTCCTGAGTTTGGGCACATCAAATTATCCGCATGACACATCTTGAATTAAACACGAAACGAAATATATTCTACTAAAGAATCAAATTGAGTCACTAAACTTCTTCATCTAACTATGAAGCCAACAACATTTGGTTCTATTATTCTTATATTTGCAGCTATCAATTAGGCGTTCATTATGGTAAAGTAGGCATGCCAAAAAATGATTTTTAAAAAAAAAGTATAGTGATTTAAGAACATACCAGATCAACAGCTTCCTTATTAACAGCATCAAGAGAAGGGGCCTTTTCAACCATTTTGGATTTCCTTTTGATTCAACCCTCCTCCAAGCAAGTTGTTAGAAGAGAATCTGCATGTTCAGAAAGTTCACCACATCTTGCTATTCCATAAACAAATTGATTAGTACCACTTATTTCATTTGCAATACCATGTTAAGTCATTCCCATTGGCTTTATTTTTGTTCATTTCTTTTTCTTTTCCTAAAGTTCCCATATGTCAACATTTTTTATAATTCCATAGTCATGTTCCTCCATACCTGAGAAATTGTGGTCATTATTCAATTTAAATGAACAATATCTTAATTTCAAACCTAAGTGGCTTACCAAGTTGAAGATGATTGAGGTTCTTCAACTTGGTCAATGGCAGGCCGACTTTAGACATCATCATATTGAAGTGGTAAATGAATAACTTCTAAAAGGATTAGGGGCTCAAAAGAAATTGAAGTATCTTAGTCTCCGAGGAATTTCAAGAATAACTGAATTAACTTCCTCCTTCCATTGTAAACCTCACCAGCCTTGAAATTCTTGATCTTAAAGCATGTTACAATTTAGAGACATTGCCTGATGATATTGCATTATTGAGGAAGCTGATGCATTTGGATGTATCAGAGTGTTACTTGCTAGAGAGAATGCCAAAGGGGATTGACACTCTCGATTCTCTCCAAGTGTTGAAGGGATTTCTTATAGGAAGTTCAAAAACACTCCCTGCAGACTTGGTGATCTTTGCAGTCTGAAAAGATTGAGAAGGTTGAGTATCTATATAGGGAATGATGCCAAAATCCAAGGTGGTCAGCTTAAGGGAATGAGCCATCTTTTTGTCACACTCAGAGTGCATGTGCGTGTGCAAACTGCAAACTGCAAAGTGGTCCAAGTGGACAACCTTTTACTTTTATAAATGCTTGCCCACCATATCTCACCATCTCTTTCTTTAAGTTTCCTTCCTTAAATGTATTTTTTTAATATCTATCTAACATTTCTTGACTTGAGTAGGAGGTGGTGGACCAAGTATGGGAGATTTATTTATGGGTCTTGAAGAAGGTTAATAGTTCATTTTGTTTTCTTTTTATTATATAGTCACTTCTCATGTCTAATTTATACATTTTATTGTCTTTCTTGGTATGTTATATATATATACATGGACGTAGCCAGGATTACAATTAAGTGGGGGTCGAAGTATAACCTTGTCAACATATATGTTTATGTTTATGGTTATGTTTACGTTCTTAGGTTGCCATGTCATTATTGGATGCAAGTAGATACATATGTAAGGCCAAGAAAAGAAGTTTAAACAATCAAATCTTGATGAAACCCCCCCCCCCCAAAAAAAATAAATAAATAATTTGAGTCTAAGCAACTTCCACTTTTAGGCGATGCCCTTGAGTGGTTGGTCTAGATAAATAATTGGGGACAACTTTTGCTTCAATGTTTTTTAGTTCTTTCGATTATAAAGATAAGAAATTGAGTTTTGTATTTTATTGTTGTTCACATTACTAGTGATTTTAATTCGTTTAGCCACGTTAACTAACTTAAAAGTGACGTGTTGTTGTGTACGTTGTGATTGTGATTGTGTTAGTGTTAGTGTCACCTTCATCTTCATAGATAGGGTCTGCAACCACAATCTCAGCCATTGGGTTTGGAATGAAAAACAGTAAGAGTAAGAAGAATGAGACATGGGTGCAGAGTATATAATTAGTTCAGTATGTATGCATTCAAACCAGAACCCACAGTGACATTACCCTTGCTAGGATTAATGGCCTACAGGCTCAATTATATAAGAGGACTAAAATAAGTATTTTTTTTTTTTTTTTAGAGAGAGGGAGAGAGAGAATTCAATTAGACAATCTTATAGAACATTACTGATCAAGCATACATACTTTGTTTTTATCTTTCTGATAAGTAAGTAATTCATTAAAAAGCGCAAAGGGCGCAGCACAACCCATGTACGTATAACTATAAAAAGTGCAAAGCATACACACGTAACTATTGATGAATCTGCTCTACGAAGAGAAGAAAAAAGAACACATATTCATAATACACTAGTTTGCTATTGATCTTAAGTTGTTGACCATACTACATCCATGTGCGCTATATGTTATCTATTGTTAGGATTCCTGGAATTGCACCCATTCTTATTGATTAATTCCTTGGAAATTTTATAATTAAAAAAAAAAATTCCTTGGAAATTCCAAGAAAATGTAATTGACAAATTACCTGACTAAAATTTATAACTATTTTTTAATTAGGAAAAACTATATTTGATGGCAAAGACACCTATACGGAAACTTAGTTCTTACAAAGATCATCAACTTCATCATCACCACCCAAGTCCTTACCAATAACAAGGAAACGTCAACTACAGCTTATTCTTTTTCTATTTTGAATAAAAATAGACAAAAACAAGCTAGAAACACATACATATGGACATGTAATCTCAATTCTGTATTTCACTTCATATTTTTGTGGTATATTTTATAATGTTTCACTTTAGTCCTTGGTTTTTTTTGGACATATGTTATATTTGATGAGAAGATTAAAAAAATAAAATAAATAATTAAATAGGGAGGATAAAAACTCAAATTAACCTATATCCAAAAACCCAAGATTAAAATAAAACGTTATAAACATAGGGATTAAAATAAAAACACCCTCAAAATATAAGGCCCAAAAATATATTTTTGCCTAAATAATAAAAGTAAAAGGCAAAAATACACTTTTGGTCCATATATATTGAGAGTGTTTTCACTTTGATCCTTGTATTTTTAGAATTTTCAAATTAGTCACTGTGTTTTTTAACTTGTTTCATTGGTGGTCCCTGCCATCATCTCATTGAGAGAATGCAGATGTGGGCTAACAGAAGTTAACAATGTGGCTAATAAAATAATAATTAACATTAAAAAAAAAAAGTTCAAATTATAGGGACCAAAACCAAAAGTGTATTTTTTCCTAGACAAGCTTTTATTAGCGCAATGGATTTAACAGGTATCCCACCAGAAACGTCTAAACAAGACTTTTCGGAAATAAAAGATTTTTATAATCCTGGAATCACCAGAGAAATCTACAAAGAGCTCAATGGTGTCTGGAAGTGGAAGTCCCATGTTGCAAATCAAAGGGAAAATTCAGGCAACATATGAGTTGTTTGGCAGAGAGACCAGCTATCATAGATAAGTGGTAAGTGCCAACAATGTTATACTTAAGAGATGAATTAGACACAATTGTGAGTGATAATGTACAAAATATAAATGAATATGCTTTTATTTTGGTATGGCTGCCTCATTAGCAATTGTATGATTTAAAAACAAGTGGGTATAGAATTAAGCAGAGTCTATTAAATCTAATAAGAACTTAAAGTTGAGCCTATGGTTCTACTCCAAGATCCTCCCAAATAAGACAAGTCACTACTACAAACCAATTGGGTGTCATGAAAAGCAGAACGATTCAGCACACGCACTACATCTTTCCCTCCAACCAAATGCCTGCCTGCAAGAATCTTCAGCAAACTCGTTTTTCCTGCACAACAACAACAACATCACTCACTCTCAGTCTCACTCATTCATTTCTAACTCAATTCTAAAGCTCTTTTGAAGATAGTAATAATGATTTACCAGATCCGTTAGCGCCAACGAGGAGGCATCGAGATCCGGGTGGGAGTTTGAGGTTGAAATCGGCGAAGAGAGGTGGTTGGCCTTCGTATGAGAATTGCATGCCACACACTCTGATACTAGTGTTTTCTTCTTCATTTTCGTCCGCCATTTTTGGGTCCCAAAACAAAATCCAATGCTAGGCCTAGTACGAAACACCGCACTCTTTCTGCGTGTTTGGTACACGCAACTCAATCCGTGATTCTGGATTCAAATCCAGAAAATCATGGGTCCCACAGTAAAAAATCTGGTTTGGTACACAAGATTTGAATGAGGATTTAAATCCCAATTTGAATTTTCTGTGGATCCCATAATAAATTTGAGTTCACCCCTTCACCTGTTTTTGAATCCAATCCGGATTCAAATCTAGACTCAATTTTTTTGTGGGTCCCAGTTTATTACCGTTGCTGGGCCCACCTTATTCTTTTCTCCCGTTTTCTCTCTCTCTCCTCCGTAAGCTTTTCTGCTTCTCTCTCTCTTGCTCTCGGCCATTACAGAATAGCCAACCATTCCGTTCAACAAACTTATCACCCACACATCAAAACCCACAGCCACCGTGACTCAAACATCAGTCCCTGGCATCAACAATCCAAACCCAGAAAAAAAATATATATATATATAGATCCACCCACTTCAACCAAACCCACTCACCTCTAGCAAACCCAATTGCAACACAAGCCAACCAGCCTCCACGTCGCCAGAACGAGCTCACGCCGTGACCATTCCAGCGCCGATCGCAACCCACATGTCGCCGAAAACTTCCCTCTCGCAACCCCTTGCACAACCAACCTCAACCTCCACCATGGCAACACCGAAAATAATATGAGCTTGTGTTTTAGAGGAAGAAGAGAGAAAAGAAAAAGAGAATAGAACTGAGAGGAAGAGTCAGTGAAAAAATAAAGATGAGAGAAAAAAAAAAGAGTAAAAACGTGCAGGAACGTTCAGGAAGTAAGAAGAAGAAAGGAAGAAAAAAAAAAGAAGAGAGAAATGGGGCAGGGGATGTATGTCTGGTGGGGGGAAAAAGTAAAAGAAAAGGGGGGTGGGGGGTTACGTGGATGGTGGGGAAAAAACAAAGAAAGAAAAAATAAAAAATAAATAAAATAAGAAGTGGTGTACGTGGGTGATGATGAAAAAAGGAAAGAAAAAAAGAAAAAAAAATAATAATTTAATGATAAAATCTAAATCTAAAAACCAAAACTATGTACCAAACACAAATTTTTTTTTAAATTGTGATTTCAGTTGTGAAACTAAAACTATGTACCAAACAGAATTTTTTTTACAATCTTGAATTCAAATCAGGATTAAAGTTCCAACTTCAATAAAGTAAAAAGTCACGAAACCAAAACAAAAAACGAAAACACGTACCAAACAGGCCCTTTGTCTTTTCATTTTTATAGTTTATACTCATAAAAACAAAAGAAAAAGAGAGGTGATTTTATAGTACACGTCTGCGTTTACTGTTTATGATTTTGACTTTGGAACCAATGGTTGGTTGGCAACGCGTCTATTCTGGGGGAAATTATATCGTAGTCCCCTGACCTTGTACTTCCAGCCAATTAAAAAAAATAAGCTACATCATCATTTAAAAATGAGCTACATCATCATAAATGGATTACATCAATCTACATGCCATGTCAGACCAACCCAACTTCCTTTTTTAACATCCGTTTAACTCCGTCAGCTTTTGAAATCAAAATCAAATTCAAATATATATATATATATATATATATATATATATATATATTATATATGTATAAAAGCAGAAGATATTACGATTTATCTGCCATATGATATATATAACAATGTTTTCAAATCAACACGTGTCATCTTTCTTAGACAAACACACCAAATGGCAACAATTAATTTGTCCACCTCAACCTTCACACTACTTATTTATTATTTATCAATTAATAAATGAAATATAATCATAAATACTTAATTAAATATGCCCTTATATGTCTCCTTAAAATACTCCACTTATTTTTATAGCTAAATAAGTGGGAGTTAATCTAATCCAATCTATTAGATTTGTTAGTTCATTGATTTCATTGGTAACCTACCAAAAATATTTCGTTTATTATATTAAACGACTATTTTTTTTATTAAAAAAATCATTTTCCAAAAATATTTTGCGTGACATTAAACGGAACAGGAAATCAAAACCAAAATAAAGTAAAAAGTCACAAAACCAAAACAAAAAACGAAAACACGTACCAAACAGGCTCCAAGCGTTTATCTTAAAAAATAGGAGCATTTAGTATTGCAGATAGAGTATTGTAAATAGAGTGGCTCCAAAACGACGTCGTTTTAGAGCATTTAAGTTATTTCCCAATCAAATCGTTTTCTCACCCATTATAATTGCAAATATGAAATTTATTTGGAAATAACTTCGTCTTCCCCATCTCCTCTCTCTATCTCTATCTCTTCCGATTCTTCAATCTAAATCTCACACCAGCACCTTTTGGAATTCCACTCCTCTTCCTATTTAATATTTTTATATCCGCAATTTAAAAATCTAAGCACATCCCACGCTTCTCTCTTTCTCATTACAAATGGTCTTTCTCCATCTCTTTCTCACGCTTAAAAATTACAAACGGATCAAGCCAACTTGAAAAATTACCCAAAATTGCTTGGAAATAGATAAAATAAAAAATAAAAAATACATAAACGGTGATGAAACCGGGAATTAAACGGTGAGTTTTTTTTTTTTTTTTTTTTCCACCGATTTTCTTTGTGTCTTTTAAATAGATTTGCGATTATTTGTGGCTAATCTGCTTTGTTTAACAATATTGTTCTTTTGTGTTTTTTCATCGCAACTCCTTTCAGGATGTTGATGAGCTGATATTTGTAACAGGATTTTGTTTATGCTGTCTCACTTTGAATTCCCCAATTTCTTCTTCTTCTGCACCAGCCTAAAATCGCCAGGTCTCTCTCTTTTAATTAGGTTCTCTTTTTTTCTTTTTTTAATTCGGCAGATATATCTCTATAATTCTATCCAATTAATAAAATTTTGAAATTACCAATGGAAATCACTACCATCTGTCAAATCTCTACAATTCTTTGTTGCATGCGAATAGAGGCCAACCTTATAACCCTCAGATTGTTCGACCAAATGCCTGAGCCAAACTTTGAAAGGGGTTTCCTTCCTCACTGTCAAGGCAACGCCGGCTAAGTGAAGAGGAAGATCCCCAATTTCCACGCAAAGGTTTTTATTTATAATTGCTTATTCAAATTTCATTCCTTCATTTGTTTTTACCTCTTTCTCTTTGCAATGTTGTCCTTTCTATTAATTTAGTTGCTATTTTTTTGTTCAATCAACGATGATGCTCATGTACAAAATTTGTTTTATTTAGTTATTAGCTAGATAACTGATCAGATGTCAACGAGTCTTTCCTCCATTTAATTCACTCACACTGGACAAAAGTGAGCTCCCTGCCTTCTTGAATTTGTTGGGCTTTTGATTTGATTGATTGTGTTAAATTTTGTTTATTTGCTTCAATTTGTGGAGCTAAATTTTAGTTTCAACTATATATTTCTAATATATACATATATATTCCACCTTGATGTTGGTTTAGTCATTTAATGGATTGCCAATAATGTGTTTGATTATAGTTATCAATGAGACTCAAACTACTCTGATTCAAAAGAATAAAACATGCCCTTTCTATCTCTCTATAATAATTTGTTCCACTACTTTTTTTGTTTGAAAATATTGTGGAAGGTGATTTTTAATTTTAATTTGGCCCACTGGAAAATTCCATTTGTTTTGTTGCACAGCGTGTAGGTCTTGTGATGGTTTCTTTAGCGAAGAAAGGCACCCAAGCCATTCTGCCAAGTAAGTCTTACAAGCCAAGCACAAGTAATGTTTTTTCGATGATCTTTGGGTTTTACGGTCCAATTTTGATGGTTTGTGGCTAATTTTCTTTTGGTGGGTTGCAAATGATGTTGTCCTTTTGGGGCTTTGGGTGGTTGGAGTTTGGTTTGCTCTAATAAATTAGATTGCAAATAGGTATTTGTTGGAGATTATGGAGGAAGAGTTTGCAGCCTCCAATGATTGTGAGTTATTTTACTTATCAAAAATGATTGTGAGTTCTTTTCTTTTCTTTTTTCATTTATTATTCAAATAATGGTTTGATTTATTTTTATGGGTTTGTGACTTTTTCCAGCCTCCAATGATTGTGAGTTATTTTACTTATCAAAAATGATTGTGAGTTCTTTTCTTTTCTTTTTTCATTTATTATTCAAATAATGGTTTGATTTATTTTTATGGGTTTGTGACTTTTTCCCCTTATGTCGCATAATAACTGCCTCTCTGTGTTTTTTTATGTACGTATGTACAAATGTTGATAATGTGGTAAAGTGTGTGCTATTGTATTATTGTAATTATGCAAATCCGGAAGTGAAGATTTATGAGAGGCTTGAATTAGACATGCTTCTTGAGTTTTCAAAATTGATTTTATGTTTGTTGAACTAAGTAGAAGTAAGCTAGGTCATTACCAAATGAGTGGAAAGAATGAGCTCTTAAGAATGTGTATAGAGAATGGTGTATCTGAAGATTTTTTTTTTTTTGACTGGTTATCTGAAGATTATTTTTTTGTCAAGGACATGTGGAAGTTAGTGGTAATTCCAATTTAATTATTTGGTAGAACTCAAGTATTTTAGGCAGTGAAAGGATAGAACAGAAAAGGCACAAATTTTTATTGGTCTGGTGGAGATTTTTGGGTATGACATTAGTTACTGATATTTGGGGTTTGATAGGCCAGCACCTTCATGCCATACCATTTCGTCCTATCTGGCTTAAATTTCCATTTTTTTAATAATTATTTATTAGGTTTTTTGAATTTTTAGTTCTTCAATTACTGACTATGGATGAGAATACTTGAACTCTCCTTAAACTGATTTGTTTTTTTTTTTTTTTGGATGGCAGGCTTATCGAGTTGTGGTTAGAAATAATTTGAGGATAAAATTTTTCAATTTGGTAGTGAAAACCATTGTAGGTGGATTTTTTTATTTATTATTTTTATTTATTTATTTATTTTTTAAGTTTAGCTGGATAAATCTTTTGTTTCCAGTATTGCTTCTTAGTTTCTAATGCGAATGGATTTTCTTGGTGTAGAATATAATAATTCTTGATTAACCATATATTCTCCACCTTAAGGGTGGACTTGGCCGAAAGGCTATTAGCTCTCCATAGGTGTACTTTATTTTTTGATGTTCTTACCAATCTCCTAACATTATGGAAGTGTAAAGTACAAGATTGAGTTCTCTAAGTTCAATAGAATCAATGATAGAATTGCTTTGGTGGGACTTGGACTTTTTTTGGCCTTCGCTCTTTGCTTTTACAGTAAATATGATTTCATTTTCTTGATGTTCTCTTTGCTGTAAAGATGAGACAATTCTTGGTTTTTGTAGTGATATTAGACCCAAGTTTTGGTTTTTCTTTCATTAAGCTGGTGAGTTAGGCTGCATAGATTTTGTGCAGACATGATTTTTAACTTGAAATCACTGGAAGTAAACTTTAAAATTGTTGATGTGTAGGTCTTTAAAAAAAAAGATGGGATTCTAGGAGGATGCTTGGGTCAAGACTATCAGGTGGAATGCTCTCATAGCATTGAGCAAACATGATAGCTCTTGCGATTGTTATTGTGGTGGTTTGAGATAATGAATGCAATAGTGGTATGTTTTTGTTGTTGTAAAACTGAATTTACATTATGCCTTTAAGATAGGTAAACTTACAAGGGTTGAATATTTGCATATAGTTTAAACATGTGTAAATGAAAGACAAGGACCTCAAGGAAAGATTTAAACCATAAACTTTGGTTATAATTTGTGGTTCCTTTGGCTAATGTGTTTTGTTTTTATTTTGTTCACTACTGCCACTCCCAAAATTCAAGTGATCATTTCACTTTAATCTCTATGGAAGTCAAATTTTTCGCTTTTTTAAGATTGTGAGTGTTGGGTACAGAGCTAGAGTTGAAGGACGTCTCTTATTTGTCAAATTGTAATATAGCCTTAAAGTGAACTGACTGTTCCTCTGACTGTTTGAGTTTTCTGCTTTAAAAACAATGTAATTTGTTGCATTCAAATTGATAAGCAAATAGTGCACTGGTTTGTTGTTATTGTTCATAGGTATAAGCCGGCCAAAGTATACAAAGGCAAAGGTATAATAATGTACATTGACAAAGTTATCCAAAAGCAAGAGAAATCAAAATGATTGTAGAGAGGAAATACAAATAGAAAATGTTTTATATCAACCCATGGATACATATTGCCTCATTATAAAATTATGCATTTGAACTAATGTTTTTTACAAACATATTTTCAGGGCCCACCTGCCAAGTTTATGAGTATTTGTTTCATCTATTCAGCTTATATTATTTTTTTGTGGCAAGTGAATTTACTCCAAAATGATATGATGATTAAAGTAATCTCTCAAATTTAAAAAAAAAAAAACAAAAAATAAAAATAAAAATAAAAACTCAAGTATTTTTTCAGATATCATTTTTACTAGCTTTCCCGTGCATTACACGGGTTTAGGACTAGTTTACAATTTAAAATGGGCTGGGTCAATGAAATTATTTTGCATTTGAAAGCTTTTAACTTTTTTGTTTTTGTTTTTTCCTTGGAAGGGGGTCCTGGGTCTTCTACTTTTCTTCCCCAACGCCTAATCCCACCATCTCAGACTGCCCAATCCCACTCAGTGACGACGGCGACCTCAGCAGTACTCCAACATTGTAGCTGGACTCCTGCATGCTTCCTCGGCCAAAATGTTCAACAGTGAATTGCTGTAATTCCTTGCTTCCTCCTCCTTCCGCCGCCTCTCGATCTAAGGAATCGAAGGGATTGGGTTTGTGATAGATGTATGTTTCTATACCTTTTTTTTTTTCATTATTTCACCATGTTTCTTTGAGTACTGATGCTTTGATGGACAATCCAAATCTTCTAGATCTGAAAATGAATGCGTTGGATTTCAAATGTATTTTCGAGCTCCTTTTGTTTCAAATATTTCATTTTCGTTTCTTGTTCTGTTCTGTTCTTTGAGTACGGCAACCTCGCCACACAAATTGTTGTAATCCTTCACCTGCTCCTGATGCCGCTGCCTCTCGAGCTCCCTCCTCATCTCGGTGATAGTGGCGCTGAGTTTGTTCACAACCAAAGGACGGTGATCAGGTTTGTGATAGACAAAAAGAATGCTTCTATTGCTTTGATGGACAATACAAAGCTTCTAGATCTGAAGTAAATCCGTTGGATTTAAATTGCATTTTATACTAAATTTTGTTTAAAATATTTTCATTCTCATTTTTTGTTTCTGAATATCTTTAAAACTTTAGTTCTATTACTGATATGTGAGTATAAGCATCTTGTAATTAAGTAATAGTGAATTTTTCTTTAGTCTCTTTTAGTAGTGTGAATGATTGAATTTCAATTTTGTATGGGTTTGTGTTTTAATTTTAGATGATGACATGAGGAAGCCTTGCTTGCAAGCTATGCTGTAACAAATACTGCTACCTTCAGATAATTCCAAAAAAAATTGTAGATATATGAATATTGCTGCCTACCTGCAAACAAGTCAATGCTCTGCATGTTCTTGCCTTCATTCCTTACTTTTTAAAACAGTAATACTAAAAGAAATATATTTGACTCTCTCGCATGAATAGCATAGAAGAGTTGGTATGTATATATATACATGAGCATGCTACATTTGGATAGTAATGAACAATCTGTTTGTTATAGGGCTAGCCTTAACAAGACTTTGTATTTAAACAAGTAACTACTACTATTGCTAACGTTATCTCTATCTATTGGTTGCTTTAGTGTAGGAGTTGGAGACTTGTTGGAGTTATTCTTCTGATGAGATTGTACAGCAGTGGACTCCATAAACTTCAGCTTGGACTATTGTTGTGCTTGATTTGCTTTATCTTCAATACTTTTGCCTTCCATAAATCTGCTATCACATGAGCTTTCTTTTGCTGCTTTCACATATTTGCAAGTCCAATGTATGTCATTTTCAAATTACTTACATCAACCATGTACCATTTCTATTTAGTTGATGATTATGAACTTTTTATTTACAGAGGGCTGGGATTGATGCCCAAATTAGATTAATTCTATTATGAATTTTTTTTGCATAAGCAATAGTACATTTTGTATGCATTTATGTGCCTGTGGGCTATGTGTGAGTGTTATCGATGATTTCTTGGGATGGCATATGATTGTCATGTTAGATTAATGACTAACGACTTCATTTGTTTGCTGAAAAGGTTGTGAAATTTTGAATAAGATGGAGTGTTATTATTTAGGATTTGAGAACATAAAATTAGTTGAATTAGTTAGCTTCTGCTAGGCAATTTACTTAAACTTGTACTGGCCTTGATGAGGTCTGTAATTGTGCATTTTAAACTAATGTAATAGCTACTTCTGGAAAGTTAAAAAAAGAAATGCTGAGATGGGTTTTGTTTTGTGTAGATGGGTGCACCTTCTTTACATAGCCTAAGTCAGAGTTTTGCTCTTGTACTTTTGATTGATATTTTACTCTCTAGATCTCTGTGATAAGGTTTGGATTTGAAATCCCCGTATAAATTTGGCAGGGGAAAAAAATAGTGCTATGACATTGTTTCAATGTTTGCATTATTTGTTGAATTATGATATTAGGCGTCATGGAACTTCAATCCCTTCCATGGCATCCTGCAATATTCATGTGGAAATGGATGTGCGAACTTGTCAATATCCTTCATAATGATCTTTTAAGCTTATTTTTATTGGCTGGGAGTACAAGGTCAGCAGCTGACCTTGTACTCCGGGACTACAATATAATTTCCCCTTTCGCACAACAAAAGCATCAACTTAAAATTCTACTTGAGAAGTGGCAGAGCGAATTAGTGTCATGGGAATTTTTCCATGATCTTTTAATGCGAACATTGGGAATCTGTTGGGAGTATTTTTTTGCAAGTTGTTGATAGGTGGCTTGAATTAAAGGTGCACCAATTGCACATTAATAATGCCACTTGGAATCAATCCCATGAAGTTAATTTCGGTTTGGACTCTTTCTCTTGTACACGGCAAATTGATTGAAGCTTGCTATTTGAAATCAGTGGGTGCCGAATTGATAAGAAGGCTGGGAGAAAACCGGCTGCAAATGACAAGGCAGCTAAGCCCCCTGCAGCAGCAAAGAAGAGAGGTGCAGCCAACAAGCAGCAGTCTCAGACATTGGGCCAGAAGCTTTTAACCGACATCAACATGTTAAAGCCTGCTGAAAATCCATGGATTTCACCAGAGAAGAAAGTGAGAAAGATGAGGGCATCTCCATTCAACAAAAAAAGTGGTTCTGTGTTGGGCAGGGGTGGTGAGGAAAGTAAAAAATGAGACAACTGGATATGAAGAAAATTCAGGCTCCAACAATTAGAGTAAGAAACCTAGACTAACATGGTAAAGTTGAGCATGGCTACCAAATACCACAATTAGCATTGTAGATTGGATATTGGGAAGTTAGTATCTGTATCCTTCTACCCATACCAATATAGCAACAAAGTGAGGAGATAGCCCAAGCCCATTAGCCTTGATTATGCCTCAAATATTGAAAGGAATATTGAATAAAATATAAAAATAAAAAATAAAAAAGGCTTAGAGAAAGAATACATTAAATTAGGCAGCAAGACAATAGAGGAACTAAAAGGAAGTGCAAAGACCAACTGAAATACGTTCATGATAATTCCATCTCCAATGCTACTGCTTATTTGTCATTGTTTGACGAGCTCTGAGATTTGTGGATTATTTTGGGGTAGTGCATGGTGGCTTGGCTTCTTGATTTTTTTTTTTTTTTTTTTTTCAAAATTTGTTTGTGCATACATTTGGAAATTGTAAGGAAATTATTGAATTTTTGTAGAGAAATTGGGGAAATTGTTACTAGTATATTTTTGTAGTACAAAATTGTTTGATTAAAACTATGTTAATTGTTTTGTTTGTGCATAGAGCTCGTGTCATCACACCTGGAATAATTAAAAAAACATGAGCTCGTAATCCTTGGAAACACAAATGCCGTACGACACATTGCCCTGCTATATAACAAACTTCAAGACTAATGTGATGGGACTTGAGAGCATATCATTTCTCAATGCGGTGGAAGACCACTGAACATAAGGCTCATTCACTTTCTTAGAGTAACACAATAACTGAATCAAGGGTGGAAATATTCATCTAAAAACAATTAAGTATGGCTTCAAAATAAAGATAGCTTTTAAATAAAAACCAGGCCTTATGGCCTGGTGGTAATTTCTGGCGTCTCCCAAAGGAGACGTCCAGAGTTCAATCCCCCAAAAGTGGGGTTAAGCTTGCTATTGTCAAAAAAAAAAAAAAAAAAGATAGCTTTTAAATAATTTCTGGAGGGGAAAAATTTATTCGGACCATATAATTACGAATTTAAGTATCGCGTGTTCGGTAAATTACCGAACAGACCTTATTCGATGAATCTGTTCGGTTAGGTTCAAAGCACATGCCAAAGGTTCGAACTGATGACAAGGCTCGAAGTTATCCTTCCTAATATTATATTAAGAATGGATTAAAGATCAGGCTACTATAAAATATTAAATGTTAAGTGAATTTAAACCCAATCCATTGCATTAAATGCTAAGAAAAATATCAGGTTGATGTCAGGATTACTCTGAACCAAATGGGCTGTAAACAGAGATACATTAATGTCCTGGAACAAAAGAAGGAGGAAGAGGATAACGAAAAAAAGGAATAAGATCTTTATAAAAAATGTCCTATAAATAGAGAAAATAACAAAGAATGAGGGGTTCCAGATTTCACAATTTTATCTGAGAAATACAGTTATAAAAAGAGAAAGGATATAAACTCATTTTTTCTGGAGAAATCATGGGATCACTGACTGAATCACCGGAGAGTCATAGGTTAGCCCCCACGGGGTTAACCAAGGTTTTCTGAGTGTTTGTTTTTATATTTCGCAGGCTTGAAGGGTCCACCCTGTTCGGAACAAAAACAATCATGTTCGGACCATGTTCGGTAAGTACAACCTTGTTTAGTGTTAATTAGCTTTTCCTATATTATCCCGAAAAAATCCCACCTACAATTTCAACAGGAGCCTTACATCACTTTGATGGTATAAAAAGCTTTCAACATTAGACAGAAAAAAACAATAGACAAGTCAACATAAACCCAAAAGCACGAGTCATTCATAATCATAAGTTTTAACTGAGTCTATAATATAGATGACTAATGATTCTAAATAAACTAGAAAGTTTCAAGTCATTCACCAAGGTCAACATAATGATACAAAATCACAAACAGCAGAAGCTTAGCCTTTGTCTCACATGCATATAATAACCATGTTGGAAATGGCAACCCTTGCCACGAACAAGAACTCTAGTGTCAACCCTGTTGACAAAAAAAAAAAACATTATTAATAAAAGTACTACAAAATCAAATGCAATAATAATTAATAAAAAAGGAATTTTTCAACATATCATACCATGACAGTCAAAGAGCTAATGACATTCTAGTAATATATAAAAGCAAAAGACAAGACATCATGAGCGTTAAAACCTAGAATGTCTTACATCATGACAAGTGATATGTCTATCTATCGTTTAAATTTCTGAAGTGATACGTTGTTTAAATTTCCTAAGTGGTTTGCATGTCTATCTATCATTTAAATTTCTGAAGTGATATATTGTTTAAATTTTCTAAGTGATTTGATTTAATAACTACCAAACACTTTTAAATAAAAATAAATAATAACAAATTCTTGATAATAAATCTCCTACTACTAAAATGATATCTTAATAAAATATCATAATAAAAATCTTTAAAATAAAAACACAGATAATAACAAATTCTTTAAAATAAGTCTCCTACTACTAAAAGACATCTTAATAAAATATCATATTAAAAATCTTATAATTATGACAATCTCCTAATACTAGAAGACTTCTTAAAGATTATAAAAAAAAAAAAATTCATACGTTGTTTAAATTTCCAAAATGGTTTGATTTAATAACTACCAAACACTTTCAAATAAAAGTAGATAATAACAAATTCTCTGTGTTAAGAGTACTCTTTTAGTGAAAAGGTATTGATAGGTGAACAATCACTTAAGATATCATCTGGTGAATAAACATACTTCTTGATAGAAGGAAGATAAATAGAGCACGTTAAATTGAAGGTTCATCATTCTTCTATAATATGCTTACGTAACATCTAAACAATGGTAATCTGATACAAGTTTCGTTCTTCTACTTCTTTTTCTTTTTTATTTTTTTATTTTTCTATCATGATCTATTTTTATTTTTGTGTTTTTGTACATTTATATGACTGCAAAGGGATCTAAGAGGCAATTGAACTAAGATAATTTTTTATTTTTACTTGATTCTAACTTATTTATTGTTTTATCAATTAAAGATAACTATTTTTTCTCAATTATTATACACTATCTAATTCCTTTTATTTTTTTGTTATTGGTGCAATTCCATCTATTTGTTATTATCAGTTTTATTTTTTTTTAAACATATTTTTATAAAATAATTCTGAATATATATTTTGAATTATATATATATAGAGTTTTTTCCGTACTTTGTATGGTTATATGCTAGTAACAACAAAATGAAAAGAATCTAAATAAAAGCCACAATAATATTTGAAATAAATACGATAATTTTATACTAAATTGTCAAAGGCTATAAGCACTTATTATTAATAATTTCCTAAATCAGCCCCTCTGAAAGAGAGAACATGTAAACCAAGTTTTGATGGCTTACCTAAACCTTACGCCTCCCGATCGGAACACCTGTGGCACGGCGAGGAAAGTCATAGGATCTTCTGTCATCGGATCTTCTGGCACAATAATAGGTCAACGCCCATAAACATACCAAGACCACCATAATAAGGATCATGACGTATGCTAGAATTAATACCAAGAGACCGTCATGATCCGGGTTGGTGTGAAACGACGCTGATGCAGGATGTGAACCATGTGGAGGAGGGCGCTGAAGCGGGCTATCAAACCCTGGGAGCGACATGCATACAGAATGACACTAAAAGACAATGATTTTCTTGTGAGTGAGAGAGGGATGCAGGGACTGTCTCAACCAATATATTTTCTGAAAATCCAAAGTAGAATCCATATTGTGTTTTTTGTTTTTTTTTTTTTATGAGTTCACATATTGTGTTAAAAAAACATCAACAATTAAAAATATATAAACTAACTACTCTTAATACATTTCAATGCCATTTTCTATGAAAATAAAATTTTGACGCATTTTTAAATTATTGAAAGCATCAACATCGCAACAATCCATCCGTACTAAATTTATTAAGTTAAATTATATTATAAATCACCAACTAGTTAAAGTACAACGTCTCTTGCTGAGAGTATCACAAGTCAAGTCAGGATCTTGTTCTACGCTGCCGTACATAAAAAATAAATAAAGCTTATCTAAACGGTAAAAATTCTTATCTTCTCACACTCACCGACAATTTTTATAAAACAATTCACATCCCACTTTTTATTTTAGATTACAATCTATTACAATATTAGAAAATTATTAGTTTTTTAATATTTTTTTTCCACATTTCCAGATTCAATGGCACATCCCACGCTCCACGCTTCTCCAGCAAACCTTCAAAACCACCAACCTAGAACAGCCCAAGTCCCACCCTCACGTCGGCAACCTCCAAAACCACCAACACAGGACAGCCCAGACCCCACCCTCACGCCGGCAACCTTCAAAACCACCACAAACACAAATCCATCTCCATAACCTTTTCATACCCACAAATCAGATAAATAAAAAAACCCAATAACCTTTTCATACCCAGGAATTTCTAAAGAAAATCTCACAAAGAAAAACTCCCAAATCAAATATGAGAAAGAAACAGCAGCCAAATAATATCCAAATCTAATTCTCAAAATAATACCCAAATCACTCTCGGAGATTGATGAGGAGAGCGGCGGCAAAAGATGGTTTTCGTGGCGGCGAGAGTGCCAAACAGGATCGGTGCTTGCTGCGATGGCAGGAGTAGACCGGAGGCAGGGTGTGGCGGCAACGGCGAGATTTTTGAGAGAGACCATTTTTCAGAAAGGAGAGAGAGAGGTTTCTGAGAGTGAGAGGAGAGAGAACGAGGGAATAAAAAACATGAAAAAAATGTTATACATAAGCTACAATACTACAGTAGGATTTTGTAAAATAAAACACTGGTTTAGAGCATTCCCATTAGGCTCAATATAATTTTAGAGCATTCCCACCAAATCTCACAGGAACCAACAAATCCCAGCAAAGCCACCACAGAAAAACAAATCCAGCGAAAAAAAAAAAAAAAAAAATCACGGACAAATCAAAAACCCAACCACCATTACAAACCCAGCCACCGTTTCTCAACATACTTCATCAAAAACCCACGTCCTCCATTGACAACCAGCCAACTAAAATTTCTTCCACAACCACCGACCCACAACCCACCTCCTCCATTGACAAATCTGTTCGAGTTTCCCGGAACCAGCAAACCCACACACCCACACAAAACCCAATCATCCACAAAACCATCATCGGACTACCCACGGCCACTCATCCACAAAATGGACGAGATCTAAGAGGTAATAGCCAAAATTTTGTTGAATATACGGTTTTGTGAGTGTATTTTTTTATGTTTTTTTTAACTAATAAAAAAAAGACTATATTTGACTATTTGACACACTGATTTAACATTCACCATAAAAACAAAGTTCCTCACTTTTTAGTCTCAAAGTCTACGCGAGAGAGAGAGAAAAAGAAAGAAAAAGAAAGAGGGAGTACCAGTTACCAGTTAGAGGCGGTGGGTGGCAGTCCAGACAGAGGCAGAGCCGAGCGGCGCGGCGACAGATACCACGGTCCACGGCTCTAGGTAGGTAAACAAAGTTTTGTTATTTAAATAAACGGTTTAGAGCAGCTGGGTGGATGTAATTCAATTACAACAAAATGACACAAAGAAGAAATACAAAAGTATTCAAAAGTGCCTTCAACCCATCTATTTATAATCAATCAATCTATGCTATGCAATGTTATTAATCTGAAGATGTGAGAGGACATGAAAGGACATATGAATTGTGAAGCCAAGTGTCTACCTCACACGCTTAGCAAAAAAAATAAAAGTGTCTACCTCACATGGCTTTGACGCGGAATTGAATCATTTAAAGTTTATTATTTAAATTATTTTATTATTTATTATTCACGTCTGTAACAATTATGAAATTTCTTGTAAAGTTTCATGAGCACTTCTTATATCATAAATTAAAAGTGATAAGTCATAACTGGTACAATTATGAAATTCCTTGTGAAGTTCATGAGCACTTCTTGTATCATAAGTCATAAGTCATAACTGGTATAATTATGAAATTTCTTGTGAAGTTCATGAGACTTCTTGTATCATAAGTCATAAGTCACAAATCCGAATTGGAGGGTTACAATCTTCTAGATAAGTATGAGCTTGTATAAGTCTTGTACACGTGTGATTCACACGTGATGCTGAGCAGGTTCTAGAACAAGGTGGATGACACTTAATCGTTTTACTCTAGTAACTAGTAAGACTTGCGTTTTGATCTTAGACTGAAAGACCTGCAACAGTAAAAATGTCTAACTCTAACATTAATTAAATTCACAACAACCCTCATTGACACATGTTTTGACACATGAAATTTGTCTATCTAAATCTTAACACAACTATTATAACACCGGGCTATCGTGAATATGACCATTTATATAAGGACCCATGACCATGAGACTTAATTTTATGGGACCCCATCTTGAAAACATTTTAAAGACATTGTGGCTTGTCAAACCACAAAA
Source organism: Fagus sylvatica (assembly GCA_907173295.1). Classification (NCBI taxonomy): domain Eukaryota; kingdom Viridiplantae; phylum Streptophyta; class Magnoliopsida; order Fagales; family Fagaceae; genus Fagus; species Fagus sylvatica. The sequence goes on along the minus strand of OU015762.1, from coordinate 13,354,304 downwards.
TATTCAATGATCATGCGTAATTTTGCAAAGCTCCTTATCCAAACTGATTTGATCATGCACGGCATTCATAAAAGTTGATCACACGGACTCCTAAATTATTGATTTTGATATCATATACTTTGTCAAGGACAAATTATTGGGTATCTTTCATTAATCTTTGGCAAAGTTTAGAGCACTATAGATTTGCCTCCCACCGCTGAGGAACATTAATTTCAAAATTTTATAAAATCAACAATTCTACATTTCAACAAAGTTGCTATAATTTCAATTATTATTGTGGGGAAAGTTTTTAACAATCGTGATGGTCCCTTGTCCTGGACCACGCGTAAATTGAAATGGGAATAAGCCAATAACCCTTCAATCCAAGTCTTTTAATTTGTTGACCTAAGAAACCAAGACTTGTTTGGATCCCATCATCCATGAGCCAATGCTTAAATTTCTTGGAAGATTGAAAAGCCTTTATTCCCATTGAGATAGGACCCATTGAGATAGGTCAGTTACTAGTTCCTATTGAGATAGGACCCACATTGCTTCTCATTTCAAAATTAACTAAAAACGGTAGCACTTATCAATAGGTGTGTGCACAATATAAGTAAAGAGAAAAAGATGGGCATAGCACGCCCTTACTTTTTTCACAACAAGAAAGATTGCATGAAGATTTTGAGATTGAGTTTTCGCAATCAAAATTCTTTTTAGGTGTGTCAAAGAAAGAGGTAAGAAACAGGATTACAGCCTTGTTGGTGAACATTAATCAGGATTCTCTCTGACATTTAACTTGTGGAATTAATTACATTTGTTTTCTTTAATGTAGTTGGTTATTTGATTTGTTGCTCTTTCATTGGGTGGTCCTGTTGACATATAGCGCTCGCCCCCCACCCTTTTTTTCTTTTTTTTTTTAATTATTGATTAAGTAAAAGATGGATAGTGAGAATGAACCATGGCTGCCTTTTGGGAAGGTAACTTAATAATAGGAAATTTTCGTGATACATCAAACCTGTGTGTCAAGATGTGCTCCACGCTATGTCCAATTCAAGTTCAAGTAGGTTGGGACAATGACCGCACTTGCGAGTTCATTTTTTGCTTATAAAAAAAAAAAATAATAAAAGATGGAAAGTGTCATAATTTTATGGGTTAAATACACTGTTGGTCCTTAATATTTACCCAAATTGCATATTTAATCCCTAACAATTAAAATGAGCAGAAATGATCTTTAACGTTTACGCAAGTTGCATATTTGATCACAAACATTTAAAATGAATAGAAATGGTCTTTGACGTTTCAAAATCGTACACCAATGATCTTTCTTTTAGTCTATGTTAACTTTGTGTATACATGGCTAACGAATTAATGATGTGACCAATTTTTAATTGAGGTTGCATTTTTTTTTTTTTTTTTTTTTTTTTTTAACTAAGGATATGACATAACATACCTATTTAAAATTAATCCAACCCAACCCGAATTGAAATCAACCCTAAAATTAAACCTAATTTTTCCTCTCCCTCTTCATCGCTCTTGCCACTCTCTAAGTATCTTGGCCACTTTTTATATTACCAGGGGCGGAGCAGAAAAAATGTTTAGGGTGGGCTAATTGCAAAAAAAAAAAATTCTTGACTTGGGCTAAATTGTTTAATTTAGGATAATTTTTTTTTTTCTAAAAAAAAAAAAAAAAAAAAAAAAAAAACTTGAGCCAGCCAAGCTATAACATAGCTCCGCCTAGGGGTGGGCAAAAAACCGTAGAACCCGACCCGCCCGACAAATCCGGCCGACCCGCTCGCCCGCCCGTGAGTATATATACGGACGGATACGGATACGGATATTTTAAATATTCGGATAACGGACGGATAACGGATTTTGGAATTTTGATCGGGTGGATACCCGCCCGCCCGACAAAATATAAATATATATATATATATATATAATATATATACCTATAAGTATTTACCCAGTACCCAAAATCCCATACCCGCCCGCTGAAACCCACCTACCCGTTCACGTTCAGTACCCACCCCTTACTGCTTTACTCTTTGTCTTCTAAAATCTAAACTAAACTCTTCTTTAATCTTCTACTATTTAAATAAAAAAAAACTCTTCTTTAATCTTAGGGCAAAATTGAAAAACTCTCACACAGTCAAACCCGATTTCTCACCCCTCTCATTCTCTCTCTCACCGCACGGCGCAGCCTCCACGCCTTACCTCACGGCGCAACCTCCACGCCTCGCCCTCACCCTCACGCCCTCACCCTCCTCACCTCACGGCCTCACCCTCACGCCCTCCCCTCGCTCAGATTTGCCTCCGCCGAGCTCCCTCGCCTCGCTCAGATCTGCCTCGACTCGCCTCGCCTTGACTCGCTCGCTCAGATCTCCCTCACCTCCAGCCAACCCGTGGGTTTTGTTTGTAGATCTGTGATGGTTTTGTAGTTTTGTTGGTGTTTGTGGGTTTTGGATTCTGTTCGTGGGATTTTGTTTGTAGTTGTGTGTGGTATTGCTGTTGGTGGTTGGTGGTATTGTGGTATTGTGTGAGGTGTTGGTGGTTGGTGGTTGTGTGGTTTTGATTTTGATCTTGGTGGTGTTCTGGTGTTGTAAACTTGTAATATTTGTTTGGTTGTATTTTATTTTTGCTAAATTTTGTTTGGTGTTATGTGAGTTTGATTTTTCAAATTTGGTTAAAATCTCTTTTCCTATCCGTCCAACCCGCGAAACCCGACTAACCGACCCGTCCGATCGCCTAACCGACCCGTCCGACCCGTGCCAATTAATGGATGGTTAACGGACGGATTATCCGTGATCCTAATTTCTACGGACGGACAACGGTTTTGCTCAATACCCGACCCGTCCGACCCGAACCCACCCCTAGCTCCGCCCATGTATATTAAGAAAATACAAGTAATAAAAAAATGGATGCATTTAACAGTCGAGAATTTGGGCCCTTGTTTCATTCTTAATTCTTAATTGTTTTTGTCTTTCATATAATTAAATCAACTATTTGTACCAATCTCAAACATTAAAGCCCCTGCACGTAGGGCCTACACAGAGCCTCTATCCATTTTGCACATGCTTCTTCACCGTGCTCTATGATGCATGTATCTCTCGGTTACTTGGTGTCATGGCAAGCACAGAAAATTTTCTTCTTTGGCTTAGTTTCTGGACCAGTTGAAAAAACTTATGTGCTGTTAAAACTCATATAGAAGATTTTATGTTAACAAAAAACAACTCTTCTTCAAATTTCTTAATTTTAAATAAATAAATAAACCCAAATACAATCAAATATGTTCCTAACATAAGCTACTAAAGCTAAAAATAATAATTCCATATAAGATTTGGGCAATGTATTAACCTAGTCAGAACATACTTTCAACTACTCTTTTTTTTTCTTTTTTAAAGAGAGAGAGAGAGAGAGAGAGAGACAATGTGAGGCTAAATTTTGACAAACTCTCACAAAGCCATCCCAAATTTTGGATTGAAAAATAGGTTTCCACCTAAAATGGTTCACTTCTATTTCCGAAGTTCTTGATTAGATTCTCTAAAATCTGGATGACTGTTAATTTAACTTCTAAAAGATAAAATAAAAACAGTCAGTCTAAATTACTAATAAAAGATAAAATAAAAACAGTCAGTCTAAATTACTAATAAATCAATTGATGTATGAGTAATATTATAGGTATAAGATTATCCCAATAGTTAAGCTAATAATTTTTTATTAATTTAGATCGGAACGATTATTAATATTATTTTATTATCTATTCGCAGTTTAATACATCAAATAATTATGAAATTTCTTTATAAAAAAAAATTATGAAATTTTGTTTTCCTTTGGACGCTTATTGACAAAGGTATTGAAGTCTTGTAGATGATATACAGTGATGTGATCAGTGATGAGTGATCAGACGATTCATGTATGATTAAAGACTACCTGTAGCACAAGTAACACGTGGCAGACAACAGGTTGGACGGTTGGACCCCAACTCAAGTGTGAATGATTTGAACAATCTGAACAGGTGCACTCAAAAGGAAAATCTTTCTTCTTTGGACACCCTCAATGGGGACAGATTCGAAATTTGGGAAATATGGCCCACAAGAAGATTTATTTACTTGGACCCACATAAGATTACAAATATTTTACTCGAAGGGGTCCATGGTGGTCATGGTCCACAACAGAAACCCTTTATTTATTTCATGTCCCCTTCACTACACCAGTAAGTCATTATTATTATTATTATTGAGGAGTGATTCCATCTTCATGTTCCATAGCTGATAGCCTTATAGTACATTTTAATGTTGTGGTCCCAATTATTCCCTTTTCAGCACTCAAAATTTGTATTATGAGTTTGAAGTTGCGTGAGACTGTTCTCCTAGTCTAGGTTCTAAGCTGTTGTCAAAGTCACCAGGGATTTGTGCCCAATGAACTTTGTATTTAGTGTCAAGAGTCACATCCATTTTTCGGCTGCTCAATTTAGGATATATTTTGAGCAAATTTTTTTAGGTTCTTGTATAATATAATAAAATATTAGCAATTATACATTATACATGTATAATAATTTTTTCATATGAATTCATTATTTTATTATCTATCATTTATAATTTGATATCTTGATATTATTGTGAAATTGTTGAAAAAATATTATGCTATTAGTTTTAGTGATAAAATATACTAACAAGTCATAAGAACAAGAAAAGCTAAAAGCATTAGCATCAGATTTTCAAAATTTCTTCAAATTTTGAAAGAGAGAATTGCAAATACCATCTACAATACACTATACATTTCACTCTTCATTTTACAAATACTACCTATTAAAATAATCTAAAAGAATTGCAAAAAAAATAAAAAGAGAAGAGGCCAAAAGATGGAAGAGCATGTGAGAGAGTAAAAATTATTAAACAATAAATGAAAGACCTACCGTAACTCTTTATTTTTGAAGAGTTACTGTAGCATCTTTTAAAAAATGAAAGTGAATGGCTAGCCTGATGTAGAGGCTGTTTTGTCAACTCATTCTTTTCTATATAGAACTTTATATACTATATAGTTATTCTTTTCTCTTGATATTTTGTCAACTCATTTTTTTTATTTAAATAAACAAGTAAGATAAAAAGTACCCGTCCTCGTTGTAGCTCTACCGCTTTAATACTTATCAAGTATCAAGTCAAGGGTTCGTGAGTTGGTGAGAAAGACCAAGGAGTAATAAGATAAAAAGGAATAGAAGAAGGTTGGCCACATTTGATTGGATGGTTAGACAGAATAATTGGGTCTAGTTATCTCTCTTTATGCTACAGTGTAAACAGGTTCTACATCATTTAAAAAAAAAAAAAAAAAACAAACTTTGGCCCTAATGTCAAAAGAAAAAGGAGTTTAGAACCATTTAAAGAAATTATGAAAGTAACAAATCAAAAATTTGTCAAAAGGCTAAGAACAAAAGAAAGACCTCTTCATTTTTTCCAAGTGCTCACCCCAAAAAAAAAAAAAAAAAGAAGGAAAGATCAAGTTGCTTCCGCATTTTTTTTTTTTGTTTTTTTTACACTATCTGTTTCTAAGTACAATAGTATATTTTAATTCTGGATTAAATTGTACATTTCATCATAATACTAGTTTAAATAAAATAGGACACGAGGTTAGTATATCAGGCAATGATAAGTGTATATTCCCAATACCATTTGGTATTCAATTTGTAAATATATGATCACATTAGTTCATGGGTGTCCAAATCAACATTGGTATGTGCACAATTTTGGCATGCAATAATATTTATCTAACATAGTAGAAGAAAAAATCATCTTTCGATGTGCATAGGCTGGCTTTTATAGTTTTAAATTATTTTATGCATTCTAGTTATTTTATTTTTTTTTCTCTCTCCATTAGTCCCTTTCCCTCTCTCATACTTGCACCACAAATTGGCAACCATGATTGCATTGCACTCTATCAATTAAATTATTTGAGCCTAACAGTAACAAGGATTCACCAATTGACGTGGCATGAGCCATCATTTTGTCACACGCTGAGCCATCATTTTTTTTGGAAGTTGGAGGGGTTTACGTACGTGATATAATGGGTTTCTCTTTTGGTTTAAGACTTGCAAAAAAAGGGTAAGTGGATGAGGGGCATTTAAGTAAAAGAAGAGGAAAAATGAATAATATTTGTACAATGAAAGAGATGGGACCATCTCCCACATTTTTCTTTGTATAATGTTAGAACGTGTGGGACCCATTAAAGTCACCAACTCTCGGTTTAAGATTTTTGCCAGGCCAGACACAAATGCTTTTCTCTTTCCCTCTTTTATTCTCTGCACAGATCCCTAGAAGATAAGCATCTAAGCTAGTCCTTAGTTTTATGCATGCAACCCCACTTAGCACTCTTCCTCTCCATAAACGAGAACATACAAAATTCACGTAACTCAACTCTATAAGATAAGAAGAAAAATTTATTAACAAAAATGGAAATAGGAAATTTATAAAAATAAGAAAATTATTTAAGAAAATCAAACCTTCAAGAAAAAACTCCCACATGATAGATTTATTCTTTAGTTTATTCTTTTGTTGGTTGATTCACTAAATTGTTTTGTATTTTATTTGTGCATTTGAAAAAATAAAGAGAAATTTTCACACGACTTCAAAGCTAGGAATGCAATGAAATTAAAATTAATGTTGATTGAAGAACATGAATCCTATATGGTCCACGGTCCCACTCCCATATAAAAGTTTTCTCTGCTTTTTTCACACCTAACCAATCAATTAGAGAAAAAAAGAAAAGCTATCTAACTTCACATTCAAAATTGTAGTCTAGCTAAAATTAATTTCTCCACATTTTATTTTGTCTAATGTTAAAACGTGTGGGACCCATTAAAGTCACAAACTCTGAGTTTAAGATTTTTGCTAGGCCAATCCAATTTGTCCCACACACAAAAAACACAGACACAGATGCTTTTCTCTCTCCCTTTTTTATTCTCTGCACAGATCTCTAGAAGATCTAAGCATCTAAGCTGGTCCTTAGTTTTATGCATGCAACCCCACTTAGCACTCTTCCTCTACATGAGAGAACCTAGGACTCATTAACCACCTTTTGTCTTTTTACGTTAAAACTAAGCCCCTGCATCTGCATGTGCTGCTTTAGTTGTTGATTGGTTGTAAGATGGCTTTCCTAAATCTTAAGTAACCCTTATATATCTATAAGCAAAGTTAATTTTTTACGTAAGTAATTTTATAAGAAAGTTTAAAGTAAATTAAATTTGTTTAAAACAGAATCATAATTTTACGAGTGATGAGTGTATATATATATATATATATCAAGAGTCTCAAAATTTTGTATATGTACCAAAATTTTGTGAGTGGCATGCATCCAAATAAAAAACTTTTCATTTACATATAGATAATGATTATCAGTATATTTATATTCATATTATATATTTCTTCTTAATTTTTTTTAAATATCAAATTAAATGGATCAGGATCATATATGAATGTCTATTGGTGTAATTTTTATCAATCTTGATTGATCGAAGATTTAAAAAAAAAAAAAAAAAATCATGATAAGGACAATATGAAATAAATAACCAACCAAAAAAGAATGAATAGATAACCTAATCTCTCTTATTGAAATCAATATCATGTGCTAATTAAAAAAGTTGAAAAAGGTGAAAAAGTTGAGGGTAAAAGAGTAAATTAACAAAACTTAAAAAGTTGTAAAAAAAGGTTTTTTTATTCAAGGGTTTAGATTAAATTTAGTTTTTTAACTTTAAATCTAAACCCTTAAAGTTAACTTATTTGCATGGTGCAATGGCCTACACCAAATCTCAATCCATACCCTCAATTAATATCAAGATAACGTAATATAATTATTGGAGAGGATTTGCCAGCACGTCTGACTGACTCACTGGGTTCTTTTCCAGGCACACATGGTTTTGAGCCTGTAATTGATTACTTGTTTAACTTTCACACGGTACCACAACAAAAAGAGACTTTTACTCAATCTGGTAAAAGCAACACCCTAAAGTTATTCTCTTTTTTAAATAATTGTTTTTGCGGTCTCTCTCTCTTTTGCTCTGTGTTCAGCTTCTTCATTCTTTTTCTTGTACAGTATTTACGTTGTTCTCACCCATAAACTTAGCCAGGAAGAAACCAACTCTATAAATATGGAGCGTCGGCTTTGAAAACGCCAAGCAAGAGGCAGTTTACTCACTTTACCAGTAGAATAGGAAAGATCCTCAGCTCAGTCTTAGGCCAGTGGTAAAAAGGAAGAAAAAGGTAGAGTAGAAGAGGGTCATCACTACAGAGCTCTGGGATCCTATTCTGAAAAGAGCTGATTGGTCTTTTCAATTATCTACTCTGCTCCAAAAAGCTATTTCAATACCCATAGTCTCAGCACCCATAGAAGATAAACTAGAGAATGTTGCTGGAGATGCTCTAAGAAGCAGAGCTGAGGCCCAGTTCTGAGTTGTAAACTGCATTTCCAAACATGGAACAAGTACCTGTAGGAAGAGAAAATATGAAGATGAGTACAGATTGATCTCAGATCTGACTGGTTTTGACAACCTCAGAGCAATGATTGAAGCTGAGAAGTCAAGGAAGAAGAGAAAAAAGAAAAAGAAAAAGAAAAACAACCCATTACATACTTCTTCTCAACCTGTATATCCTCTATCTCTATCTCTGTTTTATATTATGAGTTGGGTTTGATATGATTTTTTTACAGGTGGGAAAAAAAGCAGGGAGAATAATATTGGTGAAGATGAGGGAAGAAAAATTAGTGACATGCTTGAAATAATTTGATTCATATTAGTGGTATCATATGCATGAATTATGTGGATTTTATTTATTTATTTATTAAAATAGCTCTTCTTTATATAAAACCAGTATGATGGTGTGATAAATATAGAGAAATACAATGAAATCCCTATTTTGCGGTTGAGTTATTGTATTTTTTGTGGACTAATTTGAACTTGGTTAAGTGAAAATGTTCCTAATTTGCCCTGAGCCAGTCATGCCAAGTTAAAGCTGTTAAGAAACAGTTTTTTAATTAATACCTTTTCTGTGCATGAGTGATCAATGATATTAGAATATTATCTATGCCAAAGAATTGATTGAAGTTGAATTTATATGTTTGTATACTTGTATAAATATATAAAAAATAGAGTGCGTGTGCGTCTTAGTGTTTATTTATATATGTACAGTGTGTGTATTTCAGTATGGATTACTGGACCTTTTTTTTTATTGGTTTCTTTTCTAATTGAAAACCATCAAACAAGCTTTATGTTAAAAGTAAAGAACAATCAAGTCAGCTATAAGGAACCCAAGGACTTGAGTATTACAAATTATAATGCATAGCGTGATGATGTCTCTTTTGGCCTTCCTGAATAATCTACCTTGAACTCGAGCACTCGAGCAGTATTGGAATTCACTTTCAGAACCCTGTTCCTTGCATCCTCCACAATTTCCTGAACATGTTACCTGACTTAATTGCAATGATTATCCACATGACCTTTTCTGCTTATATCTTATTGTTCATTTTTTTGACACCTCTTAGGGAATTCAACTGAGGCAGCACAATTTTAAGAAGAGAAACATTTTGCTATGGTTATATCTTATCTCATTCTTGCTACTGGTTCCCTTGTGATTGAGCTTCACTATCTTGAATGGTTACATGAATTTAAATGGAACTGTACTGTTTATTTTAAGAAGAGAAACATGTTCTTGAATTTGATAATCACTTACCATAGGTTGACAATCTCAAATTATTGGCTTTTGCATTCACTTGTTACAGGTTGATGCTCCAAAAGTCGAGCAGTCAGACAAAGTTCAAGCAGTGCCAACAGCAGAAGAATTGGAAACCAAGTCAGTCGAGGTAACTGAAAATATTGTGCCCCAAAAACTTTTTTTGAGTTGAATGGTCACTTAAATCTTTAATCAATGCCAAGGAAATATGTAATTGCAGTAGGAACTACCTATATTATTGGTATTGCTTGGCTGCTCATATGTTTCCTCATTTTATCAACAACATATCATGGGTATTTTATATGATTTTTCATTTTTTTTCTCTTATTTTATCAACACCAATACACCGTACAGCAGTTCCCGGGCATGATTTTCCATTTTTCATCCTTATTTAGTATTTTGGAAATGGAAAAGAAGATGAGGGGAAAGGTTGATTGTTTCTAAGCACTCGGACAAAGAGCGTTAAAAATTCAAATAATAAAGTCAAAAAACCGAGACCTAGTGAATAGATTTAGTTTCTTGTGGGAATTGATTTTTTGTTTTAGTCATTCTTAAAAGAGGTGGCATGAGCTTCAAACTTATGACAATTGTGCTAGCCATTGTGCTTGTGACAAGGGGATGTGAAAGAAAAATAGGGGAATTTACTTGTTAATCCCCTAGGTTAGATTCTAAAACACAAATTCTCTTTGTACATTACTTGTTTGAGGGTTAAGGTTTATGAAACTTGAACCTTAACACCTTGGGGAGTCTTTGTGATGCATTTTGTAACATATTAGAACACTACTTTAACCCAAAATCTTAAGCTAGTGGTGTTGGGACACCACCTTAACACCCAAATTCATGGACAATGCTAACAAAAATCTACTATTACCATGAAATATCACAAGCTCACAACTAGCTTTCTTACAATCCATGCTCATAATCCCTCACAAACCATACTCATATCTACACTCACAAACCCAAATCCTGTTACACTCAACTCAAACTCTAAATCTCAAATCTCACAATTCAGTGCTGCTCTAACACTCAAAACAATAAAGAAAGCTTTGTCCCTAAATGCATACACATAGGTATCTTTTAGCCTCCGAACACTGCCTGACATTTTCAGCTTCCAAACACTATCTATGCATGTGTGCCAGCAGAAGCATCTTTCAGCCTTGGAAAAACAACCACACTACTCCCTATATTGGAGAACTACCTTAAGCCAAAACCATGACATGAGCTGAAGTCTCACTTGGACCAAAACCACCAAATTCTTTTTTCTCTTGTTTAGATGTGGCATCATAGCTCCCCCCTCATCTTTTTATCTTTACTTAAAACTTGAGATTCAACTGGAATTTGAGACAATTTACAACAATGAATGGCAGTAAACACCCCTGTATTGAGAATCAGAATACAAGACTTAAACTTGTAAGCAACATGTGACAATATTTATCCTTTAGAAAATCATTTTACATAACTATTGTTACTATCAAAGAAAATGAACAGCATTACGAAAATTCCCAGAAGAAACTATTACTGACAGCACATTTGAAGCATCAATAGATGATTTTACACAAATTAATTAAGTTCTTATCAAAAGCATTTCTGATCAAACTTAATTCTCAAAATGAAAAATTCTTACAGGATCTCAATTTCTTCATAAGAGTGAATGTCTTGGCTGGCACCTTGGCATGGTGCTTGGCTTTACCACTTGGGAGAATTCAAGATGTAGGTGCGGGCTTGGTCTTTTTTCACATTCCTTGTGCTTACTCAAGCATATCAATGTTTCTTCTTGGTGATGGGAATTTGGCTTAAAAGAATCTTCAATTGGGACACATTGAGTCCAGTTTTCCACCACCCTAAGTGCCATGTTTGGGGCAGTAGTTGAGTTTCCTGTGGGAAACATTGGGGTCTAATAGGCTGTTATTTGTCAATCACTAGGGGAATCTAGTGTCTTCAAGAGGCAGTCTCATGGACAGTGTGATGACACGAGTGCCAACACTTTGGATTGAGCCCATGAGTGAGGCTTGAATGTGCCTGTGCTACATACTACTGGCTTTCTTGTTCTGGGACATGTCAAAAACTAATGGGGCTTTGTGGTACCACCAGAGGCTGTTTGTGTACAAAGAGGGTTTTGTTTGTGATTGACAATGCTTGTAGGATCTGTTATGCTAGTGAGGTGTGGTAAGGGCTAATAATATGTTGTTAGCAGCTTTGTGCAATATGTGGTTATGAATCATATGTTGCTCAATTGGATGGCATTCTTGTATGAATATTCGCATATTGGAGTCTACATTTTTTTGATCATTTTGCTACATCTTTTTAATCAAATGCTGTTCACATTGAGGGGGGCTGGGGGTGGGGATTGCATTTTTGTTGTGTTATGTGAACAGTATGGCACAATGAGATTTGCTTCATTTGCACCAAATCTATAATTTGACTCTTGACATTGTTAAGATCTAGTATAAAGGTGGTGGATCATAGCAAACGTCTCAAAGTGGACATCAAAGGCTATTTTTATTCCTTCAGAAGCTAAACATGTTGTGTTATGACGATTATGTCATTCTGGATCAGTTGGAAGAGTAATCAAAAGAGCTGTTACAAGGAAATTACCTCTTTAATAATATCTAAGTTCTTGACCATGTATTTGCTCTGAGTCTTGATCTTTAAGATTGCCGAAGTCACTTTGGAAATCCATTAGTTGCTTTCTGAAATATGGAGATAAAAATCCATCATATAATATGCTAATTTTACAATTTCAGCAAATTAGCATCATTTTGTCCATTATGCATCTGTTTTCAACACATTCCTTTAGGAATCCTTGTTATATTATACTTTTCTGTCACAATCTTATTTAAATTGCTTGCATTTTGTTTACTAATTACTAAAGCTCATCCTTGAATTCCCATTAGGGTCAGGATTGCTTTGTTCGCAAAGAAAGGGACCCCTCTGCAAACGATTTTCTGGTGAGGCACCAGGATCCAAGTTCTAATATTTGCCTAAGATGTGGAGGTTCAAGGCATAATATGTTTTCATGTAGGAGTGAATATTCCCCTGATGATCTCAAGGTGTGTAGGGAATCTATGCTACTTCATATGTGTCTTTTTCTTTACACCTGACCTTTTATCTTCCTTCTTGACTTCTTGTATATTATGGTATATACTGAAAAGGTTTATTTTAGACTGATTCATCTTGAATCTTGTTTTTTTAACTATTATTCTCTTCCCTTGGGCAGGAAATACAATGTTATGTGTGCAAGAATTTTGGTCATATCTGCTGTGTTGGCTTTCAGGATATGGGTCCAAGGCAAGTTTCTTGTTACAGCTGTGGCCAGTCAGGCCATCTGGGATCTGTAAGTCATGTTATCTATTGTTCTATGATAGATAATTTATATGTCACAGCATATTTCTTGTGAATAGAGCAAGTTCACCAATTTTATAAGGGTTCATCCATCAAGGAATGCACGAAGGCCTGTGGAGAAACCAGTGGCTCAAAATCCCCAGCATTATGCTATCGTTGTGGAGAGGAGGGTCATTTTGCACGAAGATGCACAAATCATGTTAAGGTTCATTTCCACTGATAACCACTTTTTTTTTTTTTAGAAGCTGAGTATGCCACTTGTTGCTTGTGCTTCTCTTTCGCAGGCTCTTCCCTCCCCCTCCACATCGGAAGAGAGGGTGTATATCCCTGAGGTCATTGAAAGGGACAACTCTAGCAACACAAGCGATATACCGGATCATGACGACATTTCTATTCAGGAGGTACCTTTGAGTATGGCTCCTTTAGCCACTGCAGATATCCCTGAAAGTGCTGCTCACTCTCAAGAAAATGATCTTAACATGTTACCTCAAATTGATACTGTGGTAAGCGAGGTACGTATGCATTTATTACCATCATTTCTATTTATCTATTCACTCATTTATGCATATGTGTTTATATTTATATTTGTTTGCATATATATATATATATACATCTGCGAATATAAGGCATATGTATACATAGTGAAAGTTATATATACGTGTGAGTAGGCATATCTTTTATTTATATATATATATATTTTGCATTATATTATTATTATTATTATTATTTTTTTTATTGTAAACCTTGTTGTTCCTGTTTCTCTTTTCAGGATTCCGCCAGTATGCTCTCTTCCAATTCTGACCTTGCAGGTGCTGCTATGGACAAGGAGACAAATGCTGGTGGACCACACATAGATCAGGCTACTACCATCCAACCATGGGATATTATTTCTTCCTCAATACCCTCACAGGCTAATGTTTTCACCACTGCAATCGTTGAAAAGGTATTGAGTTCTTCACCATCTCCTCCTACACTTTTCCAGGGATCATGCTTGACATAAGTGATGACATTGCTCTCCCTTTATAGGTTACCAATAACACTCGCAGTTCTGAGGTTGATCTTGCGATTTAGCGATGTGGGGAAACTCCTCATGGCATATCTTCCCCTCTTGCTGTTGGAGTCGCTGCATTGGTAACGAAACTCTTCTGAACCTCTCTTCCCTTTTTTTTTTTATTTTTAAAAGGAAAAAAGTCTTGGTGTTAAAACCTTTGTATATATGTCTATCTCTTTTCAGGGTAATACTCATCCTTATCATCTTAACTTTGGGTCAACTCACTCTCTTGCCGTGAATATTGTTGAACAAGACACAACCGTGTCCATTGTTGAGAAAAATGATTTTGACCTTATACAAGAGGACTTTGGCTCTTTCTTTAGTAGGCTCAACGAGACCCGGGCTAACCTCCATATTGCTTCCCACTTTTGGTCATTCTCGGAGGCAAAAAAGAATTTTCTTCATTTCTCCGTTCCTGCTGAAGCTGCTCCATTGCTAGAGAAACTGTTGTTGAAACATGGGAACTTTATGGACAAATTCAAGCTTGGGACGAGTTTTGGTGAATTTTCGTTGGCACTTTTGGCGGCTGTCTTGATGGACATACATCGTTTCCCTTTTGATTTCTTGGGTGAAGAAAAGGTATTTGAGTGGATGGATGCAGTAAGAGACTTGATGAATATTGGTGTTGATGTAGGATTTCTCTTGGACCATATTCGTAATCTTGGTGAAATGTGGTTTGCTCAGAAAGAGAAAAGGAAACGGTTGGCGTTTTTAAGCTCAAAGATTGCAAAAATGGAGGAAGAACTCTTAGCTTTGAAGTCTGAATGAGAACAACTTCGTCGTGCCGCTGTTCCTGCTATGCCTTTGTCTAATGGGCTGTTTTGAGCGTTGTTGTTGGCTTTTCCTTTTGTCGGCGAATAAAGTTATGATCATGTATTGGCCATTTGCTGCAACAATGAACCAAAGTGCGTTCTTTCTTTCTTTCTTTGTTTTTGTTTTTTCAATAGGCGTGGCTAATCTACTTCTAATGGGTGCGTTTAGGTGTACATTTGATCTGAGCTGGATGTGGGTGTTCATGTATGATCGGGGTTTTCTAACCAACTGAAAGCACCGCCAATTTTGGAGAGTACGCCTTTTCTTTCTCTCTCTTTGTTTTTTTATTTTCTCTCCCACTACCTCTGCAATTTTGTTCGCCCCTGATCTTATTAGGGTTTTCCGGTGCACTTTTGACGGTTTGTGGCTTATTTTATTTTGCTGGGTTTTCAAATTTTCAATTGCTATGCTACTTCTTTGTATTTCAATTATTTTTTTCTTACTCCACCAGTTGCACCTCTTCCCCTATATTTCATTTGATTTGTAGTGTGGTGTAGTGATGACTGATGAGTTGTTCAATCTTTGTTAAGCTGCAAGTTGTATTCAATGTGTTTGAAGAAATGTCTATGAGAAACTTTGGTATTGGGAGTTAAATTGTTATAAATTATAGGAGTAGCCTTTTTGATTTGTATCAGGAACAATGGATACATTACTATTTTTGTTTTTTATTTTTTGGTAGTGATTGAAAAAAGTTTGGATTTTCATTTTATTTTTGTTTTCAATGTTTGTGTAATGGTTGTGCAGACGAAAAAGATAATATAACAAGAGTAGAATCTGATAAGTTTGAGCCAATCATCTGCCAAGTTGAGACCTTGCATAAATCCGGTATTCTGATATATATATATATTTTTTTTGAATTTTGAAACTGAATCTTTCTATTTTATTCATTTATATTACTCAGTGTTCTTTACTTATAATAAGAATGTTAACTTGAGGGGTTTTGATTTTCAATTTTTGATTTTTTTGGATATCTTTCAGTACAAAAATCAAGAGAACAAGTGGCTAATGCGGAGGCTCTTTTGGAAATTATACATTTTCTTTTCTCTCTTTTTCTCAGTTGGTATTCATGTGTAACCGAGTTTTGTCCGGACAAAAACCTCTGCAACCTCTGTGAGCTCTTCTTGAAGTAAGAGATTGACTTCTACGCGTATATCATTCTGTCTCAGGACGTTACCAGGTTGCATTTTTTTTATTGCTTTTGATTGAATTTGTCGACTGAGATTTTGGATTTATCATTCGGTTGCTGTTTTTTTTCTTTTTTTTTTGGTCTTTCATTTTGAGTGTTTTTTTGCTATGTTGTAGGCCAATATTTAAGGGTTTTGAATCACTTGAACGACTTTCAACCTGTTGCTATTGTATATGTTCATCATGTAATAAGGTGTTTGATGTGGGGTCTCAGTGAGGAATCACTGGCACCTGATCGATTAGCCTCTAAACTATAAAACAATAGCCCCTCACCACATGAACCTGTTAACTATAATAAAATAACCCCTTTTGCTTTCCTTAGTTTAGGACAAATAGGCTGAGGTTTAGAGAATGTTTTTGTCTAAGAATTGTCATACATCTCTTGGCAGTTTCTGTTTTGATAAGTATCTCTTGGCAATTTCTCTCCCCAACAAAGCCAATCGTGATGCCGAATGCAATCCCAATTTGAGGGTTTTTTTTTCTTTGAAGTTTTTGTTTTGTTTTTCCAGTGTATTTGTTATGGTTGTTTGTGGTTGGTTTGCATTGGATGGGTGTGGTTAGGTGTTTTGAACAACATTTGAGCTGGTAGTTGTACGTGTGTCTTTGCGTGTTTGGACATAGGTGGGTTGCTGGTGATGATTTTGGTGGGTTTGAGATTCATTCATATTTATGATTGTCTTAAGTATGCTACATGTGGATTTCCTTTTCTTTAATTGTAGAAGATGGAGATAATGAGTTGGCAGATTCCAAAGTGGTTTGGCTATGTTTCTTATAAAACCCTTAGGCCCAAAAGTATGTTCCACCACAATCTTTGATGACATATTTTTTTGTATTTTCGGTTTAATATTATTGAGAGTTTCGAATTTTAATAGGATCTTTCTATGAGAAAAGGCAGTAATATGCAAGGAGGAAGACTTTAGAACCCAAATGACATTTAGTTTATTTTGTTGTAGAGGACTTTAGAACCCAATAACCCTATTTGTTATGAACTTGAGGGTTTTTTTTTTTTGGGTTTAATGGCAGATTATTGCTTTCTTTGGTTTCTCAATTCTTATGAACTCTGCTATTTATTTATTTTTATTTTTAAATTTCTTTCATTTAATGGCAGATTATTGTTTTCTTTGGTTTCTAAATTCTTCCGAACTTTGTTTTTTTTTCTTTTTCTTTGGTTTCTCAATTCCCTTCAAAGTGTTTGAAGAAAAGCTTGAACCAAATGAAGAATGTGATATATCTAATATGTGATTTGGTATGGCATGGTTCATATGGATTGAAGAATGTGATTCTAATATGTGATTTGGTATGGCATGGTTCAAAAGAATGTGATTCAAAAAGCATTTATTAGATTCCAAATTTACTAGTCAGTTGCAAGCTGAATTGGTTCCCCGGGTATTCAGTAGTTATAGCATAACTTAAAAAGTTTTTTGTAGTGCTTTTGCTTGAGTTTTGCTAGCTGTGATAAATGTCTTTCCCCTACCCCAAGGGTGCTCTTGCAATGATAGTTGGTAGTCCTCTCTTGATTGCTTTGATAGCAAGAGAAATAACAAATAGGGTTTGGGTTCAATTCAATACAAATTATCTTGAGAAATTGTCTTTGAAATTGTTGATTAATTGGTATAATACTATGGAGGAGCAAGATGTGATGATAGTGGGGGCAGGTATAGCGGTTTGGCAACAGCAATAGCCTTAAAGAGAGTTGGGGTTCGAGCCTTGGTGTTAGAGAAATCGGAAGGGCTAAGAGCTACAGGTGCAGCCATAAGTCTTCAGCAGAATGCTTGGCTTGCCCTTGATGCCCTCGGCGTAGCTCACAAGCTCACCACTATTTATGACCCTTTTACAAGGTACTTAAACTTTCAAACCACTTTCATGACTTTCCTTTTTCATTTAAGTACCATTGTTCTGTAATCATTATGGTAATTTAGATGGTTAGAATAGATGCAGATATTGACAAAGGAAGATTATAAACATGGTACATATTGCCTGAACCCGTCTTATAGCTTATATTTTCTAAATAATCTTAAGAACTCTTACAGCAGTTTTTTGCCATAATCATCTATGCATGAAGCTGCAGATTCTGGCTATCAAGTGCAACTTCATGTCCCACTTTCTCTAGAAAAAATTACCCTTTTCTTTCCCATTCCAGTCTCCACAATATTCAATGCATGAAGAGACTTTCACATCCTCTTGAAAAATTTACCGCCTTTCTTTCCCATTCCAGTCCCCAATAGACTTGATGGACGAAGAGACTTTGTATCTGGCCTCCATTTCAACTCTTTGAAAACAGAGAACAAGGTTGAGAGTGAAGGAGGGATTTCACTATCCTTTACATTCTTACAAGATACAACTCTAAGACTTTCAAGCTCCTTCCAGGAAAGAATTACAACTTGAACTAAAATATTACAAGTTCCCATAAAGTCTTGGTGTAAAGGAAAAATTACATAGGGAAACCAAAATATTATGCTAAATATTAATCACATATTCCGCAAAGATAGCAAATAATTTGTCACGAACTTTCAAATACTCATATTCCCCAAATAATTTATAACAACTTTTGATATGCCGCTTTAGATTTCCAATACCATAGGAACTTGAACTCAAATATACAGCTCCGCACCTCTTGCATTTGCAATAAGGCCTATCATCATCACCCTTAGCTGGAAGCATCTCAAAGAAAACCCAAACAGCTGAAGTCTTCCTTCCATTTTCCATCTAGAAACATATAAAATCAATCACTAGCAATATTATTTGTAGACAATTGAGGTTAAACAAATTAAACTAGAAAAAGTTAAAAAAAAAAAAAATACCATATTGGTAGATTCAGCAGAGTGAGAAAGCACATTAACATGGGGGTGACAAATACAAGAATGAACATATATGAAGCAAATTAACATGTTTCAGAACAAAAAGAGAAAGAACATACAACACTAAGAGGAAATACATAAAATGTATTTTGTCAAAAGAATATAACATGGACATATTTCTTAATATTCCATACCATATATAACCATCCTTGAAAAAGAAAATAACTAAATTAAACAATCATGTGAATAATACAAATCAAAAGGAGCTGGAAAAGGTGTTCTCAAAACAAATTGATGAATCAAAATAATGGAAGCACATTCCCCTTATTTATTTCTGAGTAAAATGGAAGGGCAAACCCAAAAAATCAAAAAGGAAAAAAGAATCCTTAGCTATATAAATTTGAAGCTCAAGAATGTTATTAACAAGCTTGAGTAGTGACTAACTTATCAAAAACAAAAAACAAGCTTCAGTAGTGACTAATCTAATCATGAAACATGCAAGTAGAAGGAATATATTATTATGTTTATTTTTCCTTTTAGTTTGCAACTGATTCATATTGAATTAATATACAAAATTTTAAGTTGGTTTGGCCTTTTGCAATATACAGAATTAATACTGAACCAGCTTTGAAATTATTGAATTTTGATTCAGACTGAGATACCTTTGCAAGTGAAAGTAAGTTCTTATCACATATAGTTATAATTCCCAACAATTCATTTTCACAGCAATTCACCATCACGTTGAACCTTAACTGAGTTGCAATACACAACTATATGTGAAAACAAAGGAATGCTCAGAACAAGTATGCTTTAGTCCCAGAAAATGCTAAAATCTGATTTCCTTGTAATAACTTTCACAACAACTAAGGTATAGTATAAAAAAAAATTCAAGATCGGCTTGATTTCCTCATAATCCCAACCAAAAAAAAAAACATTACTTCAAGAAGAACAAGTTCAGTCTCATATTCAAACTACAACCAAAAACCACTTCAACAAAGAAATTAAAAAAGACAATGCAAAAACCACAAAGCATCTAAATTAGCCAAAAGAAAACCTAATAGATCTGTTGGCTGAATAGCAATTATAAACAGTAGATGAGAACAAATACCTCGAATCGAAGACGATTTGAGCAAAGATTGCAGAATAATTATGAGATTTGTACTTTGTTGCTGGAGATCTCTGACTTGGGCAACTCAAAATTAGCTGGAGACGGAGAGATGACTATCAAAGTACGACTGTACGAGCGGTGAGAAGTAAAGCCATAGAGGACTTGAGCAAGAACTTGGCAGAAGTAAGAGGTGTCGAGAGGCCGGAGAGGGAAGCTTGGTCCGCTTGGCCTTGGAGGCTGTCATAGAGAGAGAGAAGAGGCTGGAGGCAGAAATTTTTTTTTACATTAGGTTAGAAATTTTCTATTTATACCTAGGGTTTGTAAGGGTATTTTAGTAAAATTAAATTAATTTAATCGGGTCTATACGGGTTATACGGGTTGACCCAAATAACTCGTTATTTAAACGGGCCTATACGGGTTCGACCCGAATATGACCCGAACCCATTAAGCCCCAGCCCAAACCCGCGAACTTCGTGTCGAGTTCGTGTCGGATTCGCGGGTCGTGTCAAATATTGCCACCCCTAGTAGCCAGCCAGCCCCCACTGTCATTATTATTACTGAAATAACAATTTTTGGTGAACAGACAAATTATCCAATAGGGCCTTAAAGTCCGTAGGCCTAGAAAGAATTCCACGAGTTTTCAACTTTCCTTTAAAAAGGAGGCTTTAATTAAAGTGGAAGAATCCCTTCTGCTTCTACGAAGTTTCCCTGGTCCAATCCTTTATGAAAACGCATCTTCAATTTAATTTCCAACAAGTTAAAGTGGGAATAACAGAGGAATTTTCTAACCCTTTTGACAACACGCATTCATTGTCTTTATTCCATCATTATTCAAAGACTATCTACTATGACTAATTGGGTCTTCGGATACTTCTTTCCTTGACATATAGTCATAGATAAAAGATTTTTTTCTTTGGCCACATTGTCTACGTAGGGAAAAAGATGCACTTGAATATTCCTAGAAAGAGTTCCACAACATTTGAATAATGCAATCCTTCTAATGACCAATGTGAACAGAACATGTATGAGTCGACTTCATTGACCAGAGTTTTTAACTCTTTTAACACTTTTTTTTCTAGAAGATTGTAGCCCACCAGTTCTGACTTATGACTTATAATACAAGAAGATTGTATCAGTCATCTTAAATGAACACAAGCAAGTAAATAATTTACTATCATATATATGGGTAGAGGTATGACAGCAGAACCACAAAATTGAATGTAATAATTTTTATCATATGAGTATCACTATTACAACATGTTTTTCCAAATAGTTTGACAGAAACAGAGACATTACAAGGATATGACAGAGACATTACAAGGTTGATAACAAGGATATGACAGAGACATTACAAGGTTGATATAACAAGATATGACAGAGACATTACAAGGTTGATAACAAATGATATCAAATGTATATTTCTCTACAACCTCAAAAAAAAAAAAAAAAAAAAAAAAAAAAACAAAAACTATGAATTATAGGGCCTGTTTGGTATGTGTTTTCGTTTTCTGTTTTGGTTTCATGACTTTTTACTTTATTGAAGTTGGAAACTTTAATCCTGATTTGAATTTAAGATTGTAAAAAAAATTCTGTTTGGTACATAGTTTTGGTTTCACAACTGAAATCACAATTTAAAAAAAAAAAATTATGTTTGGTACATAGTTTTGGTTTTTTAACTTAATTGCACCTATAATAATTGTAGAGGATTTGCACCACTTTTATATACTAAACAAAAAAAAAAAGTTTATCTTCTTATCCTATTATTTTTTCTCTCTCCACAAATCCCCCAAACCCAATCAAATCTCTACACGTACCCCCCTCCATCTCTTCATTACTTTCTTTTTTTCTTGTTCCCTCCTGAACCTTCTTTTCTCTTCATTACTTTCTTTTTTCTTGTTCCTTCCTGAACCTTCTTTTCTCGTCATTAGAGAAAAACTAAGGACGTAGAAAAGGAATAATTAGGATAACTTATAAATCTTGTTTAAATTATATATTATATAATTTTATTAATTTAATAATAATTTATTATATTTATATGTTAATATAATATATTTATTAAGAAGAAAAAAAATTAGAATAGAAAAAGAGTGAAAGTCGGGTTAATTTACTTGGGAAGCTAAAAGAAATAATACTTTGTTTTTGCTTTTGAAGTGAGTGATATTTGACTCATACATGTGGTTTATTTGAAACAATGATATTTTGCTTTTACTTTTAAAATGTATGGTATGTAACTTATTCATGTGGTCCAATGGTAGTTGTTCTTTTAAATAGATTTGAAACAAGTGTATGGTAGGTATCTGATTCATACTTTGATTTTGGTTTTGAAGGGTAATTCCTAAGAAACAAGAGAAATTTTTTAAATAATAATGAATTATTATTTAAGAAAAAAAAGATGTTCCAATGTCCTAAATAGTAGAATTAATATTACTAATCAACTCCTGTTGTATAATGTATTGAACTACACTGGTT
>OU015762.1:13289184-13331746 GCA_907173295.1 Fagus sylvatica | reverse complement strand
TTTTTGTTGTGTTATGTGAACAGTATGGCACAATGAGATTTGCTTCATTTGCACCAAATCTATAATTTGACTCTTGACATTGTTAAGATCTAGTATAAAGGTGGTGGATCATAGCAAACGTCTCAAAGTGGACATCAAAGGCTATTTTTATTCCTTCAGAAGCTAAACATGTTGTGTTATGACGATTATGTCATTCTGGATCAGTTGGAAGAGTAATCGAAAGAGCTGTTACAAGGAAATTACCTCTTTAATAATATCTAAGTTCTTGACCATGTATTTGCTCTGAGTCTTGATCTTTAAGATTGCCGAAGTCACTTTGGAAATCCATTAGTTGCTTTCTGAAATATGGAGATAAAAATCCATCATATAATATGCTAATTTTACAATTTCAGCAAATTAGCATCATTTTGTCCATTATGCATCTGTTTTCAACACATTCCTTTAGGAATCCTTGTTATATTATACTTTTCTGTCACAATCTTATTTAAATTGCTTGCATTTTGTTTACTAATTACTAAAGCTCATCCTTGAATTCCCATTAGGGTCAGGATTGCTTTGTTCGCAAAGAAAGGGACCCCTCTGCAAACGATTTTCTGGTGAGGCACCAGGATCCAAGTTCTAATATTTGCCTAAGATGTGGAGGTTCAAGGCATAATATGTTTTCATGTAGGAGTGAATATTCCCCTGATGATCTCAAGGTGTGTAGGGAATCTATGCTACTTCATATGTGTCTTTTTCTTTACACCTGACCTTTTATCTTCCTTCTTGACTTCTTGTATATTATGGTATATACTGAAAAGGTTTATTTTAGACTGATTCATCTTGAATCTTGTTTTTTTAACTATTATTCTCTTCCCTTGGGCAGGAAATACAATGTTATGTGTGCAAGAATTTTGGTCATATCTGCTGTGTTGGCTTTCAGGATATGGGTCCAAGGCAAGTTTCTTGTTACAGCTGTGGCCAGTCAGGCCATCTGGGATCTGTAAGTCATGTTATCTATTGTTCTATGATAGATAATTTATATGTCACAGCATATTTCTTGTGAATAGAGCAAGTTCACCAATTTTATAAGGGTTCATCCATCAAGGAATGCACGAAGGCCTGTGGAGAAACCAGTGGCTCAAAATCCCCAGCATTATGCTATCGTTGTGGAGAGGAGGGTCATTTTGCACGAAGATGCACAAATCATGTTAAGGTTCATTTCCACTGATAACCACTTTTTTTTTTTTAGAAGCTGAGTATGCCACTTGTTGCTTGTGCTTCTCTTTCGCAGGCTCTTCCCTCCCCCTCCACATCGGAAGAGAGGGTGTATATCCCTGAGGTCATTGAAAGGGACAACTCTAGCAACACAAGCGATATACCGGATCATGACGACATTTCTATTCAGGAGGTACCTTTGAGTATGGCTCCTTTAGCCACTGCAGATATCCCTGAAAGTGCTGCTCACTCTCAAGAAAATGATCTTAACATGTTACCTCAAATTGATACTGTGGTAAGCGAGGTACGTATGCATTTATTACCATCATTTCTATTTATCTATTCACTCATTTATGCATATGTGTTTATATTTATATTTGTTTGCATATATATATATACATACATCTGCGAATATAAGACATATGTATACACAGTGATGGTTATATATACGTGTGAGTAGGCATATCTTTTATTATATATATATATATATATTTTGCATTATATTATTATTATTATTATTTTTTTTATTGTAAACCTTGTTGTTCCTGTTTCTCTTTTCAGGATTCCGCCAGTATGCTCTCTTCCAATTCTGACCTTGCAGGTTGCTGCTATGGACAAGGAGACAAATGCTGGTGGACCACACATAGATCAGGCTACTACCATCCAACCATGGGATATTATTTCTTCCTCAATACCCTCACAGGCTAATGTTTTCACCACTGCAATCGTTGAAAAGGTATTGAGTTCTTCACCATCTCCTCCTACACTTTTCCAGGGATCATGCTTGACATAAGTGATGACATTGCTCTCCCTTTATAGGTTACCAATAACACTCGCAGTTCTGAGGTTGATCTTGCGATTTAGCGATGTGGGGAAACTCCTCATGGCATATCTTCCCCTCTTGCTGTTGGAGTCGCTGCATTGGTAACGAAACTCTTCTGAACCTCTCTTCCCTTTTTTTTTTTATTTTTAAAAGGAAAAAAGTCTTGGTGTTAAAACCTTTGTATATATGTCTATCTCTTTTCAGGGTAATACTCATCCTTATCATCTTAACTTTGGGTCAACTCACTCTCTTGCCGTGAATATTGTTGAACAAGACACAACCGTGTCCATTGTTGAGAAAAATGATTTTGACCTTATACAAGAGGACTTTGGCTCTTTCTTTAGTAGGCTCAACGAGACCCGGGCTAACCTCCATATTGCTTCCCACTTTTGGTCATTCTCGGAGGCAAAAAAGAATTTTCTTCATTTCTCCGTTCCTGCTGAAGCTGCTCCATTGCTAGAGAAACTGTTGTTGAAACATGGGAACTTTATGGACAAATTCAAGCTTGGGACGAGTTTTGGTGAATTTTCGTTGGCACTTTTGGCGGCTGTCTTGATGGACATACATCGTTTCCCTTTTGATTTCTTGGGTGAAGAAAAGGTATTTGAGTGGATGGATGCAGTAAGAGACTTGATGAATATTGGTGTTGATGTAGGATTTCTCTTGGACCATATTCGTAATCTTGGTGAAATGTGGTTTGCTCAGAAAGAGAAAAGGAAACGGTTGGCGTTTTTAAGCTCAAAGATTGCAAAAATGGAGGAAGAACTCTTAGCTTTGAAGTCTGAATGAGAACAACTTCGTCGTGCCGCTGTTCCTGCTATGCCTTTGTCTAATGGGCTGTTTTGAGCGTTGTTGTTGGCTTTTCCTTTTGTCGGCGAATAAAGTTATGATCATGTATTGGCCATTTGCTGCAACAATGAACCAAAGTGCGTTCTTTCTTTCTTTCTTTGTTTTTGTTTTTTCAATAGGCGTGGCTAATCTACTTCTAATGGGTGCGTTTAGGTGTACATTTGATCTGAGCTGGATGTGGGTGTTCATGTATGATCGGGGTTTTCTAACCAACTGAAAGCACCGCCAATTTTGGAGAGTACGCCTTTTCTTTCTCTCTCTTTGTTTTTTTATTTTCTCTCCCACTACCTCTGCAATTTTGTTCGCCCCTGATCTTATTAGGGTTTTCCGGTGCACTTTTGACGGTTTGTGGCTTATTTTATTTTGCTGGGTTTTCAAATTTTCAATTGCTATGCTACTTCTTTGTATTTCAATTTTTTTTTCTTACTCCACCAGTTGCACCTCTTCCCCTATATTTCATTTGATTTGTAGTGTGGTGTAGTGATGACTGATGAGTTGTTCAATCTTTGTTAAGCTGCAAGTTGTATTCAATGTGTTTGAAGAAATGTCTATGAGAAACTTTGGTATTGGGAGTTAAATTGTTATAAATTATAGGAGTAGCCTTTTTGATTTGTATCAGGAACAATGGATACATTACTATTTTTGTTTTTTATTTTTTGGTAGTGATTGAAAAAAGTTTGGATTTTCATTTTATTTTTGTTTTCAATGTTTGTGTAATGGTTTTGCAGACTAAAAAGATAATATAACAAGAGTAGAATCTGATAAGTTTGAGCCAATCATCTGCCAAGTTGAGACCTTGCATAAATCCGGTATTCTGATATATATATATATTTTTTTTGAATTTTGAAACTGAATCTTTCTATTTTATTCATTTATATTACTCAGTGTTCTTTACTTATAATAAGAATGTTAACTTGAGGGGTTTTGATTTTCAATTTTTGATTTTTTTGGATATCTTTCAGTACAAAAATCAAGAGAACAAGTGGCTAATGCGGAGGCTCTTTTGGAAATTATACATTTTCTTTTCTCTCTTTTTCTCAGTTGGTATTCATGTGTAACCGAGTTTTGTCCGGACAAAAACCTCTGCAACCTCTGTGAGCTCTTCTTGAAGTAAGAGATTGACTTCTACGCGTATATCATTCTGTCTCAGGACGTTACCAGGTTGCATTTTTTTTATTGCTTTTGATTGAATTTGTCGACTGAGATTTTGGATTTATCATTCGGTTGCTGTTTTTTTTCTTTTTTTTTTGGTCTTTCATTTTGAGTGTTTTTTTGCTATGTTGTAGGCCAATATTTAAGGGTTTTGAATCACTTGAACGACTTTCAACCTGTTGCTATTGTATATGTTCATCATGTAATAAGGTGTTTGATGTGGGGTCTCAGTGAGGAATCACTGGCACCTGATCGATTAGCCTCTAAACTATAAAACAATAGCCCCTCACCACATGAACCTGTTAACTATAATAAAATAACCCCTTTTGCTTTCCTTAGTTTAGGACAAATAGGCTGAGGTTTAGAGAATGTTTTTGTCTAAGAATTGTCATACATCTCTTGGCAGTTTCTGTTTTGATAAGTATCTCTTGGCAATTTCTCTCCCCAACAAAGCCAATCGTGATGCCGAATGCAATCCCAATTTGAGGGTTTTTTTTTCTTTGAAGTTTTTGTTTTGTTTTTCCAGTGTATTTGTTATGGTTGTTTGTGGTTGGTTTGCATTGGATGGGTGTGGTTAGGTGTTTTGAACAACATTTGAGCTGGTAGTTGTACGTGTGTCTTTGCGTGTTTGGACATAGGTGGGTTGCTGGTGATGATTTTGGTGGGTTTGAGATTCATTCATATTTATGATTGTCTTAAGTATGCTACATGTGGATTTCCTTTTCTTTAATTGTAGAAGATGGAGATAATGAGTTGGCAGATTCCAAAGTGGTTTGGCTATGTTTCTTATAAAACCCTTAGGCCCAAAAGTATGTTCCACCACAATCTTTGATGACATATTTTTTTGTATTTTCGGTTTAATATTATTGAGAGTTTCGAATTTTAATAGGATCTTTCTATGAGAAAAGGCAGTAATATGCAAGGAGGAAGACTTTAGAACCCAAATGACATTTAGTTTATTTTGTTGTAGAGGACTTTAGAACCCAATAACCCTATTTGTTATGAACTTGAGGGTTTTTTTTTTTTGGGTTTAATGGCAGATTATTGCTTTCTTTGGTTTCTCAATTCTTATGAACTCTGCTATTTATTTATTTTTATTTTTAAATTTCTTTCATTTAATGGCAGATTATTGTTTTCTTTGGTTTCTAAATTCTTCCGAACTTTGTTTTTTTTTCTTTTTCTTTGGTTTCTCAATTCCCTTCAAAGTGTTTGAAGAAAAGCTTGAACCAAATGAAGAATGTGATATATCTAATATGTGATTTGGTATGGCATGGTTCATATGGATTGAAGAATGTGATATATCTAATATGTGATTTGGTATGGCATGGTTCATATGGATTGAAGAATGTGATTCCAAAAAGCATTTATTAGATTCCAAATTTACTAGTCAGTTGCAAGCTGAATTGGTTCCCCGGGTATTCAGTAGTTATAGCATAACTTAAAAAGTTTTTTGTAGTGCTTTTGCTTGAGTTTTGCTAGCTGTGATAAATGTCTTTCCCCTACCCCAAGGGTGCTCTTGCAATGATAGTTGGTAGTCCTCTCTTGATTGCTTTGATAGCAAGAGAAATAACAAATAGGGTTTGGGTTCAATTCAATACAAATTATCTTGAGAAATTGTCTTTGAAATTGTTGATTAATTGGTATAATACTATGGAGGAGCAAGATGTGATGATAGTGGGGGCAGGTATAGCGGTTTGGCAACAGCAATAGCCTTAAAGAGAGTTGGGGTTCGAGCCTTGGTGTTAGAGAAATCGGAAGGGCTAAGAGCTACAGGTGCAGCCATAAGTCTTCAGCAGAATGCTTGGCTTGCCCTTGATGCCCTCGGCGTAGCTCACAAGCTCACCACTATTTATGACCCTTTTACAAGGTACTTAAACTTTCAAACCACTTTCATGACTTTCCTTTTTCATTTAAGTACCATTGTTCTGTAATCATTATGGTAATTTAGATGGTTAGAATAGATGCAGATATTGACAAAGGAAGATTATAAACATGGTACATATTGCCTGAACCCGTCTTATAGCTTATATTTTCTAAATAATCTTAAGAACTCTTACAGCAGTTTTTTGCCATAATCATCTATGCATGAAGCTGCAGATTCTGGCTATCAAGTGCAACTTCATGTCCCACTTTCTCTAGAAAAAATTACCCTTTTCTTTCCCATTCCAGTCTCCACAATATTCAATGCATGAAGAGACTTTCACATCCTCTTGAAAAATTTACCGCCTTTCTTTCCCATTCCAGTCCCCAATAGACTTGATGGACGAAGAGACTTTGTATCTGGCCTCCATTTCAACTCTTTGAAAACAGAGAACAAGGTTGAGAGTGAAGGAGGGATTTCACTATCCTTTACATTCTTACAAGATACAACTCTAAGACTTTCAAGCTCCTTCCAGGAAAGAATTACAACTTGAACTAAAATATTACAAGTTCCCATAAAGTCTTGGTGTAAAGGAAAAATTACATAGGGAAACCAAAATATTATGCTAAATATTAATCACATATTCCGCAAAGATAGCAAATAATTTGTCACGAACTTTCAAATACTCATATTCCCCAAATAATTTATAACAACTTTTGATATGCCGCTTTAGATTTCCAATACCATAGGAACTTGAACTCAAATATACAGCTCCGCACCTCTTGCATTTGCAATAAGGCCTATCATCATCACCCTTAGCTGGAAGCATCTCAAAGAAAACCCAAACAGCTGAAGTCTTCCTTCCATTTTCCATCTAGAAACATATAAAATCAATCACTAGCAATATTATTTGTAGACAATTGAGGTTAAACAAATTAAACTAGAAAAAGTTAAAAAAAAAAAAAATACCATATTGGTAGATTCAGCAGAGTGAGAAAGCACATTAACATGGGGTGACAAATACAAGAATGAACATATATGAAGCAAATTAACATGTTTCAGAACAAAAGAGAGAAAGAACATACAACACTAAGAGGAAATACATAAAATGTATTTTGTCAAAAGAATATAACATGGACATATTTCTTAATATTCCATACCATATATAACCATCCTTGAAAAAGAAAATAACTAAATTAAACAATCATGTGAATAATACAAATCAAAAGGAGCTGGAAAAGGTGTTCTCAAAACAAATTGATGAATCAAAATAATGGAAGCACATTCCCCTTATTTATTTCTGAGTAAAATGGAAGGGCAAACCCAAAAAATCAAAAAGGAAAAAAGAATCCTTAGCTATATAAATTTGAAGCTCAAGAATGTTATTAACAAGCTTGAGTAGTGACTAACTTATCAAAAACAAAAAACAAGCTTCAGTAGTGACTAATCTAATCATGAAACATGCAAGTAGAAGGAATATATTATTATGTTTATTTTTCCTTTTAGTTTGCAACTGATTCATATTGAATTAATATACAAAATTTTAAGTTGGTTTGGCCTTTTGCAATATACAGAATTAATACTGAACCAGCTTTGAAATTATTGAATTTTGATTCAGACTGAGATACCTTTGCAAGTGAAAGTAAGTTCTTATCACATATAGTTATAATTCCCAACAATTCATTTTCACAGCAATTCACCATCACGTTGAACCTTAACTGAGTTGCAATACACAACTATATGTGAAAACAAAGGAATGCTCAGAACAAGTATGCTTTAGTCCCAGAAAATGCTAAAATCTGATTTCCTTGTAATAACTTTCACAACAACTAAGGTATAGTATAAAAAAAAATTCAAGATCGGCTTGATTTCCTCATAATCCCAACCAAAAAAAAAAACATTACTTCAAGAAGAACAAGTTCAGTCTCATATTCAAACTACAACCAAAAACCACTTCAACAAAGAAATTAAAAAAGACAATGCAAAAACCACAAAGCATCTAAATTAGCCAAAAGAAAACCTAATAGATCTATTGGCTGAATAGCAATTATAAACAGTAGATGAGAACAAATACCTCGAATAGAAGACGATTTGAGCAAAGATTGCAGAATAATTATGAGATTTGTACTTTGTTGCTGGAGATCTCTGACTTGGGCAACTCAAAATTAGCTGGAGACGGAGAGATGACTATCAAAGTACGACTGTACGAGCGGTGAGAAGTAAAGCCATAGAGGACTTGAGCAAGAACTTGGCAGAAGTAAGAGGTGTCGAGAGGCCGGAGAGGGAAGCTTGGTCCGCTTGGCCTTGGAGGCTGTCATAGAGAGAGAGAAGAGGCTGGAGGCAGAAATTTTTTTTTACATTAGGTTAGAAATTTTCTATTTATACCTAGGGTTTGTAAGGGTATTTTAGTAAAATTAAATTAATTTAATCGGGTCTATACGGGTTATACGGGTTGACCCAAATAACTCGTTATTTAAACGGGCCTATACGGGTTCGACCCGAATATGACCCGAACCCATTAAGCCCCAGCCCAAACCCGCGAACTTCGTGTCGAGTTCGTGTCGGATTCGCGGGTCGTGTCAAATATTGCCACCCCTAGTAGCCAGCCAGCCCCCACTGTCATTATTATTACTGAAATAACAATTTTTGGTGAACAGACAAATTATCCAATAGGGCCTTAAAGTCCGTAGGCCTAGAAAGAATTCCACGAGTTTTCAACTTTCCTTTAAAAAGGAGGCTTTAATTAAAGTGGAAGAATCCCTTCTGCTTCTACGAAGTTTCCCTGGTCCAATCCTTTATGAAAACGCATCTTCAATTTAATTTCCAACAAGTTAAAGTGGGAATAACAGAGGAATTTTCTAACCCTTTTGACAACACGCATTCATTGTCTTTATTCCATCATTATTCAAAGACTATCTACTATGACTAATTGGGTCTTCGGATACTTCTTTCCTTGACATATAGTCATAGATAAAAGATTTTTTTCTTTGGCCACATTGTCTACGTAGGGAAAAAGATGCACTTGAATATTCCTAGAAAGAGTTCCACAACATTTGAATAATGCAATCCTTCTAATGACCAATGTGAACAGAACATGTATGAGTCGACTTCATTGACCAGAGTTTTTAACTCTTTTAACACTTTTTTTTCTAGAAGATTGTAGCCCACCAGTTCTGACTTATGACTTATAATACAAGAAGATTGTATCAGTCATCTTAAATGAACACAAGCAAGTAAATAATTTACTATCATATATATGGGTAGAGGTATGACAGCAGAACCACAAAATTGAATGTAATAATTTTTATCATATGAGTATCACTATTACAACATGTTTTTCCAAATAGTTTGACAGAAACAGAGACATTACAAGGATATGACAGAGACATTACAAGGTTGATAACAAGGATATGACAGAGACATTACAAGGTTGATAACAAATAACAAGGATATGACAGAGACATTACAAGGTTGATAACAAATGATATCAAATGTATATTTCTCTACAACCTCAAAAAAAAAAAAAAAAAAAAAACAAAAAAAAACAAAAACTATGAATTATAGGGCCTGTTTGGTATGTGTTTTCGTTTTCTGTTTTGGTTTCATGACTTTTTACTTTATTGAAGTTGAAACTTTAATCCTGATTTGAATTTAAGATTGTAAAAAAAATTCTGTTTGGTACATAATTTTGGTTTCACAACTGAAATCACAATTTAAAAAAAAAATTATGTTTGGTACATAGTTTTGGTTTTTTAACTTAATTGCACCTATAATAATTGTAGAGGATTTGCACCACTTTTATATACTAAACAAAAAAAAAAAGTTTATCTTCTTATCCTATTATTTTTTCTCTCTCCACAAATCCCCCAAACCCAATCAAATCTCTACACGTACCCCCCTCCATCTCTTCATTACTTTCTTTTTTTCTTGTTCCCTCCATGAACCTTCTTTTCTCTTCATTACTTTCTTTTTTCTTGTTCCTTCCTGAACCTTCTTTTCTCGTCATTAGAGAAAAACTAAGGACGTAGAAAAGGAATAATTAGGATAACTTATAAATCTTGTTTAAATTATATATTATATAATTTTATTAATTTAATAATAATTTATTATATTTATATGTTAATATAATATATTTATTAAGAAGAAAAAAAATTAGAATAGAAAAAGAGTGAAAGTCGGGTTAATTTACTTGGGAAGCTAAAAGAAATAATACTTTGTTTTTGCTTTTGAAGTGAGTGATATTTGACTCATACATGTGGTTTATTTGAAACAATGATATTTTGCTTTTACTTTTAAAATGTATGGTATGTAACTTATTCATGTGGTCCAATGGTAGTTGTTCTTTTAAATAGATTTGAAACAAGTGTATGGTAGGTATCTGATTCATACTTTGATTTTGGTTTTGAAGGGTAATTCCTAAGAAACAAGAGAAATTTTTTAAATAATAATGAATTATTATTTAAGAAAAAAAAGATGTTCCAATGTCCTAAATAGTAGAATTAATATTACTAATCAACTCCTGTTGTATAATGTATTGAACTACACTGGTTACTTTTTGACTAATTATTTTATTAGTTGAATCTCATTTGTAGAGGAACTAAGTTAGCTATTAGTTCATTTTGTTTTCTTTTTATTCTTTAGCTTCCCTTTTTTGTCTTTTCATCTTTAGCTACGTTTTATTTTGTGCTAGGCATATTTCTTTGTTCTTAATAAATTATTCTATGAGTTCCCGATCTTTTTTTTTTTTGGAGAAGAAGTTCCAGATCAAGAAAAGTGCATATCATTTTTTTTTTTTTTTTGCTAACATATCAATTATTCCCTGTACGAAGCTCTTTATTATTATTATTTTTTAAGAGTTTGTTTCAAAATGTGACTTTTATATGTGTGATTGCACATCCATTCAAGACTTGGAAAACAAGATTTAAAATGCACTATTATGACCTCTGTGGGGTGGCAGTACCATCAGTCATTGATATATAATTACATGCATAATACATAGACATGTATGTGTGTGGCAATAACATCGCATAGCATAGATTGATTGATTGATTATAAATAGATGGGTTGGGCTTTGTTGAAACTACAAGACCTTGCTGTTTTAGCAAACTTTTGTCTTGACTACTTGGGTGCGTCTCACTTTTCTTTTGTGAAATTGTGGTGCTTTTTTTTTTTTTTTTTTGGTACTTAAACTTGATGTCTGGGTTAGTTTGGCTCCAGTTATCTCTCATCTGAAAATTGGCATATGTGTGGATCTTCCTATGCAATTGTGCTTTAATTGATATAATTTTTTGCTTAATTATTATTCAACATCTCATAGCTTATAATTGAGACCTAAAAAGGAAGAAAAAGGTAAGAGGTATGCGTATGCGCATGCTAGTCTTCAAAAAGAGCTAGAACATGGAAGCCAAAACACAAAACTATGAAATGAGTCCTTGGTGTTTGGGAGGATGATAATTGAGCAAAAGGTTATGGTCATATGATTTAAATTTTACTTGTAGCACGCATTATAGATTTTGGTGATGCAAGCAGTATCTTCTAGCTGCAAGTACTTGAAATGGAGTTTTCTGTTTAGTGGGATCTTAGTTTTATTTTTATTTATTTAAATTCATTTATCGGTAAATTAAAGAAATGAGGAAATTCTTGTGTAGTGGTTTCTTCATTCTGATATTCAACCAGCTCACCTTTGTTTGAATTTCGTGTCTCAGCTTTGTTTTATGGGATGTTACATTTAGTGATAGGTCATAGGATTTTATCTTGAATGAGATTGTGCTGGTTATCTTTCCATAACTGTGATGGAGTTCCATTATGACAAAGTTATAGTAATGAGTAATAGGCTAACAGCGGAGTGGCGACTTGAGATATATAAATTACTTAAGGTAGTTTATGTTATATATATGGTAAACATATAGATACTGAAGGATGGTTCATTCTGTTTTCTTGATAATTTGAAGTAGACAGAACTCTTTCTTAAGAAAATTTCATATCTTTAATTTTTTGCTCACCTACGTAGTTTTGTCTATTCTTGCAGAAATGAAATGGTATATATTGATAAGCCACCTACGGAGAGCTCAGCAAAGAGTGGAAAGGGATTTTGGTTTTGGTTTTGGCTCTGAGTGGATTGGAAGAAATGCAGTATAGAATGGGAGGATTCGGAAATATAAAATTAAATAAGGTATATATGATGTAATTCGAAAGCAAAATTGCGTT
Source organism: Fagus sylvatica (assembly GCA_907173295.1). Taxonomy (NCBI): domain Eukaryota; kingdom Viridiplantae; phylum Streptophyta; class Magnoliopsida; order Fagales; family Fagaceae; genus Fagus; species Fagus sylvatica. Next base: position 13,319,657 of record OU015762.1, on the reverse strand, counting down.
CGAATTACATCATATATACCTTATTTAATTTTATATTTCCGAATCCTCCCATTCTATACTGCATTTCTTCCAATCCACTCAGAGCCAAAACCAAAACCAAAATCCCTTTCCACTCTTTGCTGAGCTCTCCGTAGGTGGCTTATCAATATATACCATTTCATTTCTGCAAGAATAGACAAAACTACGTAGGTGAGCAAAAAATTAAAGATATGAAATTTTCTTAAGAAAGAGTTCTGTCTACTTCAAATTATCAAGAAAACAGAATGAACCATCCTTCAGTATCTATATGTTTACCATATATATAACATAAACTACCTTAAGTAATTTATATATCTCAAGTCGCCACTCCGCTGTTAGCCTATTACTCATTACTATAACTTTGTCATAATGGAACTCCATCACAGTTATGGAAAGATAACCAGCACAATCTCATTCAAGATAAAATCCTATGACCTATCACTAAATGTAACATCCCATAAAACAAAGCTGAGACACGAAATTCAAACAAAGGTGAGCTGGTTGAATATCAGAATGAAGAAACCACTACACAAGAATTTCCTCATTTCTTTAATTTACCGATAAATGAATTTAAATAAATAAAAATAAAACTAAGATCCCACTAAACAGAAAACTCCATTTCAAGTACTTGCAGCTAGAAGATACTGCTTGCATCACCAAAATCTATAATGCGTGCTACAAGTAAAATTTAAATCATATGACCATAACCTTTTGCTCAATTATCATCCTCCCAAACACCAAGGACTCATTTCATAGTTTTGTGTTTTGGCTTCCATGTTCTAGCTCTTTTTGAAGACTAGCATGCGCATACGCATACCTCTTACCTTTTTCTTCCTTTTTAGGTCTCAATTATAAGCTATGAGATGTTGAATAATAATTAAGCAAAAAATTATATCAATTAAAGCACAATTGCATAGGAAGATCCACACATATGCCAATTTTCAGATGAGAGATAACTGGAGCCAAACTAACCCAGACATCAAGTTTAAGTACAAAAAAAAAAAAAAAAAAAAAAAAAAAAAAAAGCACCACAATTTCACAAAAGAAAAGTGAGACGCACCCAAGTAGTCAAGACAAAAGTTTGCTAAAACAGCAAGGTCTTGTAGTTTCAACAAAGCCCAACCCATCTATTTATAATCAATCAATCAATCTATGCTATGCGATGTTATTGCCACACACATACATGTCTATGTATTATGCATGTAATTATATATCAATGACTGATGGTACTGCCACCCCACAGAGGTCATAATAGTGCATTTTAAATCTTGTTTTCCAAGTCTTGAATGGATGTGCAATCACACATATAAAAGTCACATTTTGAAACAAACTCTTAAAAAATAATAATAATAAAGAGCTTCGTACAGGGAATAATTGATATGGTTAGCAAAAAAAAAAAAAAAATGATATGCACTTTTATTGATCTGGAACTTCTTCTCCAAAAAAAAAAGAGATCGGGAACTCATAGAATAATTTATTAAGAACAAAGAAATATGCCTAGCACAAAATACAAACGTAGCTAAAGATGAAAAGACAAAAAAGGGAAGCTAAAGAATAAAAAGAAAACAAAATGAACTAATAGCTAACTTAGTTCCTCTACAAATGAGATTCAACTAATAAAATAATTAGTCAAAAAGTAACCAGTGTAGTTCAATACATTATACAACAGGAGTTGATTAGTAATATTAATTCTACTATTTAGGACATTGGAACATCTTTTTTTTCTTAAATAATAATTCATTATTATTTAAAAAATTTCTCTTGTTTCTTAGGAATTACCCTTCAAAACCAAAATCAAAGTATGAATCAGATACCTACCATACACTTGTTTCAAATCTATTTAAAAGAACAACTACCATTGGACCACATGAATAAGTTACATACCATACATTTTAAAAGTAAAAGCAAAATATCATTGTTTCAAATAAACCACATGTATGAGTCAAATATCACTCACTTCAAAAGCAAAAACAAAGTATTATTTCTTTTAGCTTCCCAAGTAAATTAACCCGACTTTCACTCTTTTTCTATTCTAATTTTTTTTCTTCTTAATAAATATATTATATTAACATATAAATATAATAAATTATTATTAAATTAATAAAATTATATAATATATAATTTAAACAAGATTTATAAGTTATCCTAATTATTCCTTTTCTACGTCCTTAGTTTTTCTCTAATGACGAGAAAAGAAGGTTCAGGAAGGAACAAGAAAAAAGAAAGTAATGAAGAGAAAAGAAGGTTCAGGAGGGAACAAGAAAAAAAGAAAGTAATGAAGAGATGGAGGGGGGTACGTGTAGAGATTTGATTGGGTTTGGGGGATTTGTGGAGAGAGAAAAAATAATAGGATAAGAAGATAAACTTTTTTTTTTTGTTTAGTATATAAAAGTGGTGCAAATCCTCTACAATTATTATAGGTGCAATTAAGTTAAAAAACCAAAACTATGTACCAAACATAATTTTTTTTTTTTAAATTGTGATTTCAGTTGTGAAACCAAAACTATGTACCAAACAGAATTTTTTTTACAATCTTAAATTCAAATCAGGATTAAAGTTTCAATTTCAATAAAGTAAAAAGTCATGAAACCAAAACAGAAAACGAAAACACATACCAAACAGGCCCTATAATTCATAGTTTTTGTTTTTGTTTTGTTTTGTTTTGTTTTTGTTTTTTGTTTTTTTTTTTTTTTTTTTTGAGGTTGTAGAGAAATATACATTTGATATCATTTGTTATCAACCTTGTAATGTCTCTGTCATATCCTTGTTATTTTTTATCAACCTTGTAATGTCTCTGTCATATCCTTGTTATCAACCTTGTAATGTCTCTGTCATATCCTTGTAATGTCTCTGTTTCTGTCAAACTATTTGGAAAAACATGTTGTAATAGTGATACTCATATGATAAAAATTATTACATTCAATTTTGTGGTTCTGCTGTCATACCTCTACCCATATATATGATAGTAAATTATTTACTTGCTTGTGTTCATTTAAGATGACTGATACAATCTTCTTGTATCATAAGTCATAAGTCAGAACTGGTGGGCTACAATCTTCTAGAAAAAAAAGTGTTAAAGAGTTAAAAACTCTGGTCAATGAAGTCGACTCGTACATGTTCTGTTCACATTGGTCATTAGAAGGATTGCATTATTCAAATGTTGTGGAACTCTTTCAAGGAATATTCAAGTGCATCTTTTTCCCTACATAGACAATGTGGCCAAAGAAAAAAATCTTTTATCTATGACAAATATGTCAAGGAAAGAAGTATCCGAAGACCCAATTAGTCATAGTAGATAGTCTTTGAATAATGATGGAATAAAGACAATGAATGCGTGTTGTCAAAAGAGTTAGAAAATTCCTCTGTTATTCCCACTTTAACTTGTTGGAAATTAAATTGAAGATGCGTTTTCATAAAGGATTGGACCAGGGAAACTTCGTAGAAGCAGAAGGGATTCTTCCACTTTAATTAAAGCCTCCTTTTTAAAGGAAAGTTGAAAACTCGTGGAATTCTTTCTAGGCCTACGGACTTTAAGGCCCTATTGGATAATTTGTCTGTTCACCAAAAATTGTTATTTCAGTAATAATAATGACAATGGGGGCTGGCTGGCTACAAAGTGAAGGGGGAAGGGAACATGTAAAGAGTCGGAGAGATAGATATAGTGAGGGGAATAAGGACTACCTGCCTTGTTGACTAAAATAGAAGAGTAAAAAAATTATATAAAAAATTAATAATGATCATTTATTTCTGTCATTCTCTCTCTCTTTAACGGCACCATAGGTAAAGAAAATCTCCTCTATGTACCAGTTGAGCACGAGAGTATGTTGTTTTTTCGTTGCTGGAAAAATAGGAATGAAGCTTATATCCTACACATTAAGAAAAATGAAAATGTTGATGAATTGTTTAATGCAAACTAGTCAGTCATGAAGAGAATGGTGAGGGATGAGTAATCTTCAAATGCTATGGTTGCTGATTCTAAACCACAAGCATGTTTGTAATGTTTGTACCATAAATGTATGTAGTTGTGTGTTAATGTATTTCTTATTTCCAAGTTTCAAAGCTGTTATATTTATTTATGGAATTGAAATGTGTTGAATGTGCTCTTGGCAGTTGAACAATAATCAGATTATGGCATCTAGCTAAGGAATGCATCAGTGCAAAAATAGAATAGAAATGAAATGTTTTTTAGACAATTTGCAAATATTGTCTTGGAGATGGATTTTGGAGTTTTCATGTTCTTTTGTTTGATTTGGACCTTACAAGGATTTTTCCCTTTTATGATTTCTCATCCACCTAAAGGTAAAAATTGTATTCCTTGAAAAATAGATTCTCATAATTTAAGAACAAGACATTCATTTCATTATTAAAAAAGAAATACATTGGTTTGGCAGTTGTTAGTGAGTAATCTTCTATTATTATTAAGAGAACTAGACTATAACCGCACAATCGTGGGGGACCATGTACCTTTTTATTAATTGATTATATTATTATTTATTTATAAAATTATTATAAATAACATATTATAATTGAAAAAATGCTTCATTTGTGAAGTACTATGCAAATATTAGAATGAAAAAATGTTGTGATTTTAGATTTAGTACTGACAAAATTTAATTCATAGCTAATTTAATTGCAAGGGATAGTTAACAATATTTGTCAATGGTACAATCATTTGAAAATCAATGAAATTCTATAAATCTAATTGAAAATAAGTATTATTTTTTTTTTTTCAAATATGCAACATACATATTTGGCCATCAGGAGAAAGGTCATGAATACTATCAGTTTAAAAAGTGTCCCACACATACAATAATGAAAATACTTCAACCCCAAATAGCTCCAGGTAATCAAAACATAGAATCTAACCCGCTTGTTATTCTACAGAATTGTCTTATGTACTCCAGAGAGAAAGAAGATTCAACATAAGATTTTTGTTGCCTTTGCAAAATTCTACCACATTGTTATTCTATAGAACGAAGATATTGAAATGCATTGTTGCTGCACAAACGTCTTGCATTTCACAGAGATTGATTAGAAAAAATTCATGGAGTCGAGCCCAATCACAGACCACCCCAAGATCGAGCTGGCGGAGGTTGAAAGGTTCACATCCCTGTGAATTTTTTTTTTTTACATTTTGATTAGAATTCTCCTTTTCGGTTTTTGAGATCTTGGATAGCTTTGATAATGTGCAACCAAAGCAAGATTTTGTGAATTTATACTAGGGGATGAAATTTTAGTATACGGCTGAGAAGACTCAATTGCTGGATGAGATAACTTTTTTGAGTATTTATTTTTCACATTTGTGATGTCCGGATGCCACCTGCATATTTTTTACATAAAGTAATGGAGTTTGTGATCCAACTGCTTGCATATTTTTTACATAAAGTAATGGAGTTTGTGATCCAACTGCTTATGAAATTTTCTTTCTTGACTCCTCTCCTCTCTAAAAATTCAATTGTCATCTCAGAATTCCAAGTTCAACAGGAAAGCCTTTCGGCATTGAGGTTTTGCTCTCTCGAACCAGTACGGTTAGGAGGGAATATGATTGGTTGAGCATGCCATGCAAGCTACATCTGAATCCGAGATTTTAGCAGAAATGTGCAGCCAAATCGGGTACTTCATGCCAACCTCTGCAAAATTCTCCTTGTATATTATTATCTGGCTAGCTTACAGAAAAAATGTTGGTGTTGCAATTTAAAAACTTTCCATTTCTAATGAATTCAGATTGATGTCCATAACTAGTTTTCTTAGCTGCATGAGCACAAGGAGATTGTACCTTTGTGGTGCTCCTTCAGGTGGCTGATCTAACTTTAATTAATTGAAAGTATTCAGAACATTGGTAGTTGGATCCAAACTCCCTGCAATTTTGTGCACTTCTCTCTCTCTCTCAAATCAATTCAATAAAATTAGTGAGATTACTTTTTTATTTTTTTATTTTTTTGGCTAAATAAAATTAGTGAGATTACAGTTGAACTAGAAAATCTCCTCTGGCCATACTCCAAACAACAAATCAACAAATAGTCAAAATCCAATTGACACTGCTTCTAAGGCTTTGCTAATAATCAATCAGGCATGTTTTAGACTGTATCTATCTTCTTTCTGTACATGAAAATAACAGATTACTGTAGATTAGAAGAACAACTCAGAATAAGCATTAACCGCTGCTCTTTTTAGGAATGAGGCCAAATAAGTACACTACACCGAAATTTTTGAGCTTATGATTTATGAAATGAGAGGTCATAAAGCAAATTAACAAAATCAGGTACACCAAAGGGAGAAGATGTTGGTAATTTGGTAAAATAACATCATAATTCGTTTTGGGCAAGGCAGGACGATTTATGGAAATGGAAGGAAAAATAATTGTAATTTAATAACAAAATATTAAAAAAAATATTGTCTGTATCTGTGAAACTAATCTGAAATGTGTAGCACCTTAAAAAATATGAGTTGAATTCACGCTTTCAATAGCTAAAATCATGAGCTAGTGAGTAAAGATCGCATTTTTGAAACCAACTTTGGGAAAAAAAACAAACTTATTTTGTAGCAAAAAAATACGATATGAAATACAACGATGAGGCATTTTTTGAAAAATTATTATTATTATGAAAATAATTTACCAATAGCCCATTACGTGTCAATTAAATAGACTATTCACATGTGTTTTTAGTTACATAATCTTTTTAAAGAAAACTCATGCATTAACTTACTCATCTAGAGGTCACCGTCGTTTTGGTATTTTCCTACATGCGTGATAAGTCATGAAATATGACTTATTAAGCACACTTTTCTAACGTTTTTAATAGAATTAATTTTCATTTTATTTTTAGTTGTAATGAAAATGGTATTGGGGTAGAAAAATAAGAAATAACAGCATACCGTTTAGTTGTTGCTTTTCACCATAACCACTAGTTTTGCTAAAACTTCCACACTTGCTGTCTCTTCAAATTAAAGATAGATATCATATTTGTTAAACAATTTAACTAATAAGAAGAAAACAGCACAATATTCCATTCCATGTTGCCCAAAAACAAAAATCGAATGCAAGAAATGCAACAGGATTTATGTGATTCGGTTGATATAGGCACTCTGTCATACATATAGTGAGCATCTTTTTTTTCTTTCTTCTTCTTACTTTTACTAACCAGACACCGTTAAAAATTGAAAAGCTTTAAGTAGAAGAAAATAAATAAGGTTTAGAAATTTGAGCAATACCACGGATAATCAATTGACGAAGTCAAGCTCCAAGTTCTCATCGTTTCTGCTTCGTGGTATACAACGTTCAAGTGTTAGATAATTTGAGGAAATAACAAAAAAGGATTTATTTACGGGAACAACGTCAGTCATATGATATTTTAATGTTTAATTACACATTTCGCCTTCGACTCTTTCTGTGAAAATGCTTTAACTTTGGCACTTTTTTTTTTTTTTTTTTTTTTAAATTTCTCTCTCTCTCACATATATATATAATATTTAAAATCCAAGTCTTCATAATGTTTTAAAATTATTAATACTCTTATAATAAATAATACTCGTATATTAATCATGTAGTAAAATATAAAATATAGATTAAGGGTTTTATTCATGTGTTGTCACCAAAGAGATGAATGGTAATAGTTATTACATTATAACTTCTCTTATTCATAATGTAATAATCATTACAGTGTACCAAACATGCCCTAAGTGGTGGATAAAATATGTTGTTATAACTAATATACTCATTAAAATATTAGTAAAACTAGAGAATCATAAATATAAAGCTGTTTTATGACATAATAACAAGGTTTGGTGCTAAAAAACTGAAAATGAAAATAAATGAAGAGGTTCACAATAAAATGCAAAAGGCTGAAAGGGGTAAAAACAAAAAAGCAGAGATGAGTCTCAGCTATGAGCTGTGAGTTCTAAGTGTATGGAAGAAGTACGTACCTATAATCTTACTGTCATCATCAAGGAGTGAAAGTGAAAACAAGCTAGTTAATTGGCTAGTAATCGGGTATCATTTTTGTCGCCCTCGTTCTAAGATTCTGGGCTTTTGTCATGTAATCAACATGATTCCCTTCTAATTCAGTTTGTAAGTGATCCATTGTTCTGATTCAATAAAATTCTTTTTATTTAGCAAAATAAAAAAGGTAGTTCATGAGCTAGTTAATGGGGATTTTTCTCATAAGTTTTGTGGGTCTTTATGGCGTAGTTTTAGGAGTATTTTCTTCTATTTGTAAAACCTCTTCTGAAACTTTTAGTTTTGAAAATAAATCTAAATAATCAATATTAAAACATTTATCATATTTGGAAAACACAAATCGAGATTAGGACATTATTTTTGAAAACTATCATCGTCTCGTGATTTTAATTTCTTGAAATTACGTAAAATACCAAAAACAACCTTTGCATATTTGAAATTGTTCAAACATACTTGGAATTGAAAAAATAGCTTAATTTACAATATACAATAAATATTCAATTCTAAAAAAAATTTTGATTATGTTGTCTCGTCATCAACATTATCATCAAACCATTTCTTTCTACAAATTGTATGTTTTTTTTCCATGAAACATAGGTTCTATTTCTATTTGCAATATCTTATTTATGGAGCTTAAAATTTTATTACTTTAACACTCTCAATGCGACTTTTCCAATGTTGTTGTGATAATGACTTAATAGTTAAACCTAACACATTATCATTTAAAATTTTCCATCATTTTGTAGAATAAGAAAACAATGATTATATACTTTGTACTACTCCGAAAAAGGAAAAGAAAAGTATAGCTTTAGGATAAGAATTGGCCATCTCATAGTGTATAGGGTAATTCTACAATATTCATGTGGATACAGTACTTCTAATAGATAAAATCTTACATTAATGGTACCAATCTCACACATGATGGTACCTACCTTACATATGATGGTACCTACCATCACATTGTTTGATACCATAAATTATTATTTATTATTTAAATTTAATATATATTAAAAATTAGATAGTATCAACATCACATATAATAATACTTATATCACATTTGATAATACCAATTGAGTGGATACCATACCCACAAAAAGAGTATGAACATTATAGAATGACCCCACAGTATAAGCTTAAGATTTCTTTCGTATTATTCTAGTAGTATTGTCTACTTTTAAAAATTCTACAAAATGTTCTTCTTCTTTATTGGACTTGTTGAAATATCAGATATTATATTATGAGAGACATTTGTTTTAGATGACTTGCATCCGGGTACAATCAAGTTTTGCTAACAAATTTATCAAATCATTTTGTATATTATGCCCAAGATAATGATTCTGGATTCTACCATGTTCAATACATTGGATATGTTGCATTATTCCATCAAATTCTGTAATAATTTCAATTAGACTTAAGTTTTTTTTTTTTTTTTTGATAGATTTTTCATTTTTTGATCTTAGAATGCCAAATTATTTTTACCAAGGTTCTTTACTTCAAAAATAGTTCTTATTAATACTTTTTTTTTCTCCAATTATCTTTTTCTTTATTAATTTGTTTTTGGACATTTTTATCAATTGTTTTATTTTTTTAATAATCGCATTTCTAAATCAACCCAAGTATTCATGTTAATAATATATTTATTGGTTGTTTCATGAGTTTTACTTCTTCTTTTTTAATATCTCTAGTTCCCTCGGTGATTAGTTGACTCGTACTAGATTTTTGAATTAATAAGTAACTTGTAACAAAAATAAAATATTTTATCCAAATCTTTTGAATATGCCGTTATTTATTCAAAAAATAAAAATTATCAACAAAAGAATATGCTAGCCATATTCTACCATCCTTCTACACGTTTGATAATTTTCAAATGTGATATGTACTGAAAAACGTTCTAGACTTCTCATCTTTAGGAAAATTTAGATTGTGGTCCCTAATTGGACCATTTTGTTTACTAATAATAAGAATTATATAAAAGAAGTTTGCAAAAATACTTTTTTGGTTATATTTTGGATGTTTTCATTTTGGTCCCTATGTTTTATAATCTTTCATTTTAGTCTTTGATTTTCCTTATTTTTTTAATATTCTCATCAAACACAAAACATATATCCAAAAAACCAAGGAATAAAATGAAATATTATAAAACATAGGGATCAAAATGAAAACGTCTTCAAAATATAAGGATTAAAAATGAATTTTTGCCAAAGAAGTTTAAAGCAATTCTACCGTGTTTTAAATATCATCTAAAATTTAGGCATTTATGTTCTAATTTTGATCCATAATAAGCATTATATTATATATATCAAATTTACAAATAAGAAGTAATGTAATGTATTCTACTACATTAAACTTAAAAATTAATGTGTTAATATTTAAATATAATTAAAAAATCAACAAATTTTAAATATAATTAAAGAATATAAGCATTTTAGGGTAAAATTATAGAATATCTAGCATAAATGATTTATTTCTTATTTCTTATTTTTATTTTATAGAAGATAAAACTCCTTAAGGAAATAAAAATTAAAGAGGTTGAGTTGAGTGGTAAAATAAAAATAAATTACAAGGTTGACGGGTTGAGTTGAAGTAGACACATTAATGTAACAAAACATTTGTTTTAGTTTGCTGCACTAAACCGCCACTTGGGTGGATCGGTATCGCAGGCAATACCAAAACTAATTGCTGGGCTGCAATTCGTTTAATCCTAGCCATACAATAAATCTAACTGTTCCAGATAATGACAGCTCACCAAAAATGCAAAAGACAATTTTATCCTTAAATATTTTCAGTACCCACGTGTTATCCTTTTGCCATTTACAAAATATTTCAAATTTTTCACACAGACTCTCTCTCCTCCCCCTTATCTCTGTTTTTCAGTTCTCCCCAAAATCCTTTCTCTCTCTCTCACCCACATCCCGAGTACGCCGGCAAGATTGCGCTCCCTCTCCGGTGGAGAACGGCCTTCATCTCGTCGGAAAAATCCAAACCCAGGTACTCTTTCTTTCTCACACCTCACCTCTCTCATCTCACCGGTTCTGTAGTACGCCGGCAAAAAGTGCCCCCTTGCCAGTTCCGAAAAAACCAGGCTTTTACCTCGTCGGAAAACCCCCCAAACCCCAAGGTATTTACTCTCTCGCTCCCTCACTCTTTCTCTCACCTCACCAACTCACTCTGTTGTCACCTGCAGGGCCGGTTGGGGACTTCACAATTCGAGTTCCGGGTCCGGGTTTGGGTTGAAAGACCATCTCAAGGATCCAATAGCCTTGCTTATGCCGAGGAGTTCCTCAAGGTAAAAACCCCTAATTTTTCACTATCAATGCTTCAAGATATTATCAAAATGTGTTTATTGTACAAAGCCTTAATATCTTTCTCACATTTCCCTCATACCATCAGAAATTTTGGGATGTTCACTTGATTCCTTCTATTTTATGTATGGTTTTTATTGATTATGTCGTTCTTACGGGTTTCTATTTGAGATGCCGAGATATTTAGCAAATATAATTAGTAAACTCTGCTGGAACACAGAGGAAATACTCTCAAAAGCCCTCTTATAAAGTGCCATCCATTACTCATTACAGTCTCGCTATTCCATCATTTTATTAATCATCCTGATCTTAAATAGCCCAGTTCATGCATTCAAGTAAGTACTGGCAGCACATTATCTATTGAACAAGATTTGTTAGAGAATATTAAATATAAAAGTTTAATTAGTAATTTTGCAGCACAAACCGTGCATAAAGATATTTTTCAATGATTTTTATTTTTATTTTTTATATGAGGCCTCATTTTTTTGGACCGCCCTAGGCCTCATAATTCTCAGGACCGGCCCTGCCTGGACCACGCGTAAATTGAAATGGGAATAAGCCAATAACCCTTCAATCCAAGTCTTTTAATTTGTTGACCTAAGAAACCAAGACTTGTTTGGATCCCATCATCCATGAGCCAATGCTTAAATTTCTTCGAAGATTGAAAAGCCTCTTTTTTTTTTTTTTTTTTTTTTATCTTGAGATAGAAATCTACACTACACACACACTATTTGGGGAGGGCAGAGGGGATTCGAACCTCTACCAAATGGGGGGAAGGATTTTCCTTGCACCACTAGGTGGACCCAATAGCTAGATTTGCTGAAATCTTATAAATGATTCTGGATTGACCTTAAATAAATTCTTTAAGAAGAGGTCAGTTACTAGTTCCCATTGAGATAGGACCCACATTGCTTCTCATATCAAAATTAACTAAAAACGGTAGCACTTATCAATAGGTGTGTGCACAATATAAGTAAAGAGAAAAAGATGGGCATAGCACGCCCTTACTTTTTTCACAACAAGAAAGATTGCATGAAGATTTTGAGATTGAGTTTTCGCAATCAAAATTCTTTTTAGGTGTGTCAAAGAAAGAGGTAAGAAACAGGATTACAGCCTTGCTGGTGAGCATTAATCAGGATTCTCTCTGACATTTAACTTGTGGAATTAATTACATTTGTTTTCTTTAATGTAGTTGGTTATTTGATTTGTTGCTCATTCATTGGGTGGTCCTGTTGACATATAGCGCTCGCCCCACCCTTTTTTTTTTTTTTTTTTTTTTTTTTTTTTTTTTTTTTTTTTTTTTTTTTTTTTTTTTAATTATTGATTAAGTAAAAGATGGATAGTGAGAATGAACCATGGCTGCCTTTTGGGAAGGTAACTTAATAATAGGAAATTTTCGTGATACATCAAACCTGTGTGTCAAGATGTGCTCCACGCTATGTCCAATTCAAGTTCTAGTAGGCCGGGACAATGACTACACTTGCGAGTTCATTTTTTGCTTATAAAAAAAATAATAATAATAAAAGATGGAAAGTGTCATAATTTTATGGGTTAAATACACTGTTGGTCCTTAATATTTACCCAAATTGCATATTTAATCCCTAACAATTAAAATGAGCAGAAATGATCTTTAACGTTTACGCAAGTTGCATATTTGATCTCAAACATTTAAAATGAATAGAAATGGTCTTTGACGTTTCAAAATCGTACACCAATGAATTAATTTGACCAATTTTTAATTGAGGTTGCATTTTTTTTTTTTTTTAACTAAGGATATGACATAACATACCTATTTAAAATTCAATCCAACCCAACCCGAATTGAAATCAACCCTAAAATTAAACCTAATTTTTCCTCTCCCTCTTCATCGCTCTTGCCACTCTCTAAGTATCTTGGCCACTTTTTATATTAACAAGGGCGAGGGCAGAAAAAATGTTTAGGGTGGGCTAATTGCAAAAAAAAAAATTCTTGACTGGGCTAAATTGTTTAATTTAGGATAATTTATTTTATTTTTTTCTAAAAAAAATATAGGTAAAAAAAAAAAAAAAAAACTTGAGCCCAGCCAAGCTATAACATAGCTCCGCCCATGTATATTAAGAAAATACAAGTAATAAAAAAATGGATGCATTTAACAGTCGAGAATTTGGGCCCTTGTTTCATTCTTAATTCTTAATTGTTTTTGTCTTTCATATAATCAAATCAACTATTTGTACCAATCTCAAACATTAAAGCCCCTGCACGTAGGATCTACACTGAGCCTCTATCCATTTTGCACATGCTTCTTCACCGTGCTCTATGATGCATGTATCTCTCAGTTACTTGGTGTCATGGCAAGCACAGCAAATTTTCTTCTTTGGCTTAGTATCTGGACCAGTTGAAACAACTTATGTGCTGTTAAAACTCATATAGAAGATTTTATGTTAACAAAAAACAACTCTTCTTCAAATTTCTTAATTTTAAATAAATAAATTAACCCAAATACAATCAAATATATTCCTAACATCAGCTAATAAAGCTAAAAATAATAATTCCATATAAGATTTGGGCAATGTATTAACCTAGTCAGAACATACTTTCAACTACTCTCTTTTTTTCTTTTTTAAAGAGAGAGAGAGAGAGAGAGAGAGAGAGAGAGAGAGAGAGAGACAATGTGAGGATAAATTTTGACAAATTCTCACAAAGCCATCCCAAATTTTGGATTGAAAGATAGGTTTCCACCTACAATGGTTCACTTCTATTTCCAAAGTTCTTGATTAGATTCTCTAAAATCTGGTGACTGTTAATTTAACTTCTAAAAGATAAAATAAAAACAGTCAGTCTAAATTACTAATAAATCAATTGATGTATGAGTAATATTATAGACATAAGATTATCCCAATAGTTAAGCTAATAATTTTTTTTTTTTAATTTAGATTGGAACGATTATTAATATTATTTTATTATCTATTCGCAGTTTAATACATCAAATAATTATGAAATTTCTTTATAAAAAAAAAAATTATGAAATTTTGTTTTCCTTTGGACGCTTATTGACAAAGGTATTGAAGTCTTGTAGATGATATACAGTGATGTGATCAGTGATGAGTGATCAGACGATTCATGTATGATTAAAGACTACCTGTAGCACAAGTAACACGTGGCAGACAACAGGTTGGACGGTTGGACCCCCACTCAAGTGTGAATGATTTGAACAATCTGAACAGGTGCACTCAAAAAGAAAATCTTTCTTCTTTGGACACCCTCAATGGGGACAGATTCGAAATTTGGGAGATTTTTAGAACATAAGGGAAATATGGCCCACAAGAAGATTTATTTACTTGGACCCAATATTTTACTCGAAGGGGTCCATGGTGGTCATGGTCCACAACAGAAACCCTTTATTTATTTCATGTCCACTTCACTACACAGTAAGTCATTATTATTATTATTTTATTTTATAAAAAGTCATTATTATTATTATTGAGGATTGATTCCATCTTCATGTTCCATAGCTGATAGCCTGATAGTACATTTTAATGTTGTGGTCCCAATTATTCCCTTTTCAGCACTCAAAATTTGTATTATGAGTTTGAAGTTGCGTGAGACTGTTCTCCTAGTCTAGGTTCTAAGCTGTTGTGCAAAGCAAATTCACCAGGGATTTGTGCCCAATGAACTTTGTATTTAGTGTCAAGAGTCACATCCATTTTTCGGCTGCTCAATTTAGGATATATTTTGAGCAAATTTTTTTAGGTTCTTGTATAATGTAATAAAATATTAGCAATTATACATGTACAATAATTTTCTCATATGAACTCATTATTTTATTATCTATCATTTATAATTTGATATCTCGATATTATTGTGAAATTGTTGAAAAAATATTATGTCATTAGTATTGATAAAATATACTAACAAGTCAAAAGGACAAGAAAAGCTAAAAGCATTAGCATCAGATTTTCAAAATTTCTTCAAATTTTGAAAGAGAGAATTGCAAATACTATCTACAATACACTATACATTCCACTCTTCATTTTACAAATACCATCTATTAAAATAATCTAAAAGAATTGCAAAAAAAATAAAGAGAGAAGAGGCCAAAAGATGGAAGAGCATGTGAGAGAGTAAAAATTATTAAACAATAAATGAAAGACCTACAGTAATTCTTTATTTTTTAAGAGTTACTATAGCATGTTTTAAAAAATGAAAGTGAATGGCTAGCCTGATGTAGAGGCTGTTTTGAGCATAACTTGCTATAATTTGAAGAAAATTCCCTTTTAAAAGAGCTAATATGAATGCTTTAATGAAATTCAGCTTGGGCAATCCTGGTGAGTTGGTTAAGTTTATTTGTTTCAAGGTAACATAAAAAGTGGTTTTAGGAAATGAAGAAAAAAATATTAACTGGATTTGGGTACAATTGTGTTATATTAAGTGACTGTTTGGTAACATTTTTCCAAAGGTGTTTTTTCAAATTGTAATGTGGTTTTAGGTGTTTGGTATAATATTTGTTACCGTGCTTAATGCACCTTTTTGGACCGGAGGCGGAAGCTCCATTTAGCTTCCATGCTTTTTGGACCACGCTTATTTTCCAAATGAACCTTAATTGTCTCTCACAATCAAGAACCTTGTAACGCAACTAACATTATTTGTTTTTTTAAGAGGAGATCCCGGGTACACATTCTAATCCCTCAACTATTAAATTATTAAAAAAAAAGGAAAATCTCTGATGAAGCTCCATATGTCATCCATGGGCTCTCGTACACCATCTATTTCAACCATGCGTCATCATCCTTGTCACCTTACCACATGTTATCATGGAATCTAATAATACCATTTGTTGAGGAGAAAACAATTAACACCTTAGAGAGACTCCAATTGAGATTTTTTTTTTAATTCAATAGTTGGGTGAGAAGGGATGAGAATCCTGAATGTTTCTTTTTAAAAACACCAAGAGGTACCAACCAATTGAGTTACAAAACTCCAATTGAGACTTTAATATAACATATAGTAATACCATGTAACCCAAAAACTTAAGTCTATGGGTTTGGTCTTAGTTATATCACATTAGTTTACCAACTTCTTTATTTTTTCTCCGTATAGAACTTTATATAGTATATAGTTATTCTTTTCTCTTGATATTTTGTCAACTCATTTTTTTTATTTAAATAAACAAGTAAGATAAAAAGTACCCGTCCTCGTTGTAGCTCTACCGCTTTAATACTTATCAAGTATCAAGTCAAGGGTTCGTGAGTTGGTGAGAAAGACCAAGGAGTAAGATAAAAAGGAATAGAAGAAGGTTGGCCACATTTGATTGGATGGTTAGACAGAATAATTGGGTCTAGTTATCTCTCTTTATGCTACAGTGTAAACAGGTTCTACATCATTTAAAAAAAAAAACAAAAAAAACAAACTTTGGCCCTAATGTCAAAAGAAAAAGGAGTTTAGAACCATTTAAAGAAATTATGAAAGTAAC
Organism: Fagus sylvatica; assembly: GCA_907173295.1. Classification (NCBI taxonomy): domain Eukaryota; kingdom Viridiplantae; phylum Streptophyta; class Magnoliopsida; order Fagales; family Fagaceae; genus Fagus; species Fagus sylvatica. The sequence continues at coordinate 13,302,931 of OU015762.1, read as the reverse complement.
AAATCAAAAATTTGTCAAAAGGCTAAGAACAAAAGAAAGACCTCTTCATTTTTTCCAAGTGCTCACCCCAAAAAAAAAAAAAAAAAGAAAAAAAGGAAAGATCAAGTTGCTTCCGCATTTTTTTGTTTTTGTTTTTTTTACACTATCTGTTTCTAAGTACAACAGTACATTTTAATTATGGATTAAGTTGTACATTTCATCATAATACTAGTTTAAATAAAATAGGACACGAGGTTAGTATATCAGACAATGATAAATGCATATTCCCAAAACCATTTGGTATGCAATTTGTAAATATATGATCACATTAGTTCATGGGTGTCCAAATCGACATTGGTGTGTGCACAATTTTGGCATGCAATAATATTTACCTAACATAATAGAAGAAAAAATCATCTTTCGATGTGCATAGGCTGGCTTTTATAGTTTTAAATTATTTTATGCATTCTAGTTAATTTTTTTTTTCTCTCTCTCCCTTAGTCCCTTTCCCTCTCTCATACTTGCACCACAAATTGGCAACCATGCATGGTTGCATTGCACTCTATCAATTAAATTATTTGAGCCTAACAGTAACAAGGATTCACCAATTGACGTGGCATGAGCCATCATTTTGTCACACTCAGAGTGCATGTGCGTGTGCAAACTGCAAACTGCAAAGTGGTCCAAGTGGACAACTTTTACTTTTATAAATGCTTGCCCACCATTTCTCACCATCTCTTCCTTTAAGTTTCCTTCCTTAAATGTATTTTTTAAATATCTATCTCACTCCCTTTATATCTTTTCTTTCTCATTTTTCGTTGTCAGCTATTGGAAAAAACGCTATCATTACATGAGTTACATCGATCCCACATATTTTGTTTTGTTTTATATATTTTAATCTTTGGTCATGTACTTCCCCAAGCTGTGCCACCACTCACTAGTCCAGACAATATAGATACGTGCTACATTTTTGTGTTCAAAAGTTGCCATGTTGTTATAATTCATGGCATTTTTTTTATTTTTTTTTAATTTTTTTTTTTTTTTTTATTTGGATATCATTTGTTAGAAATGTATATTTGTAATATCATTTGTTTTATCAACTTTGTCTCTTGTCATGTCCTATTGTTATAAGGACAAACATGTTGTATACTCATAGTGATACTCATATGATAAAAATTATTACATTCAATTTTGTGGTTCTGCTGTCGTACCTATACCCATATATATGATAGTAAATTATTTACTTGCTTGTGTTCATTTGAGTTGACTGCTTTTTCTTGACTTGAGTAGGAGGTGGTGGACCAAGTATGAGTGATTTATTTATGGGTCTTAAAGGGTCCTATTGAAGAAGGTTAATAGTTACATTTTGTTTTCTTTTTATTATATAGTCACTTCTTATGTCTAATTTATACATTTTATTTTGTTTCTTGGTATGTTATACTATTATTTGTTTATCTAAAAAAAAAAGCTATACTATTATTCAATATATATATATATATATATATCTTTCTATATGTTGTACTTTTATTTCTTTTCAAATATCTAGCTTTGGTTAATTTCGTTTGTTCTAAATGTTTCTTCTTTAGTCAATGACCTCATAATTAACACTTATGTATGTTTACTTCCACCATTGATGCATGGTAGCATGTAATATTATGCATATAATATATACATGTATATATATTATATTCTTTTTCACACTACAACTTTTGGGGTATGTATTTTGTATTCATCATGAGCTGCACAATTTGGCTTTTTTTTTTGTCCTCAAAATTAATTAGGTCCCTTTTTTTTTTGGGTTTTAAAAAGTTGTTGACAATATTAAACTCATGTCTCTTATGCCAGATATCAAAAGAAATTTTATGAATTTCTTGATCTGATGATAAATAACGGATGTTAAAGGTTTAAATTTAAGATATTGTCAAAACATATTTTGTAATAGTCAGATATTCTTCTTAGAAAACATTAATGTTAGATATTTTGTAATAGTCAAGATATAAAAGCAAGTTTTGCCACCCCATGCTTTCATGCATTTTGATGGTGAGAGCAATCTTGGAAGTTGGAAGGGTTTACGTACGTGATATAATGGGTTTCTCTTTTGGTTTAAGACTTGCAAAAAAAGGGTAAGTGGATGAGGGGCATTTAAGTAAAAGAAGAGAAAAAATGAATAATATTTGGACAATGAAAGAGATGGGGCCATCTCCCACATTTTTCTTTGTATAATGTTAGACCGTGTGGGACCCATTAAAGTCACCAACTCTCAATTTAAGATTTTTGCTAGGCCACACACAAATGCTTTTCTCTTTCCCTCTTTTATTCTCTGCACAGATCCCTAGAAGCTAAGCATCTAAGCTAGTCCTTAGTTTTATGCATGCAACCCCACTTAGCACTCTTCCTCTCCATAAACGAGAACATACAAAATTCACGTGATTCAACTCTATAAGATAAGAAGAATTTTTTTTTAACAAAAATGGAAATCTATAAAAATAAGAAAATTATTTAAGAAAACCAAACCTTCAAGAAAAAACCCCACGTGATAGATTTATTCTCTAGTTTCTTCTTCTGTTGGTTGATTCGTCAAATTACTTTGTATTTTGTTTGTGCATTTGAAGAAATAAAGAGAAATTTTCACGCAACTTCAAAGCTAAAATGCAATGAAATTAAAATTAATGTTGATTGAGGAATAATCCTGGAAATTTAACTAATAGATCTTACGTGATCCACGGTCCCACTCCCATGTGAAAGTTTTCTCTGCTTCTTCCACACCTAACCAACCAATTAGAGGAAAAAAGAAAAGCTATCTAACTTCACATTCAAAATTGTAGTCTAGCTAAAATTAATTTCTCCACATTTTTCTTTGTCTAATGTTAAAACGTGTGGGACCCATTAAAGTCACAAACTCTGAGTTTAAGATTTTTGCTAGGCCAATCCAATTTGTCCCACACACAAAAACACATAGACACAAATGCTTTTCTCTCTCCTTCTTTTATTCTCTGCACAGATCTCTAGAAGATCTAAGCATCTAAGCTGATCCTTAGTTTTATGCATGCAACCCCACTTGGCACTCTTCCTCTCCATGAAAGAACCTAGGACTCATTAACCACCTTTTGTCTTTTTACGTTAAAACTAAGCCCCTGCATCTGCATGTGCTGCTTTAGTTGTTGATTGGTTGTAAGATGGCTTCCCTAAATCTTAAGTAACCCTTATATATCTATAAACAAAGTTAATTTTTTAAGTAAGTAATTTTATAAGAAAGTTTAAAGTAAATTAAATTTGTTTAAAACAGAATCATAATTTTACTAGTGATGAGTGTATATATATATCAAGAGTCTCAAAATTTTGTATATGTACCAAAATTTTGTGAGTGGCATGCATCCAAATAAAAAACTTTTCATTTACATATGGATTATGATTATCAGTATATTTATATTCATATTATATATTTCTTCTTAATTTTTTTTTAAATATCAAATTAAATGGATCAGGATCATATATGAATGTCTATTGGTGTAATTTTTATCAATCTTGATTGATCGAAGAATTAAAAAAAAAAAAAAATCATGATAAGGACAATATGAAATAAATACATATATGCTTACCAACCAAAAAAGAATTAATAGATAACCTAACCCCTCAGATTGAAATCAATATCATGTGCGGCTAATTAAAAAAGTTGAAAATGGTGAAAAAGTTGAGGGTAAAGGAGTAAATTAACAAAACTTAAAAAGTTGTAAAAAAAGGCTTTTTTTATTCAAGGGTTTAGATTAAAGTTAGTTTTTTAACTTTCAAATCTAAACCCTTAAAGTTAACTTATTCAAAGGAGCACATATGCATGGATGAAATAACCTCGACTGGTCAGGTATAATACCATGTGTACAATATACAATTATGCAATGGCCTACACCAAATCTCAATCCATACCCTCAATTAATATCAAGATGACGTAATATAATTATTGAAGAAAAAATCACATAAACGAGAACATACAAAATTCACGTGATTCAACTCTACAAGATAAGAAGAAAAATTTATTAACAAAAATGGAAATCTATAAAAACAAGAAAATTATTTAAGAAAACCAAACCTTCAAGAAAAAAACCCCCACGTGATAGATTTATTCTCTAGTTTCTTCTTCTGTTGGTTGATTCGTTAAATTGCTTTGTATTTTTTTGTGCATTTGGGGAAATAAAGAGAATTTTTCACGCAATTTCAACGCTGGAATGCAATGAAGCTAGAATTAATATTGATTGAGGAACAATCCTAAAAATTTAACTCATGGATCCTACGTGATCCACGATCCCACTCCCATGTGAAAGTTTTCTCTGCTTTTTTCACACCTAACCAACCAATTAGAGGAAAAAAGAAAAGCAATCTAACTTCACATTCAAAATTGTAATCTAGCTAAAAAAAAAAAAATTCGTGATACAATATGAAATAAATACATATATGCTTACCAACCAAAAAAGAATTAATAGATAAGTTGAGGGTAAAGGAGTAAATTAACAAAACTTAAAAAGTTGTAAAAAAAGGTTTTTTTATTCAAGGGTTTAGATTAAAGTTGGTTTTTTAACTTTCAAATCTAAACCCTTAAAGTTAACTTATTCAAAGGATTGCATGGTGCAATGGCCTACACCAAATCTCAATCCATACCCTCAATTAATATCAAGATGACGTATAAAGATGACGTAATATAATTATTGGAGAGAATTTGCCAGCACGTCTGATTGACTGACCGGGTTCTTTTCCAAAGCACACATGTTTTTGAGCCTTTAATTGACTACTTGTTTAACTTTCCCAGTATCACAACAAAAAGGGACTTTTACTCAATCTGGTAAAAGCAACACCCTAAAGTCATTCTATTTTTTAAATAATTGTTTTCGCGGAATCTCTCTCTTTTGCTCTGTGTTCAGCTTCTTCCTTCTTTTTCTTGTACAAGTATTTACGTTGTTCTCACCTATAATCTTAGCTAGGAAGAAACCAACTCTATAAATAGACCGGTTCTTCTCTCTCATTCGTTCATCTGCTCCTCCTCTCTTTCTCGCAGCGCTCTCTCTCTCTCTTCACTCTCATTCATTCATCTGCTCGGATAACCCTCTCCACGCTTCAGCCTCCAAATTGCCCTAATTTTGGGAGATCCTCCTCAACCACAATCACAACCGGTCAGATCTGAGATCAATCTGTACTCATCTTCATATTTTCTCTTCTTATTCATGTTTCCACCTTCACTTTCACTGCTTGATGATAGTTGTAAACTGCATTTCCAAACATGCAACAAGTATGAAAGTGAGGTGGAAACATGAATAGGAAGAGAAAAATGAAGATGAGTACAGATGATCTCAGATCTGACTGGTTTTGACAACCTCAGAGCAATGATTGAAGCTGAGAAGTCAAGGAAGAAGAGAAAAAACAAAAACGAAAACAACCCATTACATACTTCTTCTCAACCTGTATATCCTCTATCTCTATCTCTGTTTTATATTATGAGTTGGGTTTGATATGATTTTTTTACCGGTGGGAAAAAAAGCTGAGAGAATAATAATGGTGAAGATGAGGGAAGAAAAATTAGTGACATGCTTGAAATAATTTGATTCATATAAGTGGTATCATATGCATGTATTATGGGGATTTTATTTATTTATTTATTAAAATAGCTCTTCTTTATATAAAACCAGTATGATGGTGTGATAAATATAGAGAAATACAATGAAATCCCTATTTTGCGGTTGAGTTATTGTATTTTTTGTGGACTAATTTGAACTTGGTTAAGTGAAAATGTTCCTAATTTGCCCATGGCTTATCGATGAAGTCCTTATATTGCGCTTGAGTTATCTGATTCACCCAATTTATCAAAAATTAGGAATGCTTAATTGTGTAACTCAAGGGAAAAATATGTAATTCATTGTATTTGTTATGTTTGTCACCAAGGAGGGGATTTCCATTTTTACAAGACTTTGGGCACTGTCATTTCCTTATATCTTTAGGAAGGTTGGTATAATTTTCTCAAAAAAAAAAAAAAAAGGTTTCTGAATTAGATACAATTATGGTATTAGCAGTGATGTGCCCCAGAGAGTTGTTTTGAGTTGAAGTGTGTGTGTGTGTGTGTGTCTAGTAACATATTTCATATAAAACCACCAGATGTGAATGACTTATGATTAAACTAAAAGCAAATCAGTTTAGCTGTAAAAAACAGATGGTTTTGACCATTAGAAATTATAACACATAACCCAATGTTGTGTGTGTGTGTGTGATAAAACTGGAACACAAAGCCTGATGATAATGTAGAAGACATTTTAAAACTAAATGCAAAATCATTTTAGCTATAAGAAACCAGATGTCTTTGACCATCAGAAAATGTAGCACATAGCTTGATGATGTCTCTTTTTGGCCTTCCTTATTGAACTCCAGGATTGACAATTTTGTTTTGTTTCTTTTTGTTCTTCTTGGGGATAAAGATTAACTAGGCTCATAGGTGTTGAACCACTAACTTTCTTTCTTCAAATTTTTTACTTGCATCACAATAAAGATTGGGATTTAACAATTCACTTTCACAACCATGTTTCCTTGCTTCCTCCATGTTTTTCTGAATATGTGACCTGACTTCAGTTGGGGATATAAAGTGTTTTTTTTTTTTTTTTTTTTTTTTTGCTTCATTTTCAAGTACCCCTTGCCAAAAAAAAAAAAAAAAAAAAAAAAAAAAAAAAAATCTTTTGGGCCCCTTAAGGAGAATTATCAACAAGACAGCACAAATTCGTATTCGTTGCTAACACCAGAAGCCTCTCTAAAGGAGCTTCACTATCTTGCGTTGGTACAGGGATTCATCTGCATTACTTATGTTCTATGAGGAAGAATATGTGCTTGAACTTGATCATTACTTACCTTAGAATTTAATTCATTTACTTTGCGCATCATGATATGATTAATGGTCTAGATTGTGTGTGCTACCTCTCAAATTATCAGCTTTTGCTTCACCTTGCTACATAATGATGCTATGAGTGACATGCAGCAGTCAGGCAGAGTTCAAGCTGTACAAACAACAGGAGCATTGGATGCCAAGGCAGTTGAGGTAAATAAAATTGTTGCGCCACATAAAATTCAGTTCAATGGTAATATAGACCTTGAACAACACCAATAAGGAATATGTAATAGTAGTTACCACCACCTAGATTGGGATTATACCTACTAGCACATTTTCTTACTTTATCGATACCATATGATGGGTCCTAGGTGCGATTGTTCAGTTGGATTATTTTCAAATGGGCTTTCGACTTCAATTTTCTGAGAATGTGAAAGAGAGAAGATGATCAAGAAGATTGATCAGAAAGTTAGAGAATTAATTCAAATTCTTTAATATTCTTTTCCAAGTATGCTTTGACAGTTTGAGTCATTGGCTGCACTCAAGTAGTCAGTGGCATTCATTGTCTCATCCAATTTATAGGAAAATAATATGGCAGAAAGATCAGAGAAAATAATATCGGCCAAGGTGGAGCCAGAAATAGAAAAACGTGTAACGTTGACAGCAAGCAGTAAAGATGAAGATGCAAACATTGTTAAGAAGAAAAGACACGAAGATGAATACAGAGTGATTTCCGATTTGACTAGTTTTGACAACCTCAGAGCTATGTATGAGGCAGAGGCTTTCATGAGAAAGAAGAAGAGAGAGTTTGAAAAAGGGGAAAGAAAATATTGTATATTGTGCTGAAGAAGTATTTGTAAGTGGGTCTTTTACTCTTGCTTTGTTGTTTCTACTATTCATTGAAGTGATTTTATTTTAGTTTTGTTCCTTCTGCTGTCTGGTTTTTGGGAAGATTGAGGATAAAAATAGGAAATTTCTTAAAGCTAATTTGGTGGGCTCATTTCTCCAAAAGATTTAAGTTTTCCTTAATTTTGTTTACGTTTACAATTTCATGACTCCTTTATTTTAAAATGTTAGAAAATTTGAGCATCTATGTTTCTTAACATTGAAATTTATGGTTTCCTTTTTTTTCAATAGCTTTCTATCACGAGTGAGATATAATATAGCTTCTGATATTGCAAGAAAAGAAGAGTGGGCTGACAAAGCTGTTAAGAAACAGTTTTTTAATTAATACCTTTTCTGTGCATGAGTGATCAATGATATTAGAATATTATCTATGCCAAAGAATTGATTGAAGTTGAATTTATATGTTTGTGCACTTGTATAAATATATAAAAAATAGAGTGCGTGTGCGTCTTAGTGTTTATTTATATATTTACAGTGTGTGTATTTCAGTATGTATTACTGGACCTTTTTTTTTATTGGTTTCTTTTCTAATTGAAAACCATCAAACAAGCTTTATGTTAAAAGTAAAAGAACAATCAAGTCAGCTATAAGGAACCCAAGGACTTGAGTATTACAAATTATAATGCATAGCGTGATGATGTCTCTTTTGGCCTTCCTGAATAATCTACCTTGAACTTGAGCACTCAAGCAGTATTGGAATTCACTTTCAGAACCCTGTTCCTTGCATCCTCCACAATTTCCTGAACATGTTACCTGACTTAATTGCAATGATTATCCACATGACCTTTTCTGCTTATATCTTATTGTTCATTTTTTTGACACCTCTTAGGGAATTCAACTGAGGCAGCACATTATTTTAAGAAGAGAAAATGTTTGCTACTGGTTTATCTTATCTCATTCTTGCTACTGGTTCCCTTGTGATTGGAGCTTCACTATCTTGAATGGTTACATGAATTTAAATGGAACTGTACTGTTTATTTTAAGAAGAGAAACATGTTCTTGAATTTGATAATCACTTACCATAGGTTGACAATCTCAAATTATTGGCTTTTGCATTCACTTGTTACAGGTTGATGCTCCAAAAGTCGAGCAGTCAGACAAAGTTCAAGCAGTGCCAACAGCAGAAGAATTGGAAACCAAGTCAGTTGAGGTAACTGAAAATATTGTGCCCCAAAATCTTTTTTCGAGTTGAATGGTCACTTAAATCTTTAATCAATGCCAAGGAAATATGTAATTGCAGTAGGAACTACCTATATTATTGGTATTGCTTGCCTGCTCATATGTTTCCTCATTTTATCAACAACATATCATGGGTATTTTATATGATTTTTCATTTTTTTTTCTCTCATTTTATCAACACCAATACACCATACAGCAGTTCCTGGGTATGATTTTCCATTTTTCATCCTTATTTAGTATTCTGGAAATGGAAAAGAAGATGAGGGGAAAGGTTGATCGTTTCTAAGCACTCGGACAAAGAGCGTTAAAAATTCAAATAATAAAGTCAAAAAGACCGAGACCTAGTGAATAGATTTAGTATCTTGTGGGAATTGATTTTTTGTTTTAGTCATTCTTAAAAGAGGTGGCATGAGCTACAAACTTATGACAATTGTGCTAGCCATTGTGCTTGTGACAAGGGGATGTGAAAGAAAAATAGGGGAATTTACCTGTTAATCCCCTAGGTTAGATTCTAAAACACAAATTCTCTTTGTACATTACTTGTTTGAGGGTTAAGGTTGATGAAAGTTGAACCTTAACACCTTGGGGAGTCTTTGTGAGGCATTTTGTAACATATTAGAACACTACTTTAACCCAAAATCTTAAGCTAGTGGTGTTGGGACACCACCTTAACACCCAAATTCATGGACAATGCTAACAAAAATCTACTATTACCATACGGATCACAAGCTCACAACCAGCTTTCTTACAATCCATGCTCATAATCCCTCACAAACCATACTCATATCTACACTCACAAACCCAAATCCTGTTACACTCAACTCAAACTCTAAATCTCAAATCTCACAATTCAGTGCTGCTCTAACACTCAAAACAATAAAGAAAGCTTTGTCCCTAAATGCATACACATAGGTATCATTTAGCCTCCGAACACTGCCTGACATTTTCGGCTTCCAAACACTATCCATGCATGTGTGCCAGCAGAAGCATCTTTCAGCCTTGGAAAAACAACCACACTACTCCCTATATTGGAGAACTACCTTAAGCCAAAACCATGACATGAGCTGAAGTCTCACTTGGACCAAAACCACCAAATTCTTTTTTCTCTTGTTTAGATGTGGCATCATAGCTCCCCCCTCATCTTTTTATCTTTACTTAAAACTTGAGATTCAACTGGAATTTGAGACAATTTACAACAATGAATGGCAGTAAACACCCCTGTATTGAGAATCAGAATACAAGACTTAAACTTGTAAGCAACATGTGACAATATTTATCCTTTAGAAAATCATTTTACATAACTATTGTTACTATCAAAGAAAATGAACAGCATTACGAAAATTCCCAGAAGAAACTATTACTGACAGCACATTTGAAGCACCAATAGATGATTTTACACAAATTAATTAAGTTCTTATCAAAAGCATTTCTGATCAAACTTAATTCTCAAAATGAAAAATTCTTACAGGATCTCAATTTCTTCATAAGAGTGAATGTCTTGGCTGGCACCTTGGCATGGTGCTTGGCTTTACCACTTGGGAGAATTCAAGATGTAGGTGCGGGCTTGGTCTTTTTTCACATTCCTTGTGCTTACTCAAGCATATCAATGTTTCTTCTTGGTGATGGGAATTTGGCTTAAAAGAATCTTCAATTGGGACACATTGAGTCCAGTTTTCCACCACCCTAGGTGCCATGTTTGGGGCAGTAATTGAGTTTCCTGTGGGAAACATTGGGGTCTAATAGGCTGTTATTTATCAATCACTAGGGGAATCTAGTGTCTTCAAGAGGCAGTCTCATGGACAGTGTGATGACACGAGTGCCAACACTTTGGATTGAGCCCATGAGTGAGGCTTGAATGTGCCTGTGCTACATACTACGGGCTTTCTTGTTCTGGGACATGTCGAAAACTAATGGGGCTTTGTGGTACCACCAGAGGCTGTTTGTGTACAAAGAGGGTTTTGTTTGTGATTGACCATGCTTGTAGGATCTGTTATGCTAGTGAGGTGTGGTAAGGGCTAATAATATTGTTGTTAGCAGCTTTGTGCAATATGTGGTTATGAATCATATGTTGCTCAATTGGATGGCGTTCTTGTATGAATATTCGCATGGCAAGGATAGGGAAGATACACAATTTGGTTAAATTATGAATTTCTTACAAATTTTCAAAAAAATATTTCAATTTTGCAGTTCTGAGACTGATACATCAAACCAGTTGAAAGAAAATAGATTGGGTTTCTATTTCCTGGAAAAGGAAGTTGGAACTTTATTGCTTGTCATTAGTATGTATATATTTATTTTTAACTGCGATGCGGTGTTGTGTTGGCACTGAGGTACTTATGATAATTTTAGATAACCTATTTACTGTGGAATTATCATAGCTTTGCTATTTACCTTGTGACAGGTTGACATTACGAAGGAAGTGGGGCAGTCAGACATACTTAAAGCTGTAGATACGACAGAGATTTTGGAAACTGAACTAATTCGGGTCACTAAAAATATTGAGCCACAAAGAACCCCTGTTACCCATACAAGTAGCACTTAGCTCTACCTTGAATTGATGTATAAATAAACAATTTTTTCTTGATTATAAATTTCTTGTGTTGCGTTGGCTATGGTGTAATTTGTCCATGTTAGAATTCTCGTAATAATTTTGACTTGAATAATTGCAGATGAGAATTAGTAAAGATTTATTACAAAGATAGAATTAATTGAACAATCTTTTCCAATGGGATCTATCTCAAATGGCATTTCCAACCTTTGTAAGAGCAAGGTGGAGGGACCCACCAGGTGTATAACTTAACAATCAGGGAAAAAAAATTGAAAAATCTTTAAATACTTGAGAGCTTCCCACACCCCCCCCCTTCCTAATTTCAATTTCTTCATTGTCTCTTGTGGAAGATTAAAATGTTTTAAAGGCAGGTATTGCTAAAACATGTTTTGAGAATTTCCAAGTTCATGTTATTGTTATTCAACATTTTCTTAGACTTGGTGCTTGCTAAGCTCTTTTCATGAAACTTTGAGCCAGTCATGCCAAGTTAATACTTCATATATGCCTCTATTTGGAAAGGAACTAATGCAGTTGGCCCTGAGTATTCAGAATGATATGTTTAACCCTTTTTTTTTCTTTTCTTCTTTTTTTTCTGCATAATTTAAAAAAGAAATTTATGATCATACTCTGACAAGAGAAACTAATGGGTAAAAATTAACTCTGATATAAACAATATTGCAATAACTTGGATATGCTATTTAAGAATAGAAACATAAACATGCCGCCACCAAACATAGAGACATACAGACAGAACAATGCCAAAAAAGACCTAATCCTTATTTTTGCAACTAAATAGTTCGACATACATTGAGATTACAAGCACACCATTGATTCTATTGCATTTCAGAATAATTTCAGAAAAAAGAAAAAGAAGAGACTTTTGACAAGCTAACTTGGGTCAAATTGGCATTGTGCATTTCTTTTGCGAATGTCCTAACATATGGCAGCGACCACATTGAACAACTCTCTTTGGCCCCTTCAAGTTCTCTACACGAAGAACTTTCTTTTTGGGCCTTCCTGGTGGTCGGCGAGTCTTTGGTGGGCGTATTGTGATATCAACCTTGGCACCTCCACCCTCTGCCCCCTCACCTAGTTCTCTCCATTGGCTTTTATCAGGAATAGGATTTATGATCTGTGAATAGGCCTCTCAGAAACTTTCTACCTTGAAACAAGGCTCGGCAAAATGCTGGGCAGTTTGCCCACAAGAAATAAGTGCTGCAGCAGCATGTGCACAGGGTAAACCATACAGCTGCCAACAGCGACATGAGCAAACACGACTTTGTATATCCACTATATTCGTTCGCTCGGTTGACACAATCTCAAACTCAACTTCATTTGCACGAAGTACTTGATAGCAGCGAGCATCTGCAATCGCCTCTAAAATCCGCTTCTCAGCAGATGGTACTAGAATAGAGGTCCACCTCATGCCCATATCTCAGCGTTCATGAAACCAAATTGTCAACTGATGGCGAATATGCTCCATCATTTGCACAATAGGGAGCTCATGACATTCAAGGGCCCAATTATACAACAACTCTGTCACCCCCAGTGTAAAATGCCCGTATCGCACGCCCTCAAAATATGCTACAGCCCAAAGTTGGGGAGGGAATTGTTGAAACCATGGTATCACTTCTTGTGAAACTTCTACCATCTCAGCAATCTTGCTTTCAAATTCAACTGCTGTGAGGGCATACACAGCATTCCAAAAGATATTCACCAATTTTGTGTTTTTAAATGTATCATGGAAATTTTCACTAACATAACGCAGACAAAAACCTTGGAAAGCACTTGGAAAATGAGTTCCACCGCCTCAACAATGCCTCTTTGTCTTTCAGATAGTATTGTAAGTCTAGGCATGTTGTCAGTATTAACTCCAAGAAGCTTTTGCAGTTCTGACATGAAACACATCCAATTTTCATCACTTTCCACATCAACAATAGCAATAGCCAACGGAAACAATGTATCATCGGCATCAACAGCTGCTGCACAAAGTAATGAACCCAAGTATTTCCCTTTAAGATGTGCTTTGTCAAATTCTAATAGTGGCCTACAAGCGTTTATAAACCCATATATTGATGCACGATAAGAAATAAAGAGGCGCTGGAAGCAATTTTCTTGTCCTGTGGCAACAACAGTTGCAATACTTCCCGGGTTTGTTTTCCTTACTTGCTCGCAGTATGCAGGAAGAAGGCGATACCCTTCTTCAAAAGTTCCATGAAGTGCAGCCATGCTACGCTCCTTCCCACGCCAAGCTTGCATGTAGGAAAGAGCAACTCCATGCT
>OU015762.1:13186683-13289084 GCA_907173295.1 Fagus sylvatica | reverse complement strand
GGTGTGTGCACAATTTTGGCATGCAATAATATTTACCTAACATAATAGAAGAAAAAATCATCTTTCGATGTGCATAGGCTGGCTTTTATAGTTTTAAATTATTTTATGCATTCTAGTTAATTTTTTTTTTCTCTCTCTCCCTTAGTCCCTTTCCCTCTCTCATACTTGCACCACAAATTGGCAACCATGCATGGTTGCATTGCACTCTATCAATTAAATTATTTGAGCCTAACAGTAACAAGGATTCACCAATTGACGTGGCATGAGCCATCATTTTGTCACACTCAGAGTGCATGTGCGTGTGCAAACTGCAAACTGCAAAGTGGTCCAAGTGGACAACTTTTACTTTTATAAATGCTTGCCCACCATATCTCACCATCTCTTCCTTTAAGTTTCCTTCCTTAAATGTATTTTTTAAATATCTATCTCACTCCCTTTATATCTTTTCTTTCTCATTTTTCGTTGTCAGCTATTGGAAAAAACGCTATCATTACATGAGTTACATCGATCCCACATATTTTGTTTTGTTTTATATATTTTAATCTTTGGTCATGTACTTCCCCAAGCTGTGCCACCACTCACTAGTCCAGACAATATAGATACGTGCTACATTTTTGTGTTCAAAAGTTGCCATGTTGTTATAATTCATGGCATTTTTTTTAGGCTGTAGAGAAATGTATATTTGATATCATTTGTTATCAACTTTGTAATGTCTTTGTCATGTCCTTGTTACTAAGGACAAACATGTTGTAACAGTGATACTCATATGATAAAAATTATTACATTCAATTTTGTGGTTCTGCTGTCGTACCTATACCCATATATATGATAGTAAATTATTTACTTGCTTGTGTTCATTTGAGTTGACTGCTTTTTCTTGACTTGAGTAGGAGGTGGTGGACCAAGTATGAGTGATTTATTTATGGGTCTTAAAGGGTCCTATTGAAGAAGGTTAATAGTACATTTTGTTTTCTTTTTATTATATAGTCACTTCTTATGTCTAATTTATACATTTTATTTTGTTTCTTGGTATGTTATACTATTATTTGTTTATCTAAAAAAAAAAGCTATACTATTATTTATTTTCATATATATATATATATATATATATATATATATATATCTAGCTTTGGTTAATTTCGTTTGTTCTAAATGTTTCTTCTTTAGTCAATGACCTCATAATTAACACTTATGTATGTTTACTTCCACCATTGATGCATGGTAGCATGTAATATTATGCATATAATATATACATGTATATATATTATATTCTTTTTCACACTACAACTTTTGGGGTATGTATTTTGTATTCATCATGAGCTGCACAATTTGGCTTTTTTTTTTGTCCTCAAAATTAATTAGGTCCCTTTTTTTTTTGGGTTTTAAAAAGTTGTTGACAATATTAAACTCATGTCTCTTATGCTAGATATCAAAAGAAATTTTATGAATTTCTTGATCTGATGATAAATAACGGATGTTAAAGGTTTAAATTTAAGATATTGTCAAAACATATTTTGTAATAGTCAGATATTCTTCTTAGAAAACATTAATGTTAGATATTTTGTAATAGTCAAGATATAAAAGCAAGTTTTGCCACCCCATGCTTTCATGCATTTTGATGGTGAGAGCAATCTTGGAAGTTGGAAGGGTTTACGTACGTGATATAATGGGTTTCTCTTTTGGTTTAAGACTTGCAAAAAAAGGGTAAGTGGATGAGGGGCATTTAAGTAAAAGAAGAGAAAAAATGAATAATATTTGGACAATGAAAGAGATGGGGCCATCTCCCACATTTTTCTTTGTATAATGTTAGACCGTGTGGGACCCATTAAAGTCACCAACTCTCAATTTAAGATTTTTGCTAGGCCACACACAAATGCTTTTCTCTTTCCCTCTTTTATTCTCTGCACAGATCCCTAGAAGCTAAGCATCTAAGCTTGTCCTTAGTTTTATGCATGCAACCCCACTTAGCACTCTTCCTCTCCATAAACGAGAACATACAAAATTCACGTGATTCAACTCTATAAGATAAGAAGAATTTTTTTTTAACAAAAATGGAAATCTATAAAAATAAGAAAATTATTTAAGAAAACCAAACCTTCAAGAAAAAACCCCCACGTGATAGATTTATTCTCTAGTTTCTTCTTCTGTTGGTTGATTCGCTAAATTGCTTTGTATTTTGTTTGTGCATTTGAAGAAATAAAGAGAAATTTTCACGCAACTTCAAAGCTAAAATGCAATGAAATTAAAATTAATGTTGATTGAGGAATAATCCTGGAAATTTAACTAATAGATCTTACGTGATCCACGGTCCCACTCCCATGTGAAAGTTTTCTCTGCTTCTTCCACACCTAACCAACCAATTAGAGGAAAAAAGAAAAGCTATCTAACTTCACATTCAAAATTGTAGTCTAGCTAAAATTAATTTCTCCACATTTTTCTTTGTCTAATGTTAAAACGTGTGGGACCCATTAAAGTCACAAACTCTGAGTTTAAGATTTTTGCTAGGCCAATCCAATTTGTCCCACACACAAAAACACATAGACACAAATGCTTTTCTCTCTCCTTCTTTTATTCTCTGCACAGATCTCTAGAAGATCTAAGCATCTAAGCTGATCCTTAGTTTTATGCATGCAACCCCACTTGGCACTCTTCCTCTCCATGAAAGAACCTAGGACTCATTAACCACCTTTTGTCTTTTTACGTTAAAACTAAGCCCCTGCATCTGCATGTGCTGCTTTAGTTGTTGATTGGTTGTAAGATGGCTTCCCTAAATCTTAAGTAACCCTTATATATCTATAAACAAAGTTAATTTTTTAAGTAAGTAATTTTATAAGAAAGTTTAAAGTAAATTAAATTTGTTTAAAACAGAATCATAATTTTACTAGTGATGAGTGTATATATATATCAAGAGTCTCAAAATTTTGTATATGTACCAAAATTTTGTGAGTGGCATGCATCCAAATAAAAAACTTTTCATTTACATATGGATTATGATTATCAGTATATTTATATTCATATTATATATTTCTTCTTAATTTTTTTTTAAATATCAAATTAAATGGATCAGGATCATATATGAATGTCTATTGGTGTAATTTTTATCAATCTTGATTGATCGAAGAATTAAAAAAAAAAAAAAATCATGATAAGGACAATATGAAATAAATACATATATGCTTACCAACCAAAAAAGAATTAATAGATAACCTAACCCCTCAGATTGAAATCAATATCATGTGCGGCTAATTAAAAAAGTTGAAAATGGTGAAAAAGTTGAGGGTAAAGGAGTAAATTAACAAAACTTAAAAAGTTGTAAAAAAAGGCTTTTTTTATTCAAGGGTTTAGATTAAAGTTAGTTTTTTAACTTTCAAATCTAAACCCTTAAAGTTAACTTATTCAAAGGAGCACATATGCATGGATGAAATAACCTCGACTGGTCAGGTATAATACCATGTGTACAATATACAATTATGCAATGGCCTACACCAAATCTCAATCCATACCCTCAATTAATATCAAGATGACGTAATATAATTATTGAAGAAAAAATCACATAAACGAGAACATACAAAATTCACGTGATTCAACTCTACAAGATAAGAAGAAAAATTTATTAACAAAAATGGAAATCTATAAAAACAAGAAAATTATTTAAGAAAACCAAACCTTCAAGAAAAAAACCCCCACGTGATAGATTTATTCTCTAGTTTCTTCTTCTGTTGGTTGATTCGTTAAATTGCTTTGTATTTTTTTGTGCATTTGGGGAAATAAAGAGAAATTTTCACGCAACTTCAAACGCTGGAATGCAATGAAGCTAGAATTAATATTGATTGAGGAACAATCCTAAAAATTTAACTCATGGATCCTACGTGATCCACGATCCCACTCCCATGTGAAAGTTTTCTCTGCTTTTTTCACACCTAACCAACCAATTAGAGGAAAAAAGAAAAGCAATCTAACTTCACATTCAAAATTGTAATCTAGCTAAAAAAAAAAAAATTCGTGATACAATATGAAATAAATACATATATGCTTACCAACCAAAAAAGAATTAATAGATAAGTTGAGGGTAAAGGAGTAAATTAACAAAACTTAAAAAGTTGTAAAAAAAGGTTTTTTTATTCAAGGGTTTAGATTAAAGTTGGTTTTTTAACTTTCAAATCTAAACCCTTAAAGTTAACTTATTCAAAGGATTGCATGGTGCAATGGCCTACACCAAATCTCAATCCATACCCTCAATTAATATCAAGATGACGTATAAAATGACGTAATATAATTATTGGAGAGGAATTTGCCAGCACGTCTGATTGACTGACCGGGTTCTTTTCCAAAGCACACATGGTTTTTGAGCCTTTAATTGACTACTTGTTTAACTTTCCCAGTATCACAACAAAAAGAGACTTTTACTCAATCTGGTAAAAGCAACACCCTAAAGTCATTCTATTTTTTAAATAATTGTTTTCGCGGAATCTCTCTCTTTTGCTCTGTGTTCAGCTTCTTCATTCTTTTTCTTGTACAAGTATTTACGTTGTTCTCACCCATAATCTTAGCTAGGAAGAAACCAACTCTATAAATAGACCGGTTCTTCTCTCTCATTCGTTCATCTGCTCCTCCTCTCTTTCTCGCAGCGCTCTCTCTCTCTCTCTCTTCACTCTCATTCATTCATCTGCTCGGATAACCCTCTCCACGCTTCAGCCTCCAAATTGCCCTAATTTTGGGAGATCCTCCTCAACCACAATCACAACCGGTCAGATCTGAGATCAATCTGTACTCATCTTCATATTTTCTCTTCTTATTCATGTTTCCACCTTCACTTTCACTGCTTGATGATAGTTGTAAACTGCATTTCCAAACATGCAACAAGTATGAAAGTGAGGTGGAAACATGAATAGGAAGAGAAAAATGAAGATGAGTACAGATGATCTCAGATCTGACTGGTTTTGACAACCTCAGAGCAATGATTGAAGCTGAGAAGTCAAGGAAGAAGAGAAAAAACAAAAACGAAAACAACCCATTACATACTTCTTCTCAACCTGTATATCCTCTATCTCTATCTCTGTTTTATATTATGAGTTGGGTTTGATATGATTTTTTTACCGGTGGGAAAAAAAGCTGAGAGAATAATAATGGTGAAGATGAGGGAAGAAAAATTAGTGACATGCTTGAAATAATTTGATTCATATAAGTGGTATCATATGCATGTATTATGGGGATTTTATTTATTTATTTATTAAAATAGCTCTTCTTTATATAAAACCAGTATGATGGTGTGATAAATATAGAGAAATACAATGAAATCCCTATTTTGCGGTTGAGTTATTGTATTTTTTGTGGACTAATTTGAACTTGGTTAAGTGAAAATGTTCCTAATTTGCCCATGGCTTATCGATGAAGTCCTTATATTGCGCTTGAGTTATCTGATTCACCCAATTTATCAAAAATTAGGAATGCTTAATTGTGTAACTCAAGGGAAAAATATGTAATTCATTGTATTTGTTATGTTTGTCACCAAGGAGGGGATTTCCATTTTTACAAGACTTTGGGCACTGTCATTTCCTTATATCTTTAGGAAGGTTGGTATAATTTTCTCAAAAAAAAAAAAAAAAGGTTTCTGAATTAGATACAATTATGGTATTAGCAGTGATGTGCCCCAGAGAGTTGAGTTTGTGAGTGTGAAGTGTGTGTGTGTGTGTGTGTCTAGTAACATATTTCATATAAAACCACCAGATGTGAATGACTTATGATTAAACTAAAAGCAAATCAGTTTAGCTGTAAAAAACAGATGGTTTTGACCATTAGAAATTATAACACATAACCCAATGTTGTGTGTGTGTGTGTGATAAAACTGGAACACAAAGCCTGATGATAATGTAGAAGACATTTTAAAACTAAATGCAAAATCATTTTAGCTATAAGAAACCAGATGTCTTTGACCATCAGAAAATGTAGCACATAGCTTGATGATGTCTCTTTTTGGCCTTCCTTATTGAACTCCAGGATTGACAATTTTGTTTTGTTTCTTTTTGTTCTTCTTGGGGATAAAGATTAACTAGGCTCATAGGTGTTGAACCACTAACTTTCTTTCTTCAAATTTTTTACTTGCATCACAATAAAGATTGGGATTTAACAATTCACTTTCACAACCATGTTTCCTTGCTTCCTCCATGTTTTTCTGAATATGTGACCTGACTTCAGTTGGGGATATAAAGTGTTTTTTTTTTTTTTTTTTTTTTTTTGCTTCATTTTCAAGTACCCCTTGCCAAAAAAAAAAAAAAAAAAAAAAAAAAAAAAAATCTTTTGGGCCCCTTAAGGAGAATTATCAACAAGACAGCACAAATTCGTATTCGTTGCTAACACCAGAAGCCTCTCTAAAGGAGCTTCACTATCTTGCGTTGGTACAGGGATTCATCTGCATTACTTATGTTCTATGAGGAAGAATATGTGCTTGAACTTGATCATTACTTACCTTAGAATTTAATTCATTTACTTTGCGCATCATGATATGATTAATGGTCTAGATTGTGTGTGCTACCTCTCAAATTATCAGCTTTTGCTTCACCTTGCTACATAATGATGCTATGAGTGACATGCAGCAGTCAGGCAGAGTTCAAGCTGTACAAACAACAGGAGCATTGGATGCCAAGGCAGTTGAGGTAAATAAAATTGTTGCGCCACATAAAATTCAGTTCAATGGTAATATAGACCTTGAACAACACCAATAAGGAATATGTAATAGTAGTTACCACCACCTAGATTGGGATTATACCTACTAGCACATTTTCTTACTTTATCGATACCATATGATGGGTCCTAGGTGCGATTGTTCAGTTGGATTATTTTCAAATGGGCTTTTCGACTTCAATTTTCTGAGAATGTGAAAGAGAGAAGATGATCAAGAAGATTGATCAGAAAGTTAGAGAATTAATTCAAATTCTTTAATATTCTTTTCCAAGTATGCTTTGACAGTTTGAGTCATTGGCTGCACTCAAGTAGTCAGTGGCATTCATTGTCTCATCCAATTTATAGGAAAATAATATGGCAGAAAGATCAGAGAAAATAATATCGGCCAAGGTGGAGCCAGAAATAGAAAAACGTGTAACGTTGACAGCAAGCAGTAAAGATGAAGATGCAAACATTGTTAAGAAGAAAAGACACGAAGATGAATACAGAGTGATTTCCGATTTGACTAGTTTTGACAACCTCAGAGCTATGTATGAGGCAGAGGCTTTCATGAGAAAGAAGAAGAGAAAGAGTTTGAAAAAGGGGAAAGAAAATATTGTATATTGTGCTGAAGAAGTATTTGTAAGTGGGTCTTTTACTCGTGCTTTGTTGTTTCTACTATTCATTGAATTGATTTTATTTTAGTTTTGTTCCTTCTGCTGTCTGGTTTTTGGGAAGATTGAGGATAAAAATAGGAAATTTCTTAAAGCTAATTTGGTGGGCTCATTTCTCCAAAAGATTTAAGTTTTCCTTAATTTTGTTTACGTTTACAATTTCATGACTCCTTTATTTTAAAATGTTAGAAAATTTGAGCATCTATGTTTCTTAACATTGAAATTTATGGTTTCCTTTTTTTTCAATAGCTTTCTATCACGAGTGAGATATAATATAGCTTCTGATATTGCAAGAAAAGAAGAGTGGGCTGACAAAGCTGTTAAGAAACAGTTTTTTAATTAATACCTTTTCTGTGCATGAGTGATCAATGATATTAGAATATTATCTATGCCAAAGAATTGATTGAAGTTGAATTTATATGTTTGTGCACTTGTATAAATATATAAAAAATAGAGTGCGTGTGCGTCTTAGTGTTTATTTATATATTTACAGTGTGTGTATTTCAGTATGTATTACTGGACCTTTTTTTTTATTGGTTTCTTTTCTAATTGAAAACCATCAAACAAGCTTTATGTTAAAAGTAAAAGAACAATCAAGTCAGCTATAAGGAACCCAAGGACTTGAGTATTACAAATTATAATGCATAGCGTGATGATGTCTCTTTTGGCCTTCCTGAATAATCTACCTTGAACTTGAGCACTCAAGCAGTATTGGAATTCACTTTCAGAACCCTGTTCCTTGCATCCTCCACAATTTCCTGAACATGTTACCTGACTTAATTGCAATGATTATCCACATGACCTTTTCTGCTTATATCTTATTGTTCATTTTTTTGACACCTCTTAGGGAATTCAACTGAGGCAGCACATTATTTTAAGAAGAGAAAATGTTTGCTACTGGTTTATCTTATCTCATTCTTGCTACTGGTTCCCTTGTGATTGGAGCTTCACTATCTTGAATGGTTACATGAATTTAAATGGAACTGTACTGTTTATTTTAAGAAGAGAAACATGTTCTTGAATTTGATAATCACTTACCATAGGTTGACAATCTCAAATTATTGGCTTTTGCATTCACTTGTTACAGGTTGATGCTCCAAAAGTCGAGCAGTCAGACAAAGTTCAAGCAGTGCCAACAGCAGAAGAATTGGAAACCAAGTCAGTTGAGGTAACTGAAAATATTGTGCCCCAAAATCTTTTTTCGAGTTGAATGGTCACTTAAATCTTTAATCAATGCCAAGGAAATATGTAATTGCAGTAGGAACTACCTATATTATTGGTATTGCTTGCCTGCTCATATGTTTCCTCATTTTATCAACAACATATCATGGGTATTTTATATGATTTTTCATTTTTTTTTCTCTCATTTTATCAACACCAATACACCATACAGCAGTTCCTGGGTATGATTTTCCATTTTTCATCCTTATTTAGTATTCTGGAAATGGAAAAGAAGATGAGGGGAAAGGTTGATCGTTTCTAAGCACTCGGACAAAGAGCGTTAAAAATTCAAATAATAAAGTCAAAAAGACCGAGACCTAGTGAATAGATTTAGTATCTTGTGGGAATTGATTTTTTGTTTTAGTCATTCTTAAAAGAGGTGGCATGAGCTACAAACTTATGACAATTGTGCTAGCCATTGTGCTTGTGACAAGGGGATGTGAAAGAAAAATAGGGGAATTTACCTGTTAATCCCCTAGGTTAGATTCTAAAACACAAATTCTCTTTGTACATTACTTGTTTGAGGGTTAAGGTTGATGAAAGTTGAACCTTAACACCTTGGGGAGTCTTTGTGAGGCATTTTGTAACATATTAGAACACTACTTTAACCCAAAATCTTAAGCTAGTGGTGTTGGGACACCACCTTAACACCCAAATTCATGGACAATGCTAACAAAAATCTACTATTACCATACGGATCA
This sequence comes from Fagus sylvatica, assembly GCA_907173295.1. Lineage (NCBI taxonomy): Eukaryota > Viridiplantae > Streptophyta > Magnoliopsida > Fagales > Fagaceae > Fagus > Fagus sylvatica. The sequence continues at coordinate 13,279,828 of OU015762.1, read as the reverse complement.
CAAGCTCACAACCAGCTTTCTTACAATCCATGCTCATAATCCCTCACAAACCATACTCATATCTACACTCACAAACCCAAATCCTGTTACACTCAACTCAAACTCTAAATCTCAAATCTCACAATTCAGTGCTGCTCTAACACTCAAAACAATAAAGAAAGCTTTGTCCCTAAATGCATACACATAGGTATCTTTTAGCCTCCGAACACTGCCTGACATTTTCAGCTTCCAAACACTATCTATGCATGTGTGCCAGCAGAAGCATCTTTCAGCCTTGGAAAAACAACCACACTACTCCCTATATTGGAGAACTACCTTAAGCCAAAACCATGACATGAGCTGAAGTCTCACTTGGACCAAAACCACCAAATTCTTTTTTCTCTTGTTTAGATGTGGCATCATAGCTCCCCCCTCATCTTTTTATCTTTACTTAAAACTTGAGATTCAACTGGAATTTGAGACAATTTACAACAATGAATGGCAGTAAACACCCCTGTATTGAGAATCAGAATACAAGACTTAAACTTGTAAGCAACATGTGACAATATTTATCCTTTAGAAAATCATTTTACATAACTATTGTTACTATCAAAGAAAATGAACAGCATTACGAAAATTCCCAGAAGAAACTATTACTGACAGCACATTTGAAGCACCAATAGATGATTTTACACAAATTAATTAAGTTCTTATCAAAAGCATTTCTGATCAAACTTAATTCTCAAAATGAAAAATTCTTACAGGATCTCAATTTCTTCATAAGAGTGAATGTCTTGGCTGGCACCTTGGCATGGTGCTTGGCTTTACCACTTGGGAGAATTCAAGATGTAGGTGCGGGCTTGGTCTTTTTTCACATTCCTTGTGCTTACTCAAGCATATCAATGTTTCTTCTTGGTGATGGGAATTTGGCTTAAAAGAATCTTCAATTGGGACACATTGAGTCCAGTTTTCCACCACCCTAGGTGCCATGTTTGGGGCAGTAATTGAGTTTCCTGTGGGAAACATTGGGGTCTAATAGGCTGTTATTTATCAATCACTAGGGGAATCTAGTGTCTTCAAGAGGCAGTCTCATGGACAGTGTGATGACACGAGTGCCAACACTTTGGATTGAGCCCATGAGTGAGGCTTGAATGTGCCTGTGCTACATACTACGGGCTTTCTTGTTCTGGGACATGTCGAAAACTAATGGGGCTTTGTGGTACCACCAGAGGCTGTTTGTGTACAAAGAGGGTTTTGTTTGTGATTGACCATGCTTGTAGGATCTGTTATGCTAGTGAGGTGTGGTAAGGGCTAATAATATTGTTGTTAGCAGCTTTGTGCAATATGTGGTTATGAATCATATGTTGCTCAATTGGATGGCGTTCTTGTATGAATATTCGCATGGCAAGGATAGGGAAGATACACAATTTGGTTAAATTTGAATTTCTTACAAATTTTACCAAAAAAATAGTTCAATTTTGCAGTTCTGAGACTGATACATCAAACCAGTTGAAAGAAAATAGACTGGGTTTCTATTTCTTGGAAAAGGAAGTTGGAACTTTATTGCTTGTCATTAGTATGTATATATTTATTTTTAACTGCGATGCGGTGTTGTTGTGTTGGCACTGAGGTACTTATGATAATTTTAGATAACCTATTTACTGTGGAATTATCATAGCTTTGCTATTTACCTTGTGACAGGTTGACATTACGAAGGAAGTGGGGCAGTCAGACATACTTAAAGCTGTAGATACGACAGAGATTTTGGAAACTGAACTAATTCGGGTCACTAAAAATATTGAGCCACAAAGAACCCCTGTTACCCATACAAGTAGCACTTAGCTCTACCTTGAATTGATGTATAAATAAACAATTTTTTCTTGATTATAAATTTCTTGTGTTGCGTTGGCTATGGTGTAATTTGTCCATGTTAGAATTCTCGTAATAATTTTGACTTGAATAATTGCAGATGAGAATTAGTAAAGATTTATTACAAAGATAGAATTAATTGAACAATCTTTTCCAATGGGATCTATCTCAAATGGCATTTCCAACCTTTGTAAGAGCAAGGTGGAGGGACCCACCAGGTGTATAACTTAACAATCAGGGAAAAAAAATTGAAAAATCTTTAAATACTTGAGAGCTTCCCACACCCCCCCCCTTCCTAATTTCAATTTCTTCATTGTCTCTTGTGGAAGATTAAAATGTTTTAAAGGCAGGTATTGCTAAAACATGTTTTGAGAATTTCCAAGTTCATGTTATTGTTATTCAACATTTTCTTAGACTTGGTGCTTGCTAAGCTCTTTTCATGAAACTTTGAGCCAGTCATGCCAAGTTAATACTTCATATATGCCTCTATTTGGAAAGGAACTAATGCAGTTGGCCCTGAGTATTCAGAATGATATGTTTAACCCTTTTTTTTTCTTTTCTTCTTTTTTTTTTCTGCATAATTTAAAAAAGAAATTTATGATCATACTCTGACAAGAGAAACTAATGGGTAAAAATTAACTCTGATATAAACAATATTGCAATAACTTGGATATGCTATTTAAGAATAGAAACATAAACATGCCGCCACCAAACATAGAGACATACAGACAGAACAATGCCAAAAAAGACCTAATCCTTATTTTTGCAACTAAATAGTTCGACATACATTGAGATTACAAGCACACCATTGATTCTATTGCATTTCAGAATAATTTCAGAAAAAAGAAAAAGAAGAGACTTTTGACAAGCTAACTTGGGTCAAATTGGCATTGTGCATTTCTTTTGCGAATGTCCTAACATATGGCAGCGACCACATTGAACAACTCTCTTTGGCCCCTTCAAGTTCTCTACACGAAGAACTTTCTTTTTGGGCCTTCCTGGTGGTCGGCGAGTCTTTGGTGGGCGTATTGTGATATCAACCTTGGCACCTCCACCCTCTGCCCCCTCACCTAGTTCTCTCCATTGGCTTTTATCCGGAATAGGATTTATGATCTGTGAATAGGCCTCTCAGAAACTTTCTACCTTGAAACAAGGCTCGGCAAAATGCTGGGCAGTTTGCCCACAAGAAATAAGTGCTGCAGCAGCATGTGCACAGGGTAAACCATACAGCTGCCAACAGCGACATGAGCAAACACGACTTTGTATATCCACTATATTCGTTCGCTCGGTTGACACAATCTCAAACTCAACTTCATTTGCACGAAGTACTTGATAGCAGCGAGCATCTGCAATCGCCTCTAAAATCCGCTTCTCAGCAGATGGTACTAGAATAGAGGTCCACCTCATGCCCATATCTCAGCGTTCATGAAACCAAATTGTCAACTGATGGCGAATATGCTCCATCATTTGCACAATAGGGAGCTCATGACATTCAAGGGCCCAATTATACAACAACTCTGTCACCCCCAGTGTAAAATGCCCGTATCGCACGCCCTCAAAATATGCTACAGCCCAAAGTTGGGGAGGGAATTGTTGAAACCATGGTATCACTTCTTGTGAAACTTCTACCATCTCAGCAATCTTGCTTTCAAATTCAACTGCTGTGAGGGCATACACAGCATTCCAAAAGATATTCACCAATTTTGTGTTTTTAAATGTATCACGGAAATTTTCACTAACATAACGCAGACAAAAACCTTGGAAAGCACTTGGAAAATGAGTTTCCACCGCCTCAACAATGCCTCTTTGTCTTTCAGATAGTATTGTAAGTCTAGGCATGTTGTCAGTATTAACTCCAAGAAGCTTTTGCAGTTCTGACATGAAACACATCCAATTTTCATCACTTTCCACATCAACAATAGCAATAGCCAACGGAAACAATGTATCATCGGCATCAACAGCTGCTGCACAAAGTAATGAACCCAAGTATTTCCCTTTAAGATGTGCTTTGTCAAATTCTAATAGTGGCCTACAAGCGTTTATAAACCCATATATTGATGCACGATAAGAAATAAAGAGGCGCTGGAAGCAATTTTCTTGTCCTGTGGCAACAACAATTGCAATACTTCCCGGGTTTGTTTTCCTTACTTGCTCGCAGTATGCAGGAAGAAGGCGATACCCTTCTTCAAAAGTTCCATGAAGTGCAGCCATGCTAAGCTCCTTCCCACGCCAAGCTTGCATGTAGGAAAGAGCAACTCCATGCTGATCACGGATATCTTGCAGGATCTCTTTTGGTTTGTATTGTGGATTATCCCGAATGTGTGCTTCTACGGATCTAGCAACCCAACCTACGGATGCTTGTTGATGATGATGGTTGCGAACTCCTTCACAGGTATGCTCTCCATGTAGGGTTCTAATAGTAAAGGTTGGAACTCCAGGACATTTGGCTACATGGACACGCCATGGACAACCTTCTTTATTGCACTTGACCATGGTGGAACTATCCACTAAGCTGCCACGCAAGTCATCAACACACCAAGCAAAATAATCCATAGCTATCCATGGTATTTTTTTTTTTTTTTTTATTTGATAACCGTGGATGTTTGGGCCAGCTTGTGCATACCTTGACTAATCCCACGGGATTCATGCACTGCACCCTCGGAAGTTTCCTTACACGGATCAAGATAAATCGCTGGCTTTTCAGCCAGATGTGTGGCCCCAATGAATTGTTTGCACCCAAGAGGTGTTGAACCTTGGATCTTGAAGGGAGTATACCTCTAAGACCAAGGCCTTCACCACTTGGGCCAACCCCTTGGGATTTCATAGCTACTTATGGTATTATAACAGCTTGAGCAGCTTTTTCTTAGCCTGACCATTTTCCTTACCAATTGTAGTAGAACTATACCCGTCGTCTCCTCAGACTCTCCAAGGACCGATCGACATTTGAAGAGTGTTTTTCCTTCCAATCGTTGATAAGAGATTCCTTGCCTTGATTTCACATTGGAATTCCTAGTTTTCTAGGAGGGTTTTGGTTTTAGGAATTTTTAGTTCACCCCTCACACAAAACATAAAGAAAATAGAAAGCACAAGAACAATGATGGCAGAAAAGGCATGTCACCATCACACAAAACCCAAGATTAACAACAAATTAGACTTCCCAATATGTGCTATTCCGCATCAAACCCATCTTGTCTAAGTAAACAAACCTAAATAACTCCACCAATCTTTATTTTTGATCTTATTTGACACTAAGAAAGAGCAACATAGTTCAAATTACACACACATATTATTGTGACATTCATCAACACAGTCAAGCACACCTACATAAATTCAATTGTAACCAAAAGCAAACATAATTACAAGTAAAATAATACCAATGAGTATATAAACTCAATTGTAACAAAAGGAAAACATAATTACAATCAAAATCAAAAGTAAACCAGTCCAGTCAAGAAAATTTTGTAAAACAGATTTGTCATACCTGTCCCATTGCCAGATAAGCAACGGCCCGATTCATGAGACATGAAATGTCCCCGTCGTCCAACTCCATCACCTTAGTATAATGCGTAATTGCGGTAGCGAAATCATTCTTAGCGTACGCTGCATTGCCCAATTCCTGTTCCTTCCATGCCTGCGCCTTCCTCTCCATCTTCTCCTCTGCTGTCAACAGCATCGGATCCGGTTCCTTTGCCAGCTCAGCCTCCACGCCTCTCTTCCTCTCTGGCGGAAGCAGCATCAAAGACGAAGACTCAGGCATCTCTGTGTCCTCAGAAGTGGGCATCCTAAAGTTGATGTTCGATAATACCCCAAGCGCTTGTATAACCCTTTTGTGCGTGAGATAGATCTTATGCAGCTCATGCATCATCCTCACAAAATCGTTATTTTGAAGGTAGGCCTGGGTGGTTGGATCGGCAGTGAGCTTGGCCCACATTTTGGGCCATGACAACACATCTTTGAAAGGATTGTTCAAAGGCAATGGAGTGGCTTGGGACTGGGAAGCCATAGACTGCGCGTCGGCTAAGACAGATTTCAGGGCCTCATTCATGGCAGTGTCCTCGAGGCCTTTCACTATATAGAGTAATGTGTAATGTATTTGCTAGAGTTTCAAAAATACACAACTGAGAACCATAAATGCTCTTTTCTTGTTTGTATGTTAAATTGTTAATTCATGTGACCTTTAATGTCATTAAGTATAAGAATTTGTGATGATCGAAATCATAAAATTCAAGAATTTTGTACAAAAGTAGTGTTTGTGCGTCATTGCTCTTACCTTTTTTATTAATTGACAAGTTACAAATACACCCTGTGGGTTTCAAACCCACAACCTCACCCTCCACTCATTCTCATGGGAGAAAGAAGTTCCATTTGAGCTAGAGCTCAATGGCTTTAGTGAACAACCTTAAAATAATTAAATAGTGACTTAATTTCTCTACCGCTTGCTTGATTTTTGTTTCTTGGACAAACAATAGGATGCCCTATAACCCTATAAATTCCAAACTTACGATGCATTGAACTTCATATCTTAATATCTAGAAGGAGGACAAGTACCATTATACTAATGCTTCACAATAACAGCCTTGTAGCCTAATACCTTTTATCTTAGACACATTGGAATAAACTTCTTGTAGGAATGAAAACTATACCAAGAGAAACAAACCGCAACATCATGCATAAGACAAATAAAACAACAGTAAAGTGTTCTAGAAGGGAATACCTTTCTCATGTCCCTCATCGTCTAACTTTGGATTTAAGTGTTCTTGTTGCTCTAGATGCCTCTTTGCCTTTTCAGCATCATCTAGTTTCTTCAATGTGTCCGGGTTGTGATGCTCTGTAAGAGCTTTTTTGAAAGTCTCAATAGCAGGTTCATAGTCCTTTGAGCATTTTGCCATTTTCACCAGGACAGCTCCCTTCCTAGTCAAAGCTATTGCTATCATCTTAGAGTCTAATCTAAGCTCTCGTCCACTTTCAATAACCTTATCACAATCTTTAATACATTCCTCGTACTGAAACAACAATAATATATTTGAAGTTGGATCAGAGTGCAGTTGGAAATATATAAATGCAAATATCATACAGTTTAATACAGCCAGTAATTCTGATGCTGCTCTATAAAGCTGAATTGTAACAATAATCACAATCAAAAGCAAAACTTAACCAGTAATTTTTCTTTTTTTATAAACCAGCAGGGATGTCAAACCTGTTCCGTTATCCACTAAGCAAGGGCCCGATTCAACAGATACGAAATGTCCTCGTCGTTGAACTCCATCGCCTTCGTATAATGCGCGATCGCCGCATCGAAATCCTTCATCCCAAACGCCGAATTTCCCAATTCCTTTTCCTTCCGCGCCAGCGCCTTTCTCTCCGGCTCAGCTCGCGACCTAGAAGCCGCGTACTCGGCGTCGGCCAAGCCTGATTTCAGCGCCTCGTCGTCGGGGTCGCACTCGAGACCTTTCTTGTACGCAATGACCGCGTCGTCGAAGCGGCCCAAGCCGAGGTGAGCCGCGCCGAGCCTGCAATAGCCCTTGGACCAGTCTGGCTTGACCTTCACGGTTTTCTCTGCGTCGCTCAAAGCCTCGGAGAACTTGTTGAGGCGAGCATAGGCGGCGGATCGGTTTGAATTGAGGAGGTAGTTGGTAGGGCCAACAGACATCGCCGTCGAGAAGTTGCGCACGGCTTCGGAGAAGTTTCCGGCGGAGAAGGCGGCGTAGGCTTTGACTTTGGCTTGTTCGGCCATGACATGATTCTCGAGGAGAGAGTATGCTTTGGCCATTATATGACGGTTCAAATGATTATTTACATATATTTTATTTACTAGTTAAATATCCAAAATTGCCAACAACACTTATGTGGGTGAGCCCAGGGAGGATAAAGATAATGGGCACATACCCTCTGCGGTGACAGGATGCCTACAGTTCGGCGAAGACGCAACGTCAATGACCCGAAGACTGGGCGCTGAAGCACCTAAGAAAAAATTGGATTTATCAAAAAAAACAAGTTGCCAACAACCTTTTCTTATGGAAATTTCACCGAATTGTGGATAATAATGTCCAAAAATTGATGTATAGTAGATGAATTATGGATGTGAATATCTAGAAATTGTGGACATTATATTCCACTTAGTTGTGGATAACAATGTTCAAACATTGTGAAAAGTGTGTATTAGATATATCCATTAACAATATACACAAATCACTACCCGTCAATGGTAAGTGTTATACTTGACCTTTCATGAGGACACCATACCAAATATAGTAAGCTCTTATAAAATATAATCCACATTATTGTAATCATGATTTACAAAGTAACACTAGCTCCGGTGGGAATCGACAGCTTTAATTAAAGATTCTCTCATTCATTAAGTAATATGGTGGGTTCTATTAATTGGAAAAACTTCTTATCATTAAATAAGAGATTTGGATTCGAAACTCATCAACGCAAAAAACCAATTAGTATCTTGATTTAATAATAAATCATTATAGAATAAATACTATATAGCTTACAGACCGAGCAATACATAGGCTTTTTATTTTTATTTTTAAATAATTTTGTCTTATTAATATCTTTATAGAATTTGACGTATAAAAAATTCACTTCGTAAGTTTGGTCCATTTTTAAAGCCATTTGTGTATAGACTATGGACTCAAAATTTAAAAATATATACCATAAATGTTTTTTATAATAAGTAAAATTATATTTAAAAATAATAATAATAATCTCACTCTCCCTCATCTACATTTCTGCCCACAACCCCATAAAATAACAATACGAACATTCCAAAATCCAAACTTACTCAGCACCCCATCAAACATTCATTCATTCATATAATTGAAATTCAGTCCAAAAATCTCAACAAAAAGCAAAACAAAGCGTAGCCAATATTGGTGGATTCATTAGACCCATCCCCACCACCAGCAACAATGTCTACTTTGTTGAGAATCAAAAAATCAAACCTTGCGTTGCATTTGTATATATAAGATTCTAGGGTTTTTCACTCATTGTGAACTAGTTTTGAGTTAAAATGTTTCATCTTTAATATGGTATCAGAGCTTATTTCCTTCACGTCACCCAATATAATTAATCCACTTGTTTGGCTGATCACGTGAGGAGGCGTGTTAAAAATCAAATAGTCTTACATTGAGCATTTAAAACCTTAGCCTTTCAACTTCTTCCACGGCCACAACCCTACAAGTGCAAGCCCACCTTCATGTTACCTCAGAGACACCACCTATAAGAGTGACCATCGAGTCTAATAGTGACAGCAGCTTCCTTTTCTTCCACAAAATCTCCAGCAAGTTCATTGTCATTAATTTATTGATAATCAAGTAAATCAAGTCTAATTTCGCTATGCTTGAAAGTGCCACTATAATTTACCCACAAAAGAAAGGTAAATATGCAATACAATCTATCCTTCATGTCATGAAAAATTGTTGATGTGTGTGAAAAAGCAAGAACAGGTAAAGAAATTAAAATACACATCCTAGATGCATGAGGATAATTGCAATCAAGAAAATCAGATTTTATTTTTGGTTTTTTCATTATTTTCTGTCATGCAAAATTAAACAAACATGCTGGAATTTTATGAGATATGATGCATGAACAAGATTATTTCATGTGAGAAACCTAATGATTATGGCAGATCTATTTCTTATTATTATTATTATTATTTAATGAAAACAAGGCATATTTTGTTGTATATTTACAAATGTAAGTTATAACATATTTGAGTGATCTTACTTTGAAATTAAAAGAATAAGAATGAAGAAAAATATAGTTAAAAAACAATTTTTTAGTGTGCAACACGAATGTGGTTCGGGAAACCAAGAGCACTTATTGGCAAACATGATTGAAGTATTAGGACTTTTCAGCAAAAAAAAAAAGTTTTAGGACTTCGATCGTGGAAAAAATAAAAGTTAATTAATTAAACATCCCTTTAGTAGTAAACATCCCTTTAATTCAAGACTGAAAAAAATAAAATAAAATAAAATAAAACAAAATAAATAAATAAATAATTAATTAATTGAAAACATATCAAATTTCTTAACCATAAACGATTTAACATGAATATTCTAACAGTAAACAGCCTTATAACTTTGAGGCCTTTTTGATCAGCCTCAGAGACGGTCAAATATGGTCATGAAGCAGAAAATATGTATTAATTTGAAAGGGTCACTACTTAATAATTTTGATAGCTTAATGGCCTTACGCAAAAACACTAATCCATTGGCTAGCCACACAAATTTTACTAAATGATTTAAAAATCAAAGTTGCATATTACCAGGCTCTTTTTTTATATGTATATATAAGTTTTCATGCCTGATAATTTCAGGGAAATGGAAATAAAAAGAAATTCATTCCATATAAAATATTGTTCTTTTTTTTATAAACATAATTGTTCTTTTCTCAATCTCCAATGCAACAAAAAATGAATTTCTAATACACACAGAATTGGTGGATTAAAAGCTACCCATGCACAATAGGGTAATTATCTACTGGCCAGAGGTTGGCTTCTCATTTCCACAATCCTTCCGGTTGCAAACAGTTCGAAAGGGATAATTGAGATTGCCACATTTGTCACAAGTCCAGCTGCCTTCAGGGGCACCAGAATTTGACTGATTTGGACCCTGCAAGGTATCATGAAGAAACTAAAATTAATACAAGGAAATCAGCTATTAAACATGAAAACCAACATCATATCCATTGGTATATTAATTATTAAGCCTGTATTTTTTTTTGCTCATAGTTCACCAGTAAATCTCAAAGAACAGCTTCCATGATCATCAACATGTCTTTATAGGCCACTCATATAAGTCAAAGCAAGCATACACTAATTGGCCCCTTGCTTTTAAAAGCAAAAATATCCTACATCGATCGCCCCGCTGCCTAATGGACATTAACCACATCAACAGAATCTTTGCTGACCCAACTGTAAGGTTCATTCTATGCCTACTAATAATTTTGAGTTATGAATTGGAGTGCTTCGCTATTTAGTAAATGAACCTATTTGATCTAATTTTAGCATAAAAGATCACATCAATGTCCTTGTGCTGCAGCCCACAAGAGGTCCACAGTAAATGCCCCTCCAAATTTCTCCATTTGAATAATTTTCTTTCCATTTAATTTGCAAATTTTTATCAGCAACCAGACACCAAGCAAGAAACCTGAAACAGTTCTCCTCTCTCTCTCACACACACACAGCCTTTTGCAGTGGGCTGTTATCCAGGTCATTGGTGGTGAAACAGCACTGGGATCAGCAGAAGCACCTATTAACTCCAAATAGTCTCAACTGGTGATTGCATCCCGAAACGCAATCACCCTGAAATGGTTAACAAGCAGTGGTAGGTTGATATAATGGGTGGGGATTGAAGTGTAGGAAAGCCTTTGCTTTTTCCCCCTTTTAACTCTTGTTTTTTATATAATTAGATAAATATTTTTGTGACAGAGTCCTTCAAAAAAGGAAGATGCAAGAGAGAGAAAGACAGATTTTATAAATTTTAGTCAGATGAAAGTACGACAAAAAACTTGTAAGAAAAGAGCTATATATAAGGACTTTTTTCTTTTTTTTTTGATAAGTAGAAAATATTCGAAAAAGTATAGATGATGGGTAGTCTTGGTTTGGCAGGTGGTGGTGATAGGCAATTGTGAGTTGGATTAGAATGGTTTCAAACAGTGAATAATGAAGGGCCAGACTACTTTTAACAAGTTGTAACTGAGTTGGGTTTAGGGTGGACTTTCTCGACTGTCTTTCCATCAAAATTAAGGACCACCTACAAAAACTCTTTGGACAATGTTAAATATAAAAAGGGTGAACATCAGAATACCAAACACTGAATATGTCCAGAAAGAAATCACTTACAGCAGAAGGTCTGGGTGCCCCGCATTTCTTAATGTTGCAAGTGGTTCTAAAGGCGAAGTTAACATTCTCACATTTGGGACAAATCCAATCCCCTTCATGTACACCATCTGGCCCTGCATATACAACCAGACACAGCTTTCTAAGATAATTTACATATTGCATTGCAGAGAGATATACAAAAAGGAGAGTGCATTGAAGTCTGGGTTTCATGCTTGGGAGAAATCAAAGAGTTCAAGAAAATAGGACCAACTTCGGGGCCAACTCAGAAATATAACATACACTCGAGTATCTAATAGACCAAGTAATAATTAATTCCAGCAAGGTAATTATCATTAACCAAAGTTTCATAAGACATTGAAACAAAGATATCAAATCGACCACACAAATTAGAAGGAAAAAAAAAAAATGACATGAGGCAGAGGATATAGAAAAGGTGATTATTAATACTGAAAGTCTCCCTTACCATCATTTATTGCAAAACCAGAGACATAAACACAAACTAAAAGAAAGCCAAAAACACTTCATATAAGTTCCAATAAATCATAAAGAAGAATGTTCAGAACCAGAAACTGACAGTATAATGCCATATCAATATTAATGCTCAAGATACAGATCATGATTGATCAAATTACAATTACATGGGAATGAGAAAATCTCAACAAAAAAAGAAAAAAGTGAAGAGACAAGATTGTGCAAATACCTCCACGACGTTTACGAGAGGCAGGATTCTCAATATCAGGTAGTACTCCTCCTGCCCATGGAGGTCTTTGAAAGCCATATCCATATCCATTGACAGCAGGCCCTGGACCATAAGCCAAACCTGAATCATTAAAAAACTACCAGTTAGGCACACAGAACAAGCAGATGGTTGTACATGCTTGACACAAACTTATACAAGATGCCATTTAACCTAATACATATTTTTGTCCTCCATCTGCAGGTGGTCCTCCCCTAGATATTATCCCAAGCCGAAACTCAGGATCAGCATTATGCTGCTAATAAAAGTATTGTGGTCCAGGTCATTGCAGTAGCCTTATCACAAAAGCAATACTGTAGTGCTCATATGAGAAATTTCACCCATCCCATCCCCCATCATTTAGCTCACCTCTATACTGACACCATTAGGGCAGTGGAAGGAGATGACCCGTTTAGCCACCCCAAATTCCATCCAACACAGATAATATTTGTAGCAGTATAAATTTCTTTTTCATTCTTGCATAGAAAAGTTATTTGATATGTATTTGTACCAGCATACTTAAACTAGCACCTAAGGATATTCTCATGATAACTTCTACAAATAGAAGTTTTATTTATAGATAAAACAATTCTTCATACACTTCTTTCTTCACAAATTAATTGCATTCTATTGCCATAAAATCTTATATTAGCTATTAAATACATATGTACTAAAAAGTTTTTAACCATTTCTTTATGCTTCCAATGGCAGCACAAACTTTCCACTGCTCTGATTTTTCTCTGTATACTAAAGTGCTTGTTTATTTTGAACAGCTGATTTTGAAAAGAATTAACAAATCACAAAAGTAAATTACCTCCATAACCTCCAGGTGGAAATGTAGGCAGAGGACCATATGGTCCATGAGCACTTGATGGGAGGCCGTAGTCATAATGCATTCCTGAATGTGGTACTGGGGATCCATACCTGGTAGACATTCCATATGGCAGAGGAGGAGCCCCAATGCCTCCAAAATAAATCGGAGGGGCGGTGTTATAAGGGCTCATTGGAGCAGACTGAAGAAAAAGGCAATTATATGTTACATGAGTAATCACTTAATATGAAAGTAAGATTAAAAAAAATTCAAATTATATGAAGTACATTAAGCTCTTCATTAAAATAAAGCAGGTCACAAAGAGGCCTCATATCTGGCAATTATAGCAATAATGTGAAGAATAGATTCTGGTCATTAGGCTTTGCAATCCACTAAGCAAACAATATGAAACCATAGTGCATCTGTGTGAAAGTTCTTCACAGAATGAATTTCAATTCTACAAAACTATATAAGAGATGATTACAATCCTTTTGAACATTAGAAAACCCTAATAAATATTAATCCAACCCTTGGCTCCCAAAACCAAGCCAAATATGGAAACCCCAACTATAAGAAGAATCAAAATCAAAACAACTAATGATCAATTAGGTTTGGCCTATAACAAGTATGGATTAAATATATATGCAAAATTTGAATTTACTTCCCATTAGTTTAACATTTGGAAAACACAGAATGACATTCACTGGCAGAAAAGGAATGTTTTGATCAATGATTGGTGTTGTGTGTGTAAGAATAGTGGAGAATCAATTGAACATCTTCATTATTCGGTGGCTTAGATGCTTTACTGTTGGCAAGGTAAATACCATCGATATAGACCACTACAATATGGAAGGCGGTTCTGTTGTATATTATGTGGATAATTTGGTCTGAGCATAATAGCAAAAAGTTTGACAATATTGAACATCCTCATCTGCGCTGAGATGCTTGTATGATTGGATGATTTCCCTTGGCAGTATTCCTTCTTGTCCTTTTCTAGAGTTCATCGACTATTTAAACTTGAGTATTCAGAGCGTAATAGCACACATTGTGTATTCAAACTGCTACCTATTGTTAATAAAATTATTTTCCTCATCTAAAATGAAATGACATTCATTGGTACTGGAGCAGAATTAAAGAATTGCAACCCTCCTTTTAAGTCATGGTCCATGGGATGCACTTATACATAAAGTCACAACTCACTTTTTATGTGAACTTGAATACAAAGGGTAATGAATGTGCTCCCCACCTACCCCCCCCCGGCGGTCCAAACACCAAAAAAAGAAAAAAGAAAAAAGGATTTAAAGTTTCTCACATATAATATCACTAATATTCTGTAATGTAACCTCCAATGGCCCTCCAAGAGTTTTGCAAATTTCATAGACCGCCTAATGCCCGTATTCACCAAATCCAAAAGCTGTATCCTAAATGTGTCTTATGAAACTGAGAAATGCTGAAGTAACATAATTTGTCTCAATTAATATTGATATTGTAAGCTTTATTGGTTATTTACTAAAAAAATTAACAGCGTTGTAACTTTTGAAAATTAAGTTCCTCACCAACACAGTTGATATTTTAGATTTTCCTTAGACCTCACAAAGGGATGGAACTATAGAACGTAATCTGGGTTTAAGCTGTTAGGCAACACTAGTTCTGCATTACAAGAATCCAACTATCCAAGGACTAAATGACAAAGCAGGGTAATTAACTTATAAAGATAATACCCTCTGCAATGCAAAGACTAATATAATTTCACTTTTGTTATATATACTACTAAATGAGTTTACTTCACCTTTGTCCTTTGCAAAAAAAACATGTACCGCTTTGCCATAAATGACCTACGAATAGGAAGAATCCTAGAACAAAATGCTTCCAGATTAATAGGAAGGAAGCTTAATCGTATGAATCAGAATTTTTCTTCTATATAATCACTAGCGATTCATAAACTATAACCTTTCTACCACCTCCATAAATTCTTTTTCTTGTTCCAACAGATACCCACCCATTGTAGAATGAAGGAAAATTATGGCATCCAAATTGAAATGAGGAAACATAGCTCAATATAGATATGGAGAATGTGGTGGGAAAATCAAAACAGAGAACCTAACGATGTATCCTCACAGACCAAGAACTGGGTTAAAAAAATTTAAGCATGGAAGTATCAAAGGGATTTTTTCTTCTTTATAAATGATGTATTTAGGAATAGAATATGTATATATATATATATATATGTATAATTCCAGAAATTAAGATGCTTTGCATCATAGTAAAGGAAAAAACATTTTTCCAGAAAATATCTAAACAACAGGCTGTCTAATCACCATTACCAAAGCACTTGTCTTGATTATTCTACAGCAATTTCTACCAAAAAAAAAAAAATTTGAGTTATCTAAATTTTACAAATGGAATTTCCTTTAGGGAGCTTGCCCCGCCCAGCACATGTCACCAAGTCTGCACCATTTTAGTCAGCAACCTAGTTTCCACGCATCACTTAGTTGAGTATTATGGGCTTTTTCATATATTTTATTACCTCTGGTTGTTATTGTCTTCACACATCAGCCCCTTTGGTGTTCTTTTACCTACGGATAAGAGATATAACAACCAAGACCCTAACCCCTTCATAGAGCTTTCTTTATTTTTTGTCCCACAACCTATTGGCTCAATCTTAAATCTGTAGTTTCTACACAACCAAACCCTTACCGATTTCAGGACCTTGGTTCGTCACTTGGCCACTACAAACCAATACCACACATCTATTGCTTCAAAGGGAACTTTAAATGATAAATAAACAAAATCCTGCAACTTACTGGAGTGACAGGTGGTCGAGGAGCGCCACATTTTCCACGATTGCAAACAATTCTAAACCCGAAGTTTACATTTCCACACTTAGGACAGGTCCAATCTCCATCATTCCGTGAAGCTGGCATATGTAAGCATAATAATTTCAAACTATTGAATTGGAAAAGACAGATTACACGAATAACAGACAGATGCTTAGGGATAGATAATGAAATCAGTAACAGTCCTCAAAGGAAGCAATAACCAATGAATTGTCTGTAATTACTGGACTAAACTGGTCCAAACTGGAAAATAGGTTATTTCAATTTTAACCATTTTAAAACAGGAACCTCACCATACTTTTTTTATGATGGGAAACTCATTACTGACCTAGTTACAAAACTAGAAAAATCATATAAAGCAAATTGAGCACCTATCCATTGTTCTAGGATATAAGGTGAAATTAAATAATGAAAACCTCTAGCGTCTACTATCTTTAGTCAAACCAAGGTGGCATCATTACTTTATTGATCTATATCAAAATATAAACTTAATTTCAACTCTTGCATAATTACTTTATTAATCTGGGGCATCATTTCTCAAAATGATTTTCCTTTAAGAAAGGCATAATTTATACCAACAAAAAAAACCATGAATGGAATCAGGCAAGATAGTGAATTACCCAGCTTGCACACTGCCCAGCAAATACCTTAAAAGAATATCTTTTATCTTTTATGAAGGGAACAACATGTTTTTAATTAAATAGTTGAGGGAGAGGGGATTTGAACCCTGAATGTCTCCATTGGAGAAAACCAGGAGCTGCCAACAAGTTGAGCTAGAATCTCACACTGATAACAATATGAAGAAATTTACAAAGACTTTAAATTGATTCCAACCCTCAATCTATTTCAAACATACATAAATACACAGCCGCGAGTACACGCCTACTTCTAATTTATTTTGTACTACAATTTTTTTTTTTCGATAATTGGGGGAGGGGCGATTTGAACCCTATGGAGAACAGGTAATGCCTACCCTCTTGGCTAAGGCTTTTGTACTACACTTTCAAACATGACCCACATACTACAATATCAAATTCCACAAAGACAGCTAATCAAAACCCAAATATGCCAATTACCCTCTTACTCATATATCTTATGTGATCAGTGAAATCAAATAGCATACAATACGCTTAAAAATCAATACTACAAGTCTACAAGCAATAAGTAAAACTGCTGAGTTCAACTTACCATCATTCCGAGACCTTTTCGACCCGAACGAACCCCGGTTATCAACCTATGCAAAAATTAACATTGCACACAAATTCAGATACTATAACACAAACATAGGAAACATAATTAATATAAACTAAAAAAATAAAATAAAAAACATTTAAGTAAATAGGACCCAAAATAAAACATACCCATTTCAGTATAAGAGAGATGTTGAAGATTGAAAGAGAATTACACACTCAAACACTACTCA
This sequence comes from Fagus sylvatica, assembly GCA_907173295.1. NCBI lineage: Eukaryota > Viridiplantae > Streptophyta > Magnoliopsida > Fagales > Fagaceae > Fagus > Fagus sylvatica. Next base: position 13,262,320 of record OU015762.1, on the reverse strand, counting down.
AGTACACTTAATAAAGAAATATTAGGCTTACAAATTTGTACACACACACACACAAATAGACATAGAAATATACAGAAATACATATATAAGTAGCAGAGAAAGATGATGACCCACCTTGGTAGAAGCCATTATCACAGTTGAGAAATTTTGTTTGAGAGCGAGAGAGAGGGGAAATCAGACAGCAAAAATTGTGGAGTCGCCGTGGTGTTGTTAATTGTTATATATTTAGGGAAAAAGGGAGGGACTTTCTTAGTTAAGGACTGTTTGGCTGCACGGGAATCGTGGTCCTTAGGAATTAGTAGTTTTTTTTTTTTAATTAAGGATATAGTGTTTTCACCCCATGTGTCCATGTTAAACTATAAATTAATAAATGGTAGATAATAAAATGGTATTAAAGGTGAGTCTATCTAAAAATCAATCGAGCAATGTTACATATACAATAATTTCATAATAATACTAAGTTAACAGGTTTTTATTAATTCTCATCTGAACCAACCACTTACTTTATTTTATTATTTACCATACGGAGTTGGACACCTCAAAATTTTGATGAAATTTTGGTGAAAGTGTTGTGTCCATATTATCTAGATGTGAAAAGTTATTAGTAAATTTAGTTTGGTCTATTTCACTGTTTGGGAGCCTGGGTAGAAAAGTAGAAAACACCAGTCCAACCGCGTGGACTTTATCGGTTTTTTAGTACGGTAGTTGATAATGGATAAGCATTAAGAAGGAGGAAAGAAAGTGTAAAGATGCTTGAAAAAAAATAATAAGAAGAAGAAGAAGAAGAAGACATTAAAAGAAACAAGAGATTAAGAGGGATAACAAGTGGTGTGAAAACAAAGTAGAAATCTGTACAAATTGGTATTATATCATTGTTTTTAATTGTTTTGATAAATTAGAGGAATAAGATTATTAAATTATCTATGTAAAACAATTTTTTTTTTTTTAATCTATTTTCCTCTCATTTAAAGAAGATTAAAAATGGTAGGGTGGAATGGAAATACTCATCTCTCTTTCTTTCTTTTTTTTCCTTTCACTTTTCTACTCCATATAAAAAAAGGAAAATATATCTATACATCTTCTATTTTTTTTCTCCTCCTTTTTCCACCCAATCAAACACGTACATTTGGGATTATGATGCACTAGTTTGGTTTATTATTATTATTATCACAAAGATAAAGGGCTAGGAAGAGTCTAATCATGAAATAAGACTGTAAATGAACCGAGTCGTTTATAAACAAGTTGAGCTTAGTTCAGAGAAAATACTTATTTATATTCATTTATTTAGCAATAAAAGTTAAGAGTTCAAAGTCTCAAACCCAAGTTTAACTCGATTATTGACGAGTCAAACTCAAACATAACAATCTGTTCGCAAACAAACTCTTAGACATGAGGTTTAATTTGTGTGTGTATATATATACTTGAGATTAGATTATGTAAATTTATAAATAAATTAATAAGATAGCAAAATATTAATTGTAATTTTTTAATAATATAAATTGTTCATTTCCTAATAAAATTAATATATAATTTTTATAACCCCAATAGAGGAAATCAGACAGCAACAATTGTGTAGTCGTGGTGGTTTTAATTTTCTTTTTTTTTTTTTCCTTTCACTTTTCTACTCTATATAAAAAAGGAAAATATATCTATACATCTTCTATTTTTTTCTCCTCCTTTTTCCACCCAATCAAACATGTTTGGGATTATGGTGCACTAGTTTGGGTTAGTATTATTATTATTATTATCATCACAAAGATAAAGGGCTAAGGAAGAGTCCAATCGTGAAATAGGACTGTAAATGAACCGAGTCGTTTATAAACAAGTTGAGCTTAGTTCAGAGAAAATGCTTATTTATGTTCATTTATTTAGCAAAAATAAATCAAGAGCTCAAAGTCTCAAATTAAACCCAAGTTTAACTCGATTATTAATGAGTCAAACTCAAACATAACAATCTGTTCGCAAACAAACTCTTGGACATGAGGTTTAATTTGTGTGTGTATATATATACTTGAGATTAAATTGTGTAAATTTAGAAATAAATTATTAAGATATCAAAATATTAATTGTAATTTATTGATAATATAAATTGTTTATTTTATAATAAAAATAATATATAATTTTTATCAATAAAAAGTTGATGAATCTGATTTTTATAACCCCAATATAAAAAAATCAGTAAACAAAAATTGTGTAGTCATCGTGGTGTTAATTGTTATATATGAACTATTAAGGGAGGGAAGGGGAGGGACTTTCTTGGTAAAAGACTGTTTGGCTGCAGCGGGTTTGTGGTGTTTAGGAATTGGGATTAGTCAATATAGTGCGATTGCAAGCCTGTACAAAAGAAAACCCCAGTCCAACCGCGTGGACTTTAAGGGTTTGTTTGGTACGGATAAGATTGTCAAAGTACAAATATGAACAAATGGGTATTATATGATCCTTGTATTAAATTGTTTTAATAAACTAAGGGATAAGATTTTCCAAGCCTTCCTTTATTGAAGGAGGATTGGAGAAACTTATGGAAATCAAAGATTCATGAGAGACTCAAATGGTTCATTTGGAAGATAGCTTGGAACATCCAACCAACTCGGGCCACCCTAAATAAGAGATTTGAGATAAAAGACATGTCTTTGTCCCTTTTGCGATGGGGGAGAAGAAACTATTGTCTATCTATTTATTTAATACCGAATGGGTGAAATCTTTTTTGAATGCAAGTTCTATCCTCTTTGTTATGCTTTGAGGAATAACATAACTTCCTTCTTTATGTTGCTATTAGTTTTGAGATGATTTAGATGGTTCGTATAACCTTATTCGAGGGTACGTGTCTTTGGACCCAAATAAGCTAGTAAAAAAAAAATCAAATTCTTCTAATACGAATCCGTTTAATCCATATAGGTAAATTTCATTTTTACTCAATGTGAATTTGAATTTTAAATATATAATTGATTAATTAAAATATTTTTAATGGCAAATATATTGGAAACTTCTTCATTAAAACCCTAAAGTTCCTAAAAACCCTTCTATCCCCACCCCCCCCCCCCCCCCCCAAAAAAAAAAGAAGAGAAGAAGAAATCTCTTGTATTTTATTTTTCTTAGATTGTGCATATTCATTAAGAACCCTTAAGGGGTAGCTTAACTGGTCCAACTTTCGGTGTGTATTTTAATTTTTCTTAGATTCGAGTCTTCTCAGGGCACTTACCTAAGGCAAAGCCTTGCACCTATCGTGGCACACGTGCTAGTAGAGTGTTGCGTGTCCCTCTGGAATTAGTCGAGATATGCGTATCTACGAAACGCTAGCCCGAACACTTAAGGTTATAAAAAAATAAAAAATTGTTCATTAAGCTTAAATAAAAACTCTAGATTATATGCTAGTAGTACTTTATTGGTGTTATTATGAAACAAAATTTGTTGGAAACTTTATTTGTATAATTATTATAATTTGTGTGCTTACAAAAAATATGTTAAATCATTGTGTCATTTTTTTAAAAAACTCCCTAATAATCACTAATTCGAGTCTTCTCAGGGCCACTTACCTAAGGCAAAGCCTTGCACCTATCGTGGCACACGTGCTAGTAGAGTGTTGCGTGTCCCTCTGGAATTAGTCGAGATATGCGTATCTACGAAACGCTAGCCCGAACACTTAAGGTTATAAAAAAATAAAAAATTGTTCATTAAGCTTAAATAAAAACTCTAGATTATATGCTAGTAGTACTTTATTGGTGTTATTATGAAACAAAATTTGTATGGAAACTTTATTTGTATAATTATTATAATTTGTGTGCTTACAAAATATAAAAATATGTTAAATCATTGTAAGTCATTTTTTTAAAAAACGAATTGAAATGGGTTGTGTCCCTATTAGTCCAATATATCCTATTTATTAAATAGGTCGAAATGGTTTGTATTTGTATCCTATTTATGCAGTCTATTATGTGGGTTGTGTTGCGGAAACCCGCTTGATAAACTCTCCGTGTTAGGGTGGAGCAATTTTGACACAATAAATTTAATAATTGTGTTCAAGTTGATTCTTTTGGTCAAATACCCCTACCTTGATGCTCTACGAATAATTCCCGCCAACACGACATATCACCCTTATTATAACAATTAAATTTAAAAAAAAAAAAACATAAATCATTTATAACTTATGATAAAGGTTACAAGATTTAAGTTTATCGATCCACATGGGCAAGCATAAACTATAAGTTGATAATTTCTTTTTTAAAGAGATTTTTATTAAATAATAAATTAACAGTGAAAAGGTTTTATGTGGAAGCATTAAACCTTTAAATTAGAATAAGAATATCACACGCGTAACGGTAATTATATGTGAACTAGATTTATTTTGTACACACATAAATACACATAAATACACAACATCGAGAACACGCCTACTTCTAATTTATTTTGTACTACATTTTTTTTTTTCGATAGTTAGGGGAGGGGTGATTTGAACCCTATGGAGAACAGGTAATGCCTACCCTCTTGGCTAAGGCTTTTGTACTACAATTTCAAACATGACCCACATACTACAATATCAAATTCCACAAAGACAGCAAAAATTGTGGAGTTGCTATGGTGTTGTTAATTGTTATATATTTAGGGGGAAAGATAGGGACTTTCTTAATTGGCAAGTTGATAATAAAATGATGTTAGAGGTAAGTTCATCTATAAATTAATCAATTGAACAATGCTATATACACAACAATTTCAAGATAATACTAAGTTGACAAGTTTTTATTAGTTTTCATCTGAACCCGCCACTTACTTCATTTTATTATACAAAGTTTGACACCTTAACATTGTTGTGAAAATATTATGTCTATAGTTTGATTGAAATCAATAACAACTTATTATCTAGAAAATGATGTGAAAACTTATTAGTAAATTTAGTTTGGTCTATTTCATTGTTTGGGAGCCTGGGTAGAAAAGTAGAAAACACCCGTCCAACTGCGTGGACTGTAAGGGTTGTTTGGTACGGATTGTTGATAATGGATAAGCATTAAGTAAATTTATTTATTTTCATTGAATTAGTAAAAAAATTCAAGCTCAAAGTCTCAAACCCAAGTTTAGCTCGACTATTAACGAACCAAACTCAAACATAACAATCTATTCAGGAACATGATACTTAATTTAGGTGTGTGTGTGTGTATATATATATATATATATATATATATATAACAACATTAAAAAAATAAAAATTAAAAACTTTTCTCTAATTTCTTTTGATTTGCTTTTCTCTAATTTCTAAGCAAACATCAAAATGGATTGAGCTTTTTAGAGGGTTTAACATTTAAAGTTTCAGCATTTATGATAGATGATTCATTAACCTCCCAATCTTGTACATTTTTCTCTTAAAATATGCATCATCCCAATTTTGAAGATTTTTTCCCTTTAAAATATGCATCAATTGAGAATAGTTTCCCATAAAAAAAATAATTCTAGAGGGAGCCCATAAGCAAATTTTCTTTTGGTTCATGTTTTTTTTAATAAACAAAAAGGAAAACCCAAAATGTTAGGGGGAACCAAGGCTCCCCCTCCCCTAGCATTGTGTCCCTATTAGTCCAATATATCCTAATTATTAAATGGATTGAAATATCTTATTTATTCAGTTTGTTATGTAGGTTGTGTTGTGGCAACCCGCTTGATAAACTGGTCGTGTTAGGGTGGAACAATTTTGACACAATTAATTTAATATTTGTGTTTAGTTGACCCATATATTCAAATACCCCTACCTCGATACGCCACAAATAATACCCGCCAACACGATTTATCACCCCTAATTGTAACAATCAAATTCAAAAAAAATAAAAAATTTACTCATTCATTTATAACTTATGATAGAGGTTACGAGATTAAACTAAGTTGATCGATCCACATGGGCAAGGATAAACTATAAGTTGATATATTTTTTAAAGAGATCTATATTAAATAATAAATTAACAGTGAAAAGGTTTATGTGGAAGCATAAAACCTTTAAAGTAGAATAAGAATATCACCAGCGTAATTTACATATATGTGGACTAAAAATGGACACTTTCATGCCATTAAAAATGTCACCCTTATATATATATATGTGGACTAAAAATGGACACTTTCATGCCATTAAAAATGTCACCCCTATATATATATATGAAGTCTAAAAATATAGGCAACAATTTATTTATATTTATCGTTATTATTATTATTTTTTTCCTAATGAGGGTGTTCAAAGATTTTCAAGAGCTTGACTAATCCCTCATATGTATGTATTCCCCCATTCCTCACACATTAGGTAATTTTAGACAGAATACCTTAGGGGTAACTCCAAGATGTTAAGGTTTTGAACCCAAAATCTCATGAGGCCTCAAGATCCACTATGTCAGCCCCTTAGGAGTTAGGATTCATTTAGAACTATTTTTTTTATTCCATATATAGGGGATCACATTAATTAATGAAATGAGGCAGTAACTTCATATGCTGAGATAATGCATAAGAATACCTAACCATATGCCTAATACAACCATGGTAATGACAAATTTCCAAATGTCAATTACTTTTCTTTTTGCATAATATGTATTTTTTTGAAGCAGCAGCAGCTTCTATAGTCATTATAAAAGCTTGCTTAGTACACAATTATGTATTTTCACAACACATTTAACACTAGGCTTTTCATGGATTATGCACAACATAACCACATTATTTATGTAATATTGGGGGTTTGAAACTGGGGAACTCAGCAATATTTACAGTATCAACTATTGTCATTCAACCAATGTACATTTTTCTTGAAATTCGTGTGCCTGCATGATCTTCAGGTTCTTGCTCCTCACTTCTGCCTTCAGTATGTATGTATGGAATGGATCACTTCACACAAGCCTCTAGTCTAGAATCTAAATGCTTTCCAAACATGCTTCTCTTTCACATGAAAAGAATCTAGATTCTAGACCAAAGGCTATGATTGTGTGAAGTAATCCCTTCCATACATACATACATACCAAAGGCAGAAGTGTAGAGGTGGAACCACTTGAAGGCCACGTTTTGAGGAGCAGAGGCACCTGAAGATCAGGAAAATGAAACCAATAGGAATACAAGTTGTTAGAAGTTAGAACTATCATGGTGCTCACCTATTCTACTGATACCAAACTCATAGTACTCAACTGACATCCAATTCGTCAATTATTTCAAAATGCATCTGCAGATCAGAAGGCCTTTGAGCAAAATAAAATCTCTCACAGGCCTGTAATTTCCCTCCACTCCTATGAGCTTCAGATTCAAGCATATGAACCAATTTGTCTTTTTCATTGCATATCCAAACTCGCCTACAGTCACACCATTGCCTAGGAGTTCCATGAAGAACAAAACGAATTCCTTTAGCTCCTTGTATAAGTCGTTTGGAGATTCTCTCAATAACATCACGGTCAGTTAGATATGCACCAGAAGTATTTAAACCAACATCCACATAATGGATCTCAGTGATGCTGTTTAAAAGGCTTTCTTCTGTATTAGGTATGATTTGAATCTCTTCTGTGAAATTGGAATACTTATTGCTCATCGACCTGTTCTTCCGTGTGAGGTGAATTTCCAGTAAATCTCACATCTGAGAAGCCAAGCTCAGTAACAAGCTGGTTAAGCACAGTACCACCCTTGCTAAATCCAAGGATGAACGTTTTAGGTTGTGAGAGATGTGATGCAGATATACTGGCTGGGCTTTGTTCCTTCTGTCGCCCTGAAATTATGTTCTTTACCTGCCGTGGAAAAAAATTTGGACATGAAAATCATTAGATGTTAGGAATGATTAGGAGTTTCAGAGATGTTTAGGAGCATATTAACAAAATTTTAGAGATTTGTTATGGTATACAGCCTACAGAAGAACACCAAGCACAAAGTTTATTCATGAATTCGATTACTACAGCAAAAACTTCTTACATTATCATGCCACATTCTAAATATCTAAGTTATAGATAAAACAAGATCAAACATTTAAAATACATCCCCAAACTTCTTTGCTAAATTGTGTTTTTCCAACTTAAACTATGAGGTCGGTTGCAATATCCCTTAAATTACCCTTAAATAATGGGATTAGTTGCAATGTCCTCCTATCAATAGAGTTTCTCCAAATTCCCTTATTAAAATGTGGAAATTAAGGTTAAATATGATGGAAATTTTTAATAGTGGGGGATATTGAGGGCTTAACTTTTCTCCAATTAATCACATAGTTTGGGGGATTGAGGGCTTAAATTTAAAGTTCACGAAACATTGTAAATGACCCTATAATGTAAGGTAGGGAAGTGCAACTTACCCTAATTTTCTCAAAGGAAACTTATATGTTATTTTGCCCTTCCCTAAACGTATATAACAAAATAAAATAAAAAATCTAATTGTTAATAAGATTGGTATTGTCTTCTTTCTATACAAACCCAAATGTGAAAATTCAAGCTGAAATGTGAGACTCCAATGCAACTATCATTCATTTTATCATATACAATCTCGATTGATGCTAAGGAGAAGCAGAACAAGGACAAAAATTTGGAAGGCCCTAATTGTTTCATTCATGTCAAACTGGTGCATATGTACTTTCCCAGTCAAAACTTCATTTAATAAAGCAAAGCCACAATCTAGCAAACAGAAGTATGTCATGCAGGGCCTATTTCATCAGCACAAACACATTTATCTTTCTATTTCAAGATTGAGCTAATGCATAAGGAGGTGAAGCGGTTCTTGAAGATAATTATGCCCGAATACACGAGCATGCTATTTTTTGGTAAGTAAAACACAAGTGTGTTGTGTAGCCCTTTCCATAAATGATGTCAAACAATATGGTCTTTCAAAAATAAAATTGATAAGAATTATGAAATTACAAATTAACTACCTAACATACCTCTTCAAGGAAATTTGACAAGAGCGAGACAGTCGACCTAGAAGCTGGAAATCCAACTGGGCTATACGATTTTGGCTCTCCCCTTTGATTCACAGATGGAATAAAATCCTTATAGACAGCAAAAGGCCCGTTAAAAACAGAAGCCTCAATGACCCAAGCATTAATAGCACCTCCGAATTTTGAAACCAGAATTTCAGCTATTTTCTGTAAATCCGACAGCCTCTCAATCACTGGGTTCCCAGTCCCTTCAATACGATCTCCATTGAAAAAGATGGCATTTGCAGAAGGTACCTGCCTCCAATGCAAAGTGTAATCAGAAAATTGGCATTTTTCAATGAGAAGAAAAGTGAAATAGAGTCATTCAGAAACAATTATATTCCTTTTTTACAAAAAAAATGTAACAACATTATTTTCTTATTAGTAACTACATGTGCATCTAGTGGGTCTTGAAGCCAACATCTCACCCTTCACCTTGCTTTTACAAGGGAAGGGCGTGCCTTTAGAACTAAAGCTCATTGGCGCAAAGATAATATCGTTTTTCAAAACAAATGCCACTTCCCATTTTTTGGAAGAAAAAAGAAGCCTGAATACAAAACAAAATATATAGCACGAGAAATCATAAAAGGATTCTCATATTGTTTCTCAGAGTGATCAACAGCAAAGAATTTGCACTAGTGATTTACAATACTTAAGTGAGCAGAACTTACAGCTAAGTTTTTGGAAGTAGATGAAAGGCACAGAGATGCTGCAACTCTATAGTAAGTCCCGCTGTTCAGGCACAATGGGACCTTTAAAACTCCAATCCAACGATCCATGAATAGTGATAAACACCAAGCTCCAGAAATGAGACTTTTAAAAGACTCTCTTGCAAGAAATATGAAATTAACTTCAGAAATTCCTGACCCATGTGTAAGAAGCATCTAAGGAATGAGAATTTAAAAACAACAATTGTTTTATGCATAGAACAAACAGAAAACTTAATTCAGTATGCACAATGGAAAATAGCTCAACTTAAAAAAACAAACAAAAAGATATCATTAAACTAGGATATTAAATCCCATAGCATTCACTACATATAAGAGAAAATTGGTATTTTAACATCTATAATGGCTAACTCAATAATCTCTAAGCTCAAATGACACGTCCTCCCCTTGTAAGAGCAAAGTGGAGGGTGAGGTCATGGCTTTAATACCCATAGGTGCATGTGTAACTTACTAAAAACCAAAATAAAAACAAAGCAAAAAGACCCTATGCTACTACTCATTCATGCCAATTAGGCTACCATGGATTCAACTTAGCTCAACTTTATCGTCGATTAAAGAACATGGTATTGAATCCCGCTTACATAAAAAATAAATTCATTAATGTCTTAGCCTGATAATAAAAAGATATCATAGAAGGGAATAAATTCACACCCTATTGTATTTAAAAAATAAAAAACCCTTACCAAGTTACCATACATTAAATTAAGAATCATGGAATATTATCAAAAGGTACAAAACCATAAAGAAACGTCCTCATTAGGCGGGGCGTTTTAACAAGCAACTCATGTGCATAAAAAATGCTTTAAATGACAAAACAAAATTAGAACTAAGTGAACAAAAAAAAACACACACATTTCTTAACCTATAGGATTCAAATGTATGAGTGAATAAAGAGCAATCATAGAAGGGAATAAATTCACACCCTATTGTATTTAAAAAATAAAAAACCCTTACCAAGTTACCATACATTAAATTAAGAATCATGGAATATTATCAAAGGTACAAAACCAAAAGAAACGTCCTCATTAGGCGGGGCGTTTTAACAAGCAACTCATGTGCATAAAAAATGCTTTAAATAACAAAACAAAATTAGAACTAAGTGAACAAAAAAAAACACACACACATTTCTTAACCTATAGGATTCAAATGTATGAGTGAATAATAAGCTACTAAAAAAAAAAAATTACATTAGCTGAAGTGGAGTGGAGGAATCTGTGTCCGCGCCAGAAACACGCAGCGCAGAAGATTCTGGTAGGCTTTACGAGCGAGTTTGGTGGGTTGGATTTGGATCCATGAGTTAAGCTCTCCAGTACTATTTTGTAATATTGGGCTTTTGGAGCAATATGTCCATACAAACACAGCCCATTGCCTCAGTCTGACCCAACTACTCAACCCACCACGAGATTCCCTTTTTGTTTGAACTTTAAACACACATCTTTCCTGGAGTGGCAAAATCCATTTTTTTTTTTTTTTTTTTTTTTTTTTTTTTTTTTTTTTTTTTTATTTTTATATGAGATTCTAACTTTTTAAGCACTAAGGGAAAAATTATAATTTTCTCATAGGTGAAAGTTCCGGAATTGACTTTGACCTTAAAATTCACATCATAGGTAGTTATGAATTATGATGTACTTAAAGGTAAATTCTTTTTTTTTTTTTTTTTAATGTACAAAGGATTGCTATGAAGTTTGATCATATGCAGAGACATTCATTTATTTCAAATTATGAAGAGACATTCATTTTGAAGCAAATAAAATAAAATAAAAAATTTAATCATGTTAAATATATCATTTAATCATTTTTAAGCACTAAACAATCAAGACACACACACACACATATAGTACATATACATTTGCTCTGGCTTAGTGGCTTATGCCGCATAATTGAATCCAAAAATCAGTGTTGCCATTTATGTAACTTCAGATAAATAACACTATATCCGGGCACAGTTGTCCTCACAAATGTTCTTAAGCAGTATTGATTTAACATTTCTCAAGCATTCTACATGATCTACTAGAAGATTCATAGTTCAAGAAAAATTTCACAGTACATTACTATCTACTTCCAATATTATCAAATTAAAAAGAGAAAAATCACCAAGGAAGAAAAAACAAGGAAATATATGGACTTGAATTCAAGAATCCAAACCTCCCTTTGGTTGCTAAGAAAATGGATGGAACTAAAACTCTGATATATAGGCTTCTGGTAATGTGAGACCCAAGAAAACAAAACCCACCACCCAAGTGAGCCTAAAAGAACCATTAAGTAGAGATGTTTTTTATTGTCAAAAAATAGATTCTTGCAAATTATGATGAGACGTTTGAAGCGAATTCAATAAATCAACTTGATTAGGTTATTCATCCTAAACTATGAAATCATCTGTAAAATCTATTAGAATTGACTTTGACCTTAAAATTCACTAAGCATTGCTTTGATCATATGCATTTAGTTGGCTAGCTAGGGTTTATATTGTTTTGACGTTGAGGGTGTGTATGCATGGTTTGAGGCTACGTATGCACGTGCCAAACATGCGTATGCAAGCACGCATCCTTTTACTAGAACCCTAATTTTCTATTCTCATTTTGACACAATCACCATATAAGCAAAACCTTAGCTCCAAATCACTAAGGAAAATGAAATCACATGAAAGATGTAGAATAAAGACACTTATCTTGCTCCGAGGGTTCTGCATTTGATGTTGACTGTCCCCTTGGGTATTGGAAATTTGGAATGGAACCTCTATATTGATTCATAACCAAACAAGAAACTTAAAATTTGGTGAAGGTTAACTAGGGCAAAACAATTGACCTTTTGAGAGAGTTTTCAGAAGAATTTTGAAAAATCAAAGACTCTTGGCATAGTTTCAGAAAAAAAATAAAAAATAAAAAAAATAAAAAAAATAATTATAGAAAGAGAAGTGGGGTTTTCACTCTTATAAAAGGATGTCTTTCCTCATGGCTCAAGGGGATTTATGTATGAATGTTTTAGAGTTGATGGCTTGATGCAACACCTAAAATCCCTAAAATACCCATAAACACAATGTGCACCCTCATGTTTATAAGATTGTTTTTAGTTTTGAAAAGTGGTTTAGGGTTTCTAGCTTCTAGGTGCATACAAATGCAATGACCATGTGTATGCACCAACAACTGTGTGTACGCATGCTTCTTAGTCAGGGACGTAGCTAGGAATTATCATATGGGGGGGCTAACATAGGGAGTTAGAAGATTAGAGAGAAAGGCTGAAAGGGGCGGCACTTGAGAACTGATTAACTGAAGAGAAGAGAGATTTGTTGTGTTGACAAAATGGGAAGAGAAAGAAACATAGGGAAAAGCCAAAAAGAAAAAGAAGTCAGAAGATTAGAGAGAAAGGCTGAAAGGGGCGGCACTTGAGAACTGATTAACTGAAGAGAAGAGAGATTTGTTGTGTTGACAAAATGGGAAGAGAAAGAAACATAGGGAAAAGCCAAAAAGAAAAAGAAGTCAGAAGATTAGAGAGAAAGGGGCGGCACTTGGGAACTGAAGAGAAGAGAGATTTGTTGTGACATAGGGAAAGAAGAAAGAAGACAAAAAAATAACTTTATACTTTGTACAATCTTTGGGAAATGAAAAAGAAAAAAAGACTAAAGAGAAAAGGGCGGCACTTTGGGAAGAGAAGAGAGATTTGTAATGAGAAGAGAGATTTGTATAGGGAAAAGAAAAAGAAGTCAAAAAATAAGTTTGTATTTTGTACAATTTTGGGAAATGAGAAAGAAGAAGAGACTAGAGAGAAAAAATCTTACGGAAAAAAATTAATGGGTAAGGGCAGCCGAAATAATTAATGAGTATGTAAGGAACAGTCGAAATGTGTAGTGTAGCAGTCAAAAAATAACACTGTAATAGTTTAAAATTTGCAATTCTCGAAAAAGAAACAAAAGAAAAAGTTAAATGTTATTTTAAAGACTGTCCTCTTTATGCTATTTGGGAAGAAACATTATTGTGCATTCTGAAAAGGAGGGGCTGATTATTATTTTTTGGGGGAGCTTAATTTTAATTGTCCTATACTCTGTCAAGAAAAATTAAAATTGGGGGGGGGGGGGGGGGGGGGGGCAAATAGCTCCACCCCTGCACGCATCGTTCTCATTGCTCTAGCATTTAGAGTCTTAGTTGCTTGGGATATCGTGGTTGATTTGTCTTTCCACAGGAATAATTGTTTCGTCATTGGGGCTAGAGAGCAAAATTTTTTGTTGGTACAAAATAAGAATCTACATTAAAAAACAAGTTATATTACACTAAATTTCTAAATGTTCTTAAATTCAATTGTTTTTAATCAAGTTATGTTTAAAGTTGGTCTTTAAGGCTTGATTGATAAACAAAGATCATACTTATATATAATAACTAGTCGCAAACCTGTGCGATGCACAGGAAAATTATTGAAAATAAAATCTAAATTAATTTTGATTCCTTTTACTTCTTTTGTTGATTTTTTTTTTTTTTTTTTTTTGTAGTTCAAAATGTTGTAGGCAAGATCGATAAAGAGACTTTACGAATTGGATTTAGGATAAATCTTTCTTTTTGGTTTTAAAAAATAACTAAGAAAGTATTTACCATAGGATAATTAAAATTTAATATAATGTAATTTTTCTTTTAGCATAAGTTGAATATAATCCAATTTTTATAAAACACGATTATGTTTATATTTACCATATGGATCATGTTTCCATCCAAAAATAAAATAAATGATACTCAAAATAAAAAGAAGGACAAATAAATACATGGACACATGATTATATGATCAAACTTAAAAAAATTTCATAACTCATTTCAAGCTCACATGGTTTCATTATAACAAATCATCCATCTTTCTCCATTGCCAGCAACAAAATTAAATGAAATACATAAAAAAAAAAAAAAAAATTCTAAAAATCTTGATGAAAATTGATAATTATGATTATTATTAAAAGATATTTATATTGTGTTTATATATGGAATATATTTTAGTATTAGACATTAATTATGATTGTATTTTATATATAAAATAATATATTCTTATATTAAAGAAAATATGATGTGTCAAAATTCTAATGGAAGGTTTAATAATAAAATAAAATTTAAATTTAGTTAGAAAATATATATTAAAATAATGAGGTGTAAAATTGTGAGATTTCAAAAACTTATGTGGCACAACATGATAAGGTCAATCAAAAGTAAAAAATCTTTCAGTTTTACATTATAGTATAGATAGATTAGTTCACAAACAAGTCCAAGAGTATGGAGCTTAAGTTATGTATATAATATAAATATTAGAGTTAAGATTCATTTGTTTGAATTTGTAGATAAGATCATAAGCTATGCAAAATTTATAATTTTATTTTATTCACGTAGTTATATAAGTAATATAATTTATAGTTAAAATTTTAAAATACTAACAAAAAGTTTGATATGTTACAAACCTAATGTTCAGGGAGTTAATTGTTTAGAATCATAAGTCCAAGAATCAAATTGACACTCACATCAAAGTCCAAGATGATACTCGTGAATTTCATCAATAAAATAAAAAAAGAAAAGATGTTACTCGTGAAAACCCCAAAAGTAAATACAATACTTATAAAATTTATTTTTATAGTTACATATATAAAAGGTTAAAACAAAATAGCTTATCAAGTAACTCGACTAGGACCACTTATGTATAACTCAAATAAAAAATGTGAGCATGGATTATCGTAAGGGTATTAATTATTAAACATTAGTCCTGATACTTACTTTGTATACAAAGGAAATAATTAAATCAAGTAATGTATGAATAATTGAGTTTATTTGAAAAATAAAAGAAGGTTGAATTTATTATCTAAAAAGGTATAAGTTTGAGCTCGACTCTTGTTCAAAGACACTATTAGACAAAAATCTTTTTGTTTTTGTTTTTTGTTTTGAAAGAACAAATCTTAAATCTTTAGTACTTTGTTTGGCTCAATTCAATTACAACTCTAGATGTGTTTTGTATTTGTTGCATCTTATTGACTTATTGTTATTCGCCTTTCTATTGTAACATATAAAAGCATTCAATTCTCATCAGGTAAACAATCCTTTTAGTTAAACTACCTATTGTAGCTAAAATCACAAGAAAATCTCATCCCATCCAATTGTCTATATAGTAACTCAAACATTTAAGTAATAGTTCGCATAACGAAACGGCTAGTGACCATGAATCTCAATGCCCAAGAATTGGAAATTGACATGATAACAAATGCATGGCTGAGAGTTAGCAAGCAACCTTGGCCTCTTTTAAGAACTCAACAATCTTCTCTTGGATGAAAAATAAAAGGCTACAATACTGATACCGAGTACTATAGCTCATGTAAACATTTAAAAAAAAAAATTGATTGAACACTCTCCTCTCATAATTATCCAAAAAGAAAACTCTCTCCTCTCTCCCTCTCAGACGCTCATTTTCCCCTCTTACTGTTACACTTTGTTTCTCTCTCTCTCATATATATCTGAACATCTCTCTCTACACTCTCGTGTGCGGCAATGGTGGGTGGAGAATATGATTTTTTTTTTTTGGGTTTCGTATGGTAGCTGAGAATATGTGGTGAATGAGAAAAAAATATTTAATTTTTGGTTTTTGCTAATGATCAACTGGTGCTAGTTTGGGAATGAGCTTAAATTTGTGGTTTTTGTGAATGATCTATAGATTTGTTGGTGCCTCCGTTTGGGTATGGTTTGGGATTTTTATTTTCCTTGCTGCAAAGTCTAGTCTAGGATATGAAAACAATTTGTTGCTAAGTTTGGGTTTTGTTTCATGAAATGATCTGTAGGCTTGTTGGTGCCTCCGTTTGGGTCTGATATAGGAATTTCTTTCCTTTGCAAAGTTTGGATTGGGATAAAATTTATATATATATATATATATATATATATATATATACTTATTATTATATCTTAGAAAGGGGGAATATTTAAGAAAAAAAATATTAAAAAAAAATTATAAAATTATTTTAATCTGGTGTATTGTAAAATAAAATATGAGATGTGTAGTGTTTTATAAAATTTAATAGCTAAAGTAAAAATGTGAGTTTTTGAAGAGGTAAAATGCAAAAATTATACCTAACCAACTCTGAATGCTTTAAGGATGACACCCCATTTTGTCCCTTATGATTTTTCAAATAAATAATAATTACGACACAAATTGAGATCCTATGCAATACAAAAAATATTGCATAGCCATGCAATTCCTTTTGTGTGGCTAAAATTGAAAGTTACAAAATTTTAAAATTTTAAACCTTTCAACCTTAACTGCTCAATTTAAAATTTTAAAAAATTTCAAAGTTAACTCATTCGATTCTAACCACACAAAAGGAATTGTATGGCCATGCAATACTTTTGCATGGGATCTCAATCTGACACAACACAATCCAAATACCAATAAATTATAGTTGTACCCATGGCAGTGCCCTAGTTGCTAGAAATCAAATTATGTAGAGACCGTTTACTTAAATCGGATGTGAAGCCTATGAATTCCATGAAATTATAGAAAAATGCCAATTCTAATTAACTTTGCCCATCCTTGTCCAGGTTGTCTCGAGTTTGATTGAGTCTGATTATATATATATATACATTTCATAGGTTTTTATTAGAAATTCGACCGTCTGATTAGAGTAAATGTAGCTCCATCTCGAAGAGCATGAGATTTCCTTTGTTTTGACTACTCAGTCTACTCATGCACCAAAATTAGCTTTGACTCGGGTGATATATCACAAAATCAAGTTGTTAAAATTTTATTTTATTATTATTATATTTTTTTTTATACATGATAAGAACAAAAACCATTACAAAGGGACATTAGAGCTAACTTGCATTACATTAACAAGAAAGTTGGCTGCCTTAGTGACCATGGAGCTAACTTCCTGTAGGATAAGACTAGGAGCTCATTTTATATGCAGCTGGAGGTTGTGATGGAGCCGGAGGTATTTTAGGTCTACAAAAATAAGGGTGAGCTGCCATCTATATTGGCTATAAGTGTCCCCCAACTTTTCCATGCTTCTTGTCGCTTGTCAGTACAATTAAGTTCCTAAAGCCCAGCTTATAAGCCATTAGGACTGCTTCTAGGATTGCTGTAGTTTTTGTGATGGTGATTTCTCTCTTCCTAGTGCTTTGGCAACCTGCAAATAAACTTTGGCCCTCTCTGGTTTTTCCCAAAAATGCTATTCCTTGCCATCTTCCATTTTTGCTTGATTTTCCTTCTGTGAGTAACAGAAGGTCCCAGTCTTTCATAATCTGGCTTTGGGTTGTATTCTTGAAGTGGTGGTCTCTAATTGGTTCCATAGCTGCTATGTTTGATTCCATGTACCTATTCATTAAAGATTTAGACAGTAACATAGTGTTAATTGGGTTAGGGTGCTTGCCTTCAAAGATGACTTGGTTCCACAGGAACCAGATGCACCAAAGTGTTGTCATGATTGTTAGATATTTAATAATTATAGGTTGTAATATTTAGATCCAGTAGACTGGATTTGTATCCAGTAGACTGGATTTGACAGATTTGAAAGTCTGGAGTTTCTGCCCAATCCAGTCTACTGGACCACCAATCCAGTCGACTGGATGACGTGTATTTGGCTGATCCAGTCGCCTGGATTGGTAATCCAATCGACTGGATGTCGTGCCTAGGAGTTTCTGCCTGACTCAGTCACCTGGACCACTAATTTAGGCGACTGGATCACGGCAGTTAATGACCGTTAAAGGCTGAAATGATGCCTTTTCATGGTGACTCTTGACTGATATACAATTGTAATTAAAAGGAATTTCGTGTTCAGTCAATATATGCAAGAAAACTATATGTTCTAAGAAGTTCTAAAGAATTAATTGGATTTTGCTATCATTAATTCTTGGCTTTGTTGTATCCTGGAGACTAATTTGCTTGAACCCTTAGCAATCTCTGAGGAGAGGGGGCAAATCTAGTCTTGAAGACAGCGATTTATCGTGCCTCAAAGCCTTTTGTTCTCCTTCAATTTCCCTAAAATTCCCAACAATTTTAAGACTAGATTTCTGCAATGGAATGAAAGAAAATGGCTTACAAGATGATGAATCAAGACTTTGTGAAGTTGGATAAATTTGATGGGTCAAACTTCATTCGTTGGCAAGATAAGATGAAGTTTCTGTTGACTGCACTGAAAATTTTTTATGTTCTGGACCCCAATCTGCAGCCAATTTCGGATCCTACTCCTCAAGACACTGAACAATTGAAGCAACAAAGAATCAAGAGGGAGGAAGATGAACTGGTGTGTAGGGGTCACATTCTGAATACACTATCTGACCGGTTGTATGATCTGTTCACAACCATGACTTCTCCAAAGGAAATCTGGAAGGCACTAGAGACTAAATACAAAACGGAGAAGCAAGGTACAGATAAATTCATTATTCAAAAGTATTTTGATTTCAAAATGTTGGATAATGTTTCTGTTTTGGATCAAGTGCATGAATTACAAGTTTTGGTTCATAAGTTGAATGATCTATCCATCAAGATTCCAGAATTGTTTCAAGTGGGAGCAATCATTGCGAAACTCCCACCTTCATGGAACAATTATAGGAAGAAGCTTTTGCATATGGCAGAAGAACTTACCTTAGAACAGATTGGTACACACCTTCGAATCGAAGAAGAGAGTCGAATTCGTGAGGGTACCAATTCTATGTCTAAAGTAAATGAAGGGACTGTTAATTATGTCCTAAATGGTGGAGTTGGAAGTAGTAAAACTAATAAGAGTTTCAGGCCAAACAAGAAAATTGTTAAGAAGACTAATTCCAACAAAGACAAGAAAGGTATGGCCTGTTTTCATTGTGGAAAGAAAGGTCCCTACATCCGAGAATGCAGATTCTTGAAGAACCAAATGAAAGAAAAGGAACTGAACACAAGTGAAGCAAATGTTGTTGATGAGATTGTGGCCATGGTGAGTGAAATGCAAATCGGTATGATTACCGAAGTGCATATGGCTAATGCAGTAGAAAATTCATCTGAGTGGTGGTATGATTCTGGTGCAACAATCCATGTTTGCAACAACAAGATGCTGTTCAAAGAGTATGTGGAAGCGGGCAATGGGTTAGAGGTCCTAATGGGCAATCATAACACCACTAAAGTGCTTGGAACAGGAACTGTGGAGCTGATTTTGAGTAGTGGAAAGAAACTCAAACTCACTAATGTGTATCATGTTCCTGATATTAAGAAGAACTTGGTTTCAGCTAGTTTATTGTCTAAGAATGGTGTAAAAGCTGTCCTTGAGTCGGACAAGCTTATTTTATCTAAGTGTGGTGTGTTTGTTGGAAAGGGTTATTCTTGTAATGGCATGTACAAACTCAGTTTGATTATTAATAAGAATGATGTTGGTTGTGCTTATATTGTGGATTCTTCTCTATTGTGGCATGCTAGATTAGGACATTTAAATTTCAAGTATATGAAATATATGTCAAAGCATGGGCTGATATCTTATAAACAAGATGTGCATGATAAGTGTGAAATATGCATTGAATCTAAGATAAGAAAGAAGCCTTTTCCATCTACTAATAGAGATTCACAATTGCTAAAATTAGTTCATTCTGATGTATGTGAATTGAATGGTATTTTGACTAGAGTGGAAAACGCATTGATGATTTCTCTTGGTATACTTATGTATATCTAATGAGAAATAAAAATGAATCATTTGATATGTTTAAGAAGTATAAAACTGAGGTTGAAAATCAAAAGTAGGGGTGGCAATTCGTGTTCACGGGGCGGGTTCGTGTCGGGTTGGCTCATATATTTCGACTATTTGGGTCAACCCGAACACGACTCGTTTATTAATCGTGTCGGGATATGTCAACCCTAACACGACTCGTTTATTAAACGGGTTGACACGACACGACTCGCATAACCCATTTAATAAACAAGTCGTGTTGGGTTGACACGACCCGACACAACCCATTTGACCCGAATTACTCAAAATGACTTATACAACCCATTTGACCCGAATTTCACAAAATGACCCACACAACCCATTTGACCCGAATTACACAAATTGACCTGTTTAATAAATCATGTTTAATAAATCATGCAAAAGCAAAAGTAAAACTAAAATTGACCGAATTATACATTTATACATTTACAAATAACAATAAAAGATGTGACTAAAATTACTTTCATAAAATAAAATAACAAACCAACTAACCAAGTTCCAAATTAAAACAATAATTAAAAAATTATAAGTCCAAATACTAAGCTAAATAAGTAAATATGCATAAGTCTTGGTGTAAAGACTAAATAACATAATAAAACCAAATATTAAGCTAAATATACACCCACAAAGTTTTGGTGTAAAGGAAAAATTAGTAAATTACAATTTACAAAGGGAAATAAAAAAACACTTCTTCATCCAGCTTTTTTTGCATCGAAACAGTGGTTGCCTAGTTGGTTCCTTCATCACTGCAATCATCCATAAGGCCAATATGTTCATCATTAGCAATAACATATAATAAACCAACAAAACTACTAACTTAGCATCAAGTTCTACTTCTAAAAATAACACACCTAATAATAGTTCATACCATGTCAGCATTAGAACCCATTGATGGAGGTTCATCATTGTTCTCTTTGTTGATATCCATCTTCATGATATCTTCAGTTAGATCATCCAATTGAGATTCTGCAAGATCTACATCAAAACATGAATTCAAACATTAAGAATTTAGCAAAAGTATTATAAACACTAAATATTAAGACCCAATGTTAAAACAAGAAGTTACCTTTATCTCCATATAACCAATCTCTACTGCAAATAAGTGCCTCAACAACATCAGGTTTCAATGCACTTCTAAATTGATCAATGACTCGTCCCCCAACACTAAAAGTGGATTCTGAAGCAACAGTAGAGATAGGAATACTCAAAACATCACGAACCATAGCAGCTAGTTCAGGATATCGAAATTGATTTCCTTTCCAAAAAGAAAGAATATCTAGCTTTGCATTCCTATCCATCCTTGGTTCTTCCAAGTAAAGCTCCAATTGAGTTTTTTGTGTTTGCCCAACAACATCATCACTTTCAAAACAATCAAATTCCTCCAAGTAAAACAATAAAACAAATGTTATTTCAAACTAAATATACATAGTAAAATATTAAATAATTCACAACATAGAAAAAATAACATACTTTCATCACAAACATTGTCTCCTTGCTAAAAGACTTGAATTGGAGGTCTTGAACAGCTTTACCACGGTTATTAGTTGTGCTTGAAGGTGTAGGAACATTACTCACATATTCCCCAAAAAGAGCAAATAATTTTTCACGAACCTTCAAATACTCATATGAACCACCAACTCCATAAAGCTTTTGATAGCAAAAATCTACGAATTGAAGCTTAAAACGAGGGTCCAAAATAACTGCTATAGCTAACACTACACTGAACTCTGACCAATATTTCTCAAACTTCACAAGCATTTGTTCCGCCATTCTTCTCACATACTCATCCTCACTCTCACTACCTTGCCTCAAAGTTAAATACACCATGAAAACTTGTGGAAAGTATAAGTTGGCTGTTGGATATTTGGTGCCAGAAAAGACACACGTAGCATCATAAAAAACAGCCAAAAAAGTGCTGATTTTTTCCGCCTTATTCCATTCATCAGCAATGGGACAATGCTTAAAATTAGAGTCAGTTAACTCTAAATGATGAAAAGCACGTCGATAAAAAATAGCACTCTCAAGCATAAGAAATGTCGAATTCCACCTAGTAGGAACATCTTGCCTTAACCCTTTCTTACCATCCAAAGACATTTGTTTAACAGAATCAAAAAACTTAACTTTTCTCCCTTGTGATCCTTTAACATACTTAATGCATTCACGAATTTTTTGTACAACACCATCAATTTCCTTCAAACCATCTTGTACTATCAAATTGAGAATATGAGCACAACAACGAAGATGAAATAAATCACCTTGACAAACAAGTGCTTTCTTAATATTTAATTGAGTTCTCAACATGTCAACAGAAGTATCATTGGATGAAGCATTATCCAATGTCACAGAAAAAACCTTATTCTCAATGCCCCACTCACATAGCAAGTTATAAATTTTTTCAGACAAAGATATACCATTATGTGGTGGCGGCATTAAACAAAAATTCAAAACCCTCTTATGCAAGACCCAATTTTTGTCAAGAAAGTGTGCAGTGAGGCACATATAACCATCGGTTATTATTGAGGTCCACAAATCAGATGTTAAACTAATTCGGCCTGGAGCTGATTTCAACATAGATTTAATTCTATCTCTCTCTCTCTTATATATCTTAAGAGTATCAGCCTTTGCAGTATTTCTAGTGATATGTACTACATCAGACCGCAGGTAAGAAAATATTGCTCGTACACCAACATACTCAACAAATCGAAATGGTAAATCATGCATAACAATTGCAGCAACCAATAATTCTCTAAATGTGTCAGGATCAAATTTAGAGGAACTTACTGACATTGATCCATCTTTGTTACCAAGTAAAAGCTGGGCAACATCGTTTGTGCGTTTTTTGTAACAACTTTCGACATGCCGCTTTAGAGTTCCAGTACCATAGTTGCCTGGACTCACATATTTATTTCCGCACTTCTTGCATTTGCAGTAGGGCTTATCACCATCACCCTTAGCTGGAAGCATCTCAAAGAAAGCCCAAACAGCTGAAGTCTTCCTTCGTTTTGCCTTCCTCTTTTGAGTCCCCACTGTAACTGGAACATCTTCTAGTTCAACTTCAACCAAGTCATCATCATCTTCATCTACGTCTACTAATTTATCAACCGGATCACTGGTGCCTCCCATTACTTCCTCATTTTCCATCTGAAAACATAAAAAAAAAAAAACCACCAACAAAAACAAATTAATAAACAAAAAGAATTAAAAAAAAAAAAAAAAATACCATATTTGTAGATTCAGCCGATGAGCAAGCGATGGTGATGTGGGTGGCGGCGTGGTGCGGTGAGAGAGAGACCGGCGAGGGAGTGACCGACTGACCGAGTGAGAGAAGTTGAGAACTGAGAAGTGAGATCTGCCGGCGAGGAGTGAGGGAGGCGGAGAGGACGGCGGCTCGGCAAGGGAGTGAGAGTGGTTGAGACTTGAGAGGCCGGGGTTGATCGTTGGCTCGACGAGTGTCACAGAGAGAGAGAGAGAGGAGGCGGAACCGAGGAAATGGAGGTTGGAGGAGGAGGCGAGGAGCTGCGCTGTTGGTGCTGGAGGCGGAATCGACGAAATGGAGTGGAGGAGGAGGCGAGGAGCTGGGTTGCTGGTGCTGGAGGCGGAAATCCAAAATGGAGACGGCAGAAAATTGAAATGGGTAAATGGGAAAAAGGGAAATCTAAAATTGGGTATTTATACCTAGGGTTTATAAGGGTATTTTAGTAATTTTAATACTAATTTAATCGGGTTTATACGGGTTATACGGGTTGACCCAAATAACCCGTTCATTAAACGGGCCTATACGGGTTCGACTCGAATATGACCCGAACCCATTAAGCCCCAACCCAAACCCGCGAACTTCGTGTCGAGTTCGTGGGTCGTGTAAAAAATTGCCACCCTTAATCAAAAGGATAGAAGAATTAAAATTCTTAGAAGTGATAGAGGTGGTGAATATTTTCCACAAGAGTTTACCATTTATTGTGAGGAAAATGGACTAATTCACCAAAGGTCAGCCCCTTATACACCCCAACAAAATGGCTTAGCTGAAAGAAAGAATAGAACACTAGTTGACATGTTAAATGCAATGATAGTAAGTGCAAAGCTACCTTTCAACTTATGGGGTGAAGCTTTGCTAACTGCATGTCATGTGCATAATAGGGTTCTATCTAAGAAAATTCAATCATCTCCATATGAGTTATGGAATGGTAGGAAGCCCAATTTGAGTTATCTTAAAGTGTGGGGGTGTATAGCCTACTTTAGAGTTTCAGATCCTAAAAGAACCAAGCTTGGACCTAGAGCTATAAAGAGTGTGTTTGTTGGTTATGCAGTGAATTCTAAGGCTTATAGATTGTTGGATTTGAGTTCCAAACACTATAGTAGAATCAAGGGATGTGAAATTCATTGAGAACAAGTTTATAAGTGATTCTCAAATAGAACCAAAACAAACACAACAATTTGACTCATTGGTTAATGATTCTCTTAGTGGAAACAAGAGAATAGAACCAAGTTTATCAAGTGAACAAAGAAGGAGTCAAAGGGTAAGAAAAGAAAAGGATTTTGGTCATGATTTCATTTCATACCAAGTGAATGTTTACCTTGTAGAAGGAAATAGAGAAAAGGTCCTTAGCAAGCTTCCTTTTGTAGGAAATGTGAAAGAAGATCCAAATACTTTTAGTGAAGCTATGGCTTCAAGAGATGCAGCCTTTTGGAGAGAAGCTATTAATGATGAGATGGACTCAATATTGTCTAACAATACTTGGGTTCTAGTGGATCTTCCTTTGGGTTCTAATACCATTGGTTGTAAATGGGTATTTAGAAGAAAATATAGGACTGATGGAACTATTCAAACCTTTAAAGCAAGGTTAGTGGCTAAAGGATTTAGGCAAAGGGAGGGAATAGATTACTTTGATACCTATGCACCGGTTGCTAGGATCACATCTATTCGTGTGCTAATAGCACTTGCATCAATTTATAAACTGGTGGTACATCAAATGGATGTAAAGACAGCTTTCCTAAATGGAGATTTAGACGAGGAGGTTTATATGGTTCAACCGGAAGGTTTTATGCTTCCTGGAAATGAAAAGAAAGTCTGTAAGTTAGTTAAGTCATTATATGGCTTAAAACAAGCACCTAAACAATGGCATGAAAAGTTTGATACTGTTATTCTAGCTAATGGTTTCAAACACAATGGAGCCGACAAGTGTGTCTACTCTAAGTTTACTAGTGAGTATGGAGTAATTGTGTGCTTGTATGTGGATGATATGCTTATCTTTGGAACAAACATATTAGGTGTATGTGAAACTAAGAAGTATTTAGCTTCGGTGTTTAAGATGAAAGATCTTAATGAAGCAGATATTATCTTAGGTATCAAGGTTAAAAGACATAGTGAAGGTTATGCACTTTGTCAAAATCATTACATTGAGAAAGTGCTTCTTAAATATAAGCATCTCAATGTTAAGGAGGTAAATACACTGTTTGATTCCAATTATAAGTTAGTTGAGAATACTGGAAGGGCAATAGCACAGCTCGAGTTTGCTAGTACAATAAGAAGCATGATGTATGCCATGCATTGTACAAGACCAGATATAGCCTTCGCAGTAAACAGACTTTCAAGGTATATTAGTAACCCTAGTGCAGAGCATTGGAAAGCCATTGCAAGAGTCCTTGGTTATTTAAAGAAAACCAAAGATTTAGGACTCTATTATTCTGGATATCCAGCTGTGTTAGAAGGATATTCAGATGCTAATTGGGTGACTAGTGTGGGTGACAATAAGTCAACATCTGGTTGGATATTCACTCTTGGTGGGGGTGCAATATCATGGGCATCTAAAAAGCAATCGTGTATCTCTCATTCAACTATGGAATCTGAGTTTATTGCTTTGGCTTCGGCTGGTAAAGAAGCAGAATGGCTAAGGAACATGTTATATGATATAGAGTTGTGGCCACAACCGATGTCAGCCATATCTATTTACTGTGATAGCCAAGCCACGATGTCAAAAGCATACAGTAAAATCTATAATGGAAAGTCTAGACATATTAGTCTAAAGCATAAGGAGTAATGCTAGAGACACAACTTATTTTACAACCAAATGCTTACAAACTGATGTGGCATCCAAGGTGGAGGTTGCCATGTCATTAAAATAATAATGAATTAATGATGGCTAAATTTAAGTGTTATATTTTAATGACATGACAACCTCCACCTTGGATGCCACATCAGTTTGTAAGCATTTGGTTGTAAAATAAGTTGTGTCTCTAGCATTACTCAAAGACATAAGTACGTAAGACAGTTAATAGAAGATGGTGTAATTTCTATTGTCTACGTAAAGTCAAGTGGAAATCTTGCTGACCCGTTTACCAAAGGTTTATCTCGAGATATGGTAAGGGTAACTTCCATAGGAATGTGACTAAAACCTTTCTAAAAGAATCACCAACAGTGGGAACCCAACCTTGAGTAGATTTACTTGAAAAGGTTTAAAGGGTAATAACAAGCTGTTGATTCGTGATTAGTAAGAGCACTAAAACTTGTATCCCATTCAGGATGGAATAGTGCAATCTGTTACGTTAGGAGGATGAGTTTTTACTCTTAATGAAGTTCAAATCAAGTGATGTCTGTGTAACAGGGACATAAAGAAGGAACTTCACCTTTGTGAACATAGGAGTGGTGCCGCTTCTAAACAAGAGTTAAGGTTTTCTCTTGTAAATGTTCACTAAACCAGGTAGAGCACAAGGCCATTTAAGTGCTAAACTATAGGAGAACTTCTAATGTTAAAGATCATTGCTGTGTGTGTGTTATTTCCGGTTTTAAGGAAAAGAGTTTTGGTTTAAGCGAATGAGCCACCAACAACTCTCTTGAAACTTTGAAGTAATTACACTAGGTGAGGGTTTAAGTTGAAAGACACCTTCTTTGATGCATAAGCTTTGTGTGTGCTGTAGACTGAACAAGAAATATTACAACCTAGTGGGGGATTGTTAGATATTTAATAATTATAGGTTGTAATATCTAGATCCAGTAGACTGGATTTGTATCCAGTAAACTGGATTTGACAGATTTGAAAGTCTGGAGTTTCTGCCCAATCCAGTTTACTGGACCACCAATCCAGTCGACTGGATTGGCTGATCCAGTCGCCTGGATTGGTAATCCAATCGACTGGATGTCGTGCCTGGGAGTTTCTGCCTGACTCAGTCGCCTGGACCACTAATTTAGGCGACTGGATCACGGCAGTTAATGACCGTTAAAGGCTGAAATGATGCCTTTTCATGGTGACTCTTGACTGATATACACTTGTAATTAAAAAGAATTTCGTGTTCAGTCAATATATGCAAGAAAACTATATGTTCTAAGAAGTTCTAAAGAATTAATTGGATTTTGCTATCATTAATTCTTGGCTTTGTTGTATCCTGGAGACTAATTTGCTTGAACCCTTAGCAATCTCTGAGGAGAGGGGGCAAATCTAGTCTTAAAGACAGCGATTTATCGTGCCTCAAAGCCTTTTGTTCTCCTTTGATTTCCCTAAAATTCCTAACAATGACCATAGGCAGAGTTTTGAGGTCCAGAGTTGAGACATAGGTCCTGAATCCACTGTGTCACTGTAGTTTGTTGCTCCATAAGATTTCTTGTGTTGATATCAACTCCAAACCAAACTGCTCTTGCAAAGTTGCATTGGAGGAACAGGTGGGTTATAGATTTTTTTTTTTTTTTGATAAAAAGGTGGGTTTTAGATTCATCTTCATAGTTACAAAGGCAACATGTAGTGTCACAAGGGCATCCTCTTCTGGCTAATTCAGTCATTACAGGGATGGTTTTATGGAGTATTTTCTAAGTTAAATTAATACTTGATATTTTTCGGCAAAATGTTGGAAAGTGAGACGTTAGTTTGACCATGTTCAAACAAAGATCAAATAATGCCGGAATTGGGAAAAAAAGATGTCATTGGAAAATCCATCCAAAAAAAAAAAGATGTCATTGGAAAGATCATCAAATAATTTTCAATTTAAGGGGTTTCAGTCGAAAAAATCCAAAAGATTTGGTCGAACTAGTAAAAACAAGAAAAGTGGAATTCTCATATAGACACCATTCAAAGGTACCACTTCTTGTTTCCTTAAATCCTTAACTAAGAATTTTTAAGCCACGAACTTGATAAGGTAAAAAAAAAAATTGTTCTTGCAAGCTATCCAATGACACACTATTCGAGCAAAACTAAGGTCGAAAAGTGTCACGATTTGAGGATCAAAATTGAGGTTGAAAAGTGTCACACATGAAGAAGTGCTAGCCAAAATTGAGCAAAACTAGTTCGTTCAGAGACACTGGGTTTCTTTCTTACATGGCTTATGTTAGAGCCTTAGAGGCTAGAGCTAGGGCCTAGGTGTGCGATTTTGTGTATTGGATAACAAAAAAGTAAACTTAAAGGATGAGGAAAATAAAAAATTAAAGAAAACACAATGATTTTCACATGACATAAAAGACTATATATATAAACAAGTAAAAAAGAAAGCATAGTTAATTGTACATGTGTTTGTTTATTTGTATACTTTTATGAAAAGATTGGACCAGAATTCTAATGAAAGTAATATCTGGCTATAGATTATAACCGTTCAGATTGTGAAACATGCATTGTAGTACTGTTAACGCGTCTTTCGCATTCCATGTTTCCAACCCTAACTTAATATTTGTTTATGGTTTTATTATCTTAAATTAACTAATATTTATTGTTAGCCTTATAACTCAATTGATAGTAATTGATATATTTTATAAAAAGACCATAGTTCAAATTTCCATTCTCTACTTACTTATTGAAATATAAATAAATAAATAAACTAATATCTAATTTTAGTATAAAACTAAGCAAATTTAGAAACCCAATGGAGCTTGGGTTACAGACCAAAAAAGTTCGTATACTCACATTAGCTATAATCACCGAGCCAAAAAAAAAAAAAAAAAACTACAATCAAAATGCAATTTCAGAATCATAGGGTTTGTTTGGTACATGTTTTCATTTTCATTTTCATTTCCTGACTTTTTTCAACTTTTCAAATTGAAATTTGAAACTTGTTTAAATTTGGTTTTTCTTTTAAAAAATTATGTTTGGCACCCTATTTTCTCACATGTTTTCAGTTCTATTTTTATTGTTATCTTACAACAGAAAGAGAGAAAAAATAGTAGTTGATATTTATCTATAACAGAGAGAGAAAAGAGTAGTTGATATTTATCTGTAAAATATTAAAAAAATATTATTATATTTATTTTATGTGTATAAAGTAAAATGAGATAAAAAACAAATAATGAAAACAGCTTATAACTGTTTTGAAAAAGGGCGTGGGATCCACGAAAAAAAAAAATCAAATTGTTTTCAAGAACAAAACTGAAATCGGTATACCAAACAAAAAAATTTTTTGATGGGACCTATGAATTCTGTTTTACAAACATGAAAACAATTTTGCAAAAATATATACCAAACAAACTCATGACCTTTTAACCAAGAAAACGTCTTTAACTTTTACAAACATATGCAAAATTTTAGAACTCAATGTTGCTTTTGGTAATAGACCAATCAAAAAGTTCGTGTTCTCACATAAACTGTAGTCAAAACACACAATTTAGAATTATAACGTTTCAACTATTAGACCTCAAAAGCAAGGGGACCTTTTGTTTTTTATAGTACAGTATTGAGTTTGGTTTTTTATAGTACAGTAGTACTAATTTGTCGTAGCATTCACATTAATTATGATCACGTGTTTTCTTAATTTTCTTGCCTATCTTAGTCTTACCAATTCTCATCAACAAAACAAAACGGAGAATAGTTTTTTCTTTTTTTCTTTTCTTTTTTGTGCCTTCAGAAGAAAGTATTTATTAATTATTGGCGTCATTTTC
This sequence comes from Fagus sylvatica, assembly GCA_907173295.1. NCBI lineage: Eukaryota > Viridiplantae > Streptophyta > Magnoliopsida > Fagales > Fagaceae > Fagus > Fagus sylvatica. The sequence goes on along the minus strand of OU015762.1, from coordinate 13,232,183 downwards.
CATCAATTATCCAGATTAATGTATTTATTAGGTTATTTATATTATAAAAAATGTGTTTATTAGGTTATAAAATAAATAGATAAAATAAGATATATCAAACCCACATTAATTATATATCTTATAGATCTAATGTTGGGAAAGAAGAGACCATTTATGATTTTTGTAAAGCACAAAGAAAAACCTAAAATAACCGAAAATACAGGCAACAAACTATCAGCTGCATGAGTATTCCAAATCCAGCAATGAGTGGTCCAAAGAAAAATGAATAAATCTTGAACCACCACTAATTTCGCAACTCATGCCACTACTTGGTGATTGGTTGAAAATAAAAGTAGAAGAAGTGGTGTACTTTATGGTATTGATTGTTAACTACTTATATTTTGACACTTTACTAAGTTATGGTAAAAGTTGTAGAACTGATTGTAATCCTAGATGGATTAAAGAAATAATTATCATTAGGATTAAAAATTTAAGCCAAATCTAAAAGAGAAAATAATATATATATATATATATATATATAAATATATATATATATATTATATATATATATATATATATATATATATATATATATATATATAATGTAAAACCGAAACTTTTTGACTTTTGGTTGACCTCATAATATTGCGCCACATAAGCTTTTGAGTTCTCACAATTTTACACCTCATTATTATTATATATATATATATATTTTTAATTGAATTTAAATTTTATTCTATAATTAAACATTCATTAGAATCTTGACATATTATATTTTCTTTAATAGAAATAATATATTATTCCATATATATAAACACAATCATAATAAATGCCTAATACTATAATATATTTTATATATAAACACAATAATAATAAATGTCTTTTAATAATTATCAATTTTCATATTTAGATAAAATATAAAAGATAATAAAAATCATAAGTTAGACTAATAATTTTTTAGATTTAATTTTAATTTATTTTCTGTGCATCGCACAGGTTTACTATTAATATATATATTTTAATAATTCGATAAATTGAAGGAGAGTCCACTCTCCTTATCTCAATGAATAAATTGTCCTTGTTAAACGTTTCGTCAACACAAGTGCCGTAATACTGATGACAAAATATAAGGTACATCCGTACACGCATGCATTTAAGCTTTATACTTTGACCTTTTTTATCTTCCTTTTTTTTTTTTTTTTTTTAACTAAAGTCAAATGCTACATAGTGAAAGAAAAATATGTACATACACTCTGAATCTGTATGCACGGAATGCGCATAGTTAATTAATCATTGAAATATATATATTTCAATGATTATATATTTTAGGAAGGATTATATATTTTTAATGGCTCAGTAAAAACGAGCTAGCTAGCCTGAAACATCTTGCTTTTTTGCAGCCTCAACTTCTAAGTAGCTTAAAGCCAATAATTGTTTCTTTTTCATAGCTTTAAAGTATGTTATTATATTATCACAAGCCCATGTCTCAAGTGGTATTTTGGGCTCTTTTTTATGTGGTATTTGATTTCAAGCAAGGGATTAGTCCCCTCTAAAATTTACTGTACCAACAAAATGTAATTAAAATTTTGATTTCCATTATATAATTCTAATAAAGTTATTTATTCAAATCAAAAAAACATTTGGAGAAGCTGACTTTTCTGCTGGAGTTGCCCAAACAAGTTTTCAATTCAATCCCAACCTATTTTGTCGGGGGGGAAAATTGTGGCGTTCGTTTTTTCCATGCACCCCTCAGTCAGACCTGTCATCCTCAAGACCTCAACAAAAGCCAAGATAAAAAGTTGACAACATTTTTTGGGTTTCTTTCGGGGCCAGAAGTCGGATTAGTAGATGGGATTGTTTGTCGACCAAAAATGGGAGCAGAACACCTTCTCGAAGTCATTTTCTTTTTCATATTACTTTTACATTTTTCTTTTTAGTTACAACTTACATCTCGTGTTTAGTAACATGAAAATTAATGGAGAACACTATTTCTGATTCATCTTTAATTTTTTTATTTTAATTTAGAAATACATCTAAAAGGGATAAAGTACAAGGGGTCACTTTTCTAGTTTAAAGTTTTGTCTTAAAAAATTAAAATAACTTAAGTTCAAGATAATTTATCTTCAATTTATATGATTAGTATTTAACTGGTCTTGAATCTTATTCACAGACAATGTGTGATGTAGCAAAGATACTAATTACTAATTAAACACTTGCAAAAAAAGAGAAATAAGAGGGATACCGATGGTGCATACTTGCCTAACTATATCTTATACTTAAGTTAGAAAATGTTTCTTCTAAGGAAATACATTTTGAGAGTTTTTGGTATTCTTTGTGTTTCTTTGTTATCACATGGAGTTTGGTTTATATTGAATCTTGATAGTACATTATTGAATCATTACCACTTTTTTAACTATAGTGATAATTATGGAGTTGACGTAACAATCGTAATTATAGACAAGAATCATGAGAGCACAATATTATTTTTAATGTTTGAGTTGTCGAGCTGATGAGTACCTGTTTGACTTTTTTGTATTTACAATTTACTCAAATTGGATTGGACTTCAGTCAATCATGCCGATTCGAGTTAAGGTTTTGAGTGGCATGCACCCTAAGTCGAGTTTGTTCTTGTTTGGCAATCCATTGTCAATCCAAAAAGCACATTTTCACATCCAAAAAGTTTTCCACTATGTTTGGTAATAGAAAAAAATCATGGAATGATACTACAATTTATCCATAGAAAAAGTTTTGCTACTTGACTATCAACTATCCATTTTCATTTCATGCTTTTGCAAAAAAGCACGTTTTGCCACTTAGTTAACAAACGCACCCATTTATATCCTGAATTGAGTGTATATCATTCCATTTGTATATATTAATACTAAAATTTACCTTTAAATTAAAAATGAAAGGTACATACAACAAATCATAGTAGATTATCTTATGTAATCCTCATATAGCCTAACATTTTAGGTAGTGTAATGTTATAGGAGAATGTAGAAAAAGGACCCCCCAAAAAAAAATCATATACTCATCAACCATAAAGAAAGTGAAGAACTAAATTAAATTGGATCAATTCAAGTGATTTGTCAAACCCCCATCGTAATCAAGTCGTAAGTAATGAGCTCTCAAGTCTCAATTAGTGAATCGTCATCCCATAAAGAAAGGTACCATTTTTCCTTTCAAAAAAGTATATTTATTAGCAAATAAATAACGACAAAATTACATTAGAATCATCAAATAAAAGTAGGTAAAATATTTCGTCCATCCAATATATTACATTCTTCTCTCACATAAAGGTAGGCCCCAATTGTGAATCTTGGCTCCACAATGATGTGAGAATGAGGAATAGTATACCGAAAGTATAAAATAATTTCTCCAATAACAGAGATTGAATCTTCTCAAGTGAAAAATCAAGAATAAAGTTTACCTTTAAACCGGTTTAGAGAACAATTCTTTCAAAACACTAATACACGTGAAAGTAATTCAAAGGCTATAAATGCATTCCTTCCTAACTAAAGCGTATGCATAGTAATTTGATTCACTATTAAGAGTTTTGTTATTCAAGCGTATGCATAGTAATTTGATTCACTATTAAGAGTTTTGTTATTCAATTGATTAACACTTTTTGGTGTTATCTAATAAAGGATATCCACAATTTAAATCCTCTCTCTCTTCCACTATCTAATTATCAAAAAGGAAAAAGTAAATTGATTGACCGCAGAAATGTTTGAAGTTCACACTACTAAAAGCAATTCATTAATATCATGCATTCAGACACAAGTGGGCTCATGGAAAAGTGAGTTCGCGAAGTATATATTGAGATTGAAGAGCTGGATAAGTACATTGACATTGAGTTCAACCGACACTTTAGCAAGGCTGGTTGCATACCTAGGGGCCATTATCAATTTACACCTTGACTTTTTGAACACTTTAGTTCCATTTTAAGGAGAGAGAGAGAGAGAGAGAGATCAGTTTCCCTTCAAAAACCTATAATACTAAGAAATTCATAAAAAATATATATATAAAAAAAATTCCTCTTGCTATTTTTCACAATTTGGATAGAAAGTAAATTGTACCATTCAAAAAGTTTGCGGTATAAATTAATAAAAAAAATATTATATGGTAACATCAGTAAGTCAAAAAATAAAACAAAAAAACTTACTGATTATAAAGGACAAATCATGGACCGGTGTGAAATTATTTAAAACGAAATCCACGTGCTAAGGAGACAGTATACGTGGAAGCATTGGCTTTATCAGGCGATTAACGTCACACCAAATTCGCATATAATCCAACCTCTGAAATCTAAAAACAGAAAGTATAACACAATTTAATAATGAATTAATTAAATAATGAACTAAAACAAAAGTTGAATTTTAAAAACATTATTAATTTATTATAACAAAGTACTCTACGGGATGAAATTACACCCACTTGCTAGAACCTTCATAGCTGAACGTGCATACCCTTTTGCTATAAAATCTTAAGCCCACCAAAGAAATTTTTTCACAATTCTTACAAACACCGAAACTCATCAAAAAATAAAAAAAATACAAACACCGACAAACTTGGAAACTCGTTTCATAAACCTAGCATGAATTCGGACTGGGCTGTTCTCGAATCGATTCGTCAGTATCTCCTTGGCGATTTCGAACCCACGATGGATTTCTTCGACAATGCTGATGATGATCATCAGGTGTTTCCTAACGTTTTTCTGACGGAGAGTTGTTGGGGTTCACTGCCGTTGAAATCATACGGAGCTCCGGTTGAAACCGTTAACGTAACGACAGCAACTATAACGACAACGGTTAAAGCTGAGCCACGAGAAGAAACGAATTCCGAAATGGTGGCGATTGAGGTCCACGCGCCGCATTATAGGGGCGTGAGAAGGAGGCCGTGGGGGAAGTACGCGTCGGAGATAAGGGACCCGAAGAAGAACGGCTCGAGGGTGTGGCTCGGGACTTACGAGACACCCGAGGACGCTGCGTTGGCTTATGATCGAGCCGCTTTTAAAATGCGTGGCTCCAAGGCTAAGCTGAATTTTCCGCACTTGATTGGCTCGAATGAAGTGGTGCCCGTTAGAGTCACCCACAAACGCCGCTCGCCTGAACCGTCGTCGGATAACGGTTCTTTGAAACCCAAGAGGAGCAGAAGCCGGAGTGGCTTGGTGGGTCAAGCTGAGTTGATAGAGGAGGCTTCAAGTGAAGCTATAGAAACATGGCAGTCATTGGATGAATGAACCAGTCACATGGTGGCCAATAGATCACCTGAGTTATGGCTTATGATATCACAATTCACAAGTTCAATGATTTAGCTTACTGTATAATTAAGGCAAAGTCTTGTAAGATAAAACTTATAAGCATTTTGATATATTTTATATGTATGTATCATATACTACTCTCTCACATGTAAGTCTCGATTTTCCATTTTGATAACAAAACCTAGAGAACTTGAACTTGATACGGCACCAAGATTCATTGGGTTCATAATCAAATTGTATTTACTACTGGTGAAGGCACCATGATCTTCCCATCAAACACCTCTTTTATAGTGATTGGGATAGTTGCGATGCTTACATAAAATTTGTGATTTCATTGTATAATAAGTAAGTAGATTAAGATATTTAGGTCAAGTAGATAATTAGGCTAGGAGTCCTTTTCTAAACCTTCTAAATCTGTTTGGATTGTGTTTGTTTTTATTGAAGCTGAACTAGTTACTAAAAATGATCTGACTGAAATTTCTTTCCATTTATAATTCGTCAGCTTTCTATTAATATCCAAAGTTGTTTCGAGATATATATAAAAAACTAAGAGCTGAATCTTAATTAGCATGTTGATGACTGCATTTGATAAACTAGCATTCCTTGGTAGAAATTTTTAATTGCACCAAAGTGATTACGTTCAGCGGTGGTCAATGATTCCTCTCATGGATTTTAAAAATTTATTGATATATTTAATTTGGTGTATTGTATAATTTCTTTACATATGTTTTAAATATGAATTTGCTGAGATTGTCTCGTTAAAAGCAAAAAATGGGATTTACTCAAAAGTTGGAATCATTCCATTCGTCAACAAATTTGGTCAAATTGATGTTTCGTCATCCGGTTGTTTCTAAGGATAATATATGCATGCGGGAATATCTTGCAATTAATATGCATGTCCTTTGCGCCTACTTTTAGGTTTAAATTTGACCCTATTGAGACAAATTGATTACATAAGACTCTGGCGTTTAGATAAAACGTGTTTTTTTTTTATTGAACTAAAAGAAAAAGTAAAGCAACCTGCATAATACGAGAAAAGCAAGGAGATTTAGGTGTAACCATGGTACGTTGATAAAATTTATGATGTAAGTTGTTCGGTAATTGGGTTCCATACTTCCATGTTTTTAAAAAAGAAAAAATTATTTGAATGCCAAATTTTCAAATAAGGTTGGCTTAATCAAAATGTTTTTTGATTTTTTTTAATCATGTTATATAGTAACACTGATCAAGCTCTGGCCATGAGAATTATGGGTTTTAATTTAAAGCGATATATAAGATAAAGCCTTATATCTAATAAAAATTATTTAAAAAAAGTCTTTTCAAATTTTTGTATAGAGTTATATTATCTTTATTTTTATAAAATATAAGAGTTTTTATAAAATTTTGGGATGAAACCTGGCACTTTCACACGTCTCGCATATACCCAAGGCCACTCCTTGGTAACACTCACAACCCATAACTCTGCATATTGATACTTCTGAATAACTAAACTTAATATATATTTATAATGAAGAAGGTTTATAAGGGTCAGTATCAATCCTCAGCTCAAAATAATATATAAACTAATAAACATACTCATTCTTTGTATTTTTGCTTAGTAAGAAGAATTTGTTAGACAAAAGAACTAAATATAGTCCGACATCTTCTTTTATAACCTAGAGTAAGAGGAGTGAGAAAATTATATATGTGTGTTTGGCAACAAATTTATTTATTTTTTATTTAACTTTTTAGTTTATCTGTTTATTTATAGGGTAAATTTCTTAAAACCTCTTTTTTTAAGGTACACTTATATTTTAACCAATTTTTAGTCAATAAATAAATAATCTATCAACAAAAAGGTACATCTAAATGCACTCAACATCTTATCGTCTTAATTAAGAGAATTAACATCAATTTATGCAGATTTATAACCAAATATATTTAAACTTTTTAAAATAAAACTTTAACTAGTCCATTACAGATATAACACTTTCATAATAATACTGAGTTAGTATATTTTTATTAGTTCTCATCTAGACCCATCACTTACATTCATTTTATCATTACTATTCATAACTTGACACCTCAGCTTTGTTGTGAAATTCTTATAAAAATGTTGTGCCTTTAGTTTTATTATTTCATATAACTCTTTCTATTTTTTTTTTCTCTCTATTATATTTAAATAATATTTCTTAATTTTGTTTATTTACAGCTACACACATTCCAAATCCAACCTTTCTTTTTCTAGATCAGCCACCTAACAGTAAGATTGGCTAACCAACGGGCAAGCTCCAGCACCCAATATTGCCAAGATCAATCGACTACCAAGCAGGCAAAGACATCAAGAATCGGTGAAAGAAAAGATAGAATTTGGGAAACATATATATGAGAGAGAGGTCAATAAAGCGATACATATATATAGCTACAATTATAAATAAATATCATTTGGTGAGCTGCAATAGCTTTATGAAAATTCAGAATTTAGCGTGAATGTGACGAGTTTGATAAAGCACGATTTTAAATTGGGTCACTTAAATTTTTGTGAAAAATACCTTTTGCATGAGCTGATGTGAAAGCACTAAAGAATGGCTTATTCCCTTTCCTGATATCGATGTTTGCCAATGGTTTTGGTGATAAACATTACAGCACAAAGCTGTTTTGTAATTAGCAGTTTGTCCAATGAAGCGGTATGTTGTTTATATATGTAAATATATCGATCATATCGTTCTCCATGGCTAAGATAATAATGTCAAGGAAATCAAATTAAACGATTTCATAACATCTAGTTAATTTTTAACATATATAGTTTCGTTGAAATAATCTCCCCAGATTTCATTGTCAAATTTTAATGATGATAAAAGTTTGTGAAAAAGTGATTACCTTGTATATATGGAACGAGAAAATCACACACATCCGAAGAATAATCAGGAACTTAAAAAACACTTTTTTTGTTGTATTTTTTTTTTCTTTTCTTTACGGTGTCTATCATCCTTCTCTCTAATTATAGCCAATACATGAACTATGAATGGAATATATGAGTTTAAGATGACTGTGAAATATACCGTATTGAATGATTACATGAAACTCACGTAATACTAGGGGTTAAAGGAAACTTGATGGAGCTAACCGGAAGGACCAGCTAGCCTTCCTAGAATTCATATTGAGCTTACATTGTGCGCCGCCTTGAATTCTAACACCAAACACGTTTTAGACCGTCAAAGTCCACCAACTCAAGGAGGGTTAAAGCTCCTGAAAATTAGCCAGTAAATTGCAAAATACATGAATTAACAGGCAACTCACATTGTGACCTGCCCCATTCAGTCTACATACATGAATTAGCAAGTAAATTGCTGAAACTTGATGGATTCACTGAATGGGACCTGCCCCATTGTGCTACTTAGGAATTCAAATTGAGCTTAGGCTGTAAATTTGTACAATCTTGACAATGAGAAAGAAGAAGAGAGAAAGCCAAATGGACAAAAAAGTTACGAAAAGAAATTAATGGGTAAGGGGCAGCCGAAATAATTAATAGGTATATAAGAGACAGCTGAAATGTGCAATGTAGCAGTCAAAAAGCAATACTGTAGTAGTTTAAAATTTGTAATCCTCGGAAAGAAAACAAAAGAAAAAGTTAAATGTTGTTTTAAAGACTGTTCTCTTTATGCTATTTGGGAAGAAACGTTATTATCCATTGGTTAAAATCATTAGGTAAAAATCAGAAGGGACAAAACTCAAAAAGAAAGACCGGTTATTATTTTTTGGAAAGGCTTAACTTTAATTGTCATATACTCTATTAAGAAAAATTTAAATTTTGGGAGGACTTTGTCCCCCAAAAGCAACATAGCTCCGCCCCTAATGTGTTGGCAGAAAAGAGTTTTGACACGTGCTGAATAATACTTGCTTCAGAAGTAAACAAGCTAAAAAGGAAAATTATGGAATAAGCGACTCAAATTAAGACAAGTATCATTCCATTAAGATATCATATAAAGGACATAACTGTCGATGACATTGGACAAATGCGAGAAGGTGTCATGTGGAACGATGTCGGTGAAGTGTTGTTTTCCATGGGATAGAAGGCACATGTCATCGAAGTAGAAGGGAAAGCAACCATGTGGTGAAAAGTTAACCATCGATAACTTCAAATATCTTAAGTATAAATAAAGGATATGTTTATCAAAAAAAAAAAAAAAAAAAGTATAAATAAAGGATACATGCTGATCTTCAACACACATCTCCAACATCGATCCAAAACACTCAAACCAGGTAAATATCTCTTGTTATGCTCTTCTTCATTCTAGATTGTTGAGATTGTTGTAAAGCTTTCATGCAAGTTATAAGTATTTTACTTGTAATTTCATTTCATGTTGGACAAGATTTGGCTACAAATAGGTTTATAATCAATTTGTTACAACCCAACTAAGTGATAAGATCATCATATATTATTTAAAGAAGTCACATGATTCATTAAATAGGTCATGTGACTAAAATACACGTAGATGATCTTATACGCTGTTACATAGTGGGTTGTAATAAGTTGGCTACAAACTGATTTGTAACCAAACTCTGTCATTTCATGTTTATGCATAATTAATTATTAGTTCCTTAGCATAGCAAGCTTTGTGGTGTTATTTTGTTTAAATTTTTTATTTCTCGATTTATTTGCAAGTTATTTCTTATCGATTAGCTCTGTTAGCATTTTAGTTTGACAGACACTCAAGTTCTTTGAGCCTTCATGTACATCTATAGTTTGTTAAGTCTCTTGAATTAGACTCATTCCATCGATAACTGTTACTTGGCATTCTCATCAGTCATCAACAATCAAAATAATTAGCTCGGCAACCTTAGCATCAATAGATAGGAAAAATCATTTTATTGAGACAATACCAATTAAACCATATTCCCTTAAACAAGAAGTCAAATCATTAGAAAATCAAAATGAGACACTTGAGAAAGGTTATTAATTAGGACAATTGATCATTATAACGATAATTGCATCGATCTTTAGACAATTAAAATCGTCTCAAACAACTGTCACTTCTTTTGATTTTAAAAGAATTGAACGCCACCTCAATTAGTAAAAAGTCTGGATGACTTGTTTGTTTGTACAAAAAAAATTGCCTTAAAAGAGTAAAGAAAACTTTGATTGGATGCTAGATATTGATATCAATGCATTAATGGGGAGTTTGGTTTACCCTAATGTGACAAATATGATGTGATTTGTTCTTTCAAAGGTGGAAGGGTTATATTGCTGTGTAAGAAGGTTGTGGTTGATTTGTCTCAAGGTAACAAAAAAGTGAACTTAAAGAATAAAGAAGAATATATATTAAGCAAAACATAATGATGTTCACATGACATAGAGGCCTTAAAAAATAAAAGAAATCATAATAGAGAGCACATGTCTTTACTGTTTATTCATCCAAAAAGAATTAGATCACAAAACTGAGAAAAACAATGAAAAAAAATTCGTATAGATGAACAGCTCATTAATGTTCCACGCGTCTTTTGCACTCCAATATCTAATACAAGTTAGTAAAGTGCAAGATTTCAGGTTTTCCCTTAAAGGAACCACATGCCTTTACTATTATTTAATGCATAATTTTGTGAATTATTTTAATTATTAATTTATGTTTATATAGGAACAACCCCCTTGTATCTAATAATTGCATACCAATAAATTAACTTACCTAGAGTATTGTGATGGATACATTACAAAACTATTCTCCAAACTTTCTAAGATTATATATATTATTGGAGCATAAATATTAAATATAGGGAAGCCAACAGAGTATCCGATTCTCTTGCTTCTAGGAATGCTAGAATGTAATTAGTGGTTAATGAAATCCTTAAGTTAATATTTAAAAACAGGTGAAATTTAAATACAGTTACTTAGGTTAGGTACATTAAGTTCTCTAATTGAATTCAAACACATAATTGCATTAACCAATGAAACACAAATAATGTTATATTTTCCAAGAATATTTAAATTTAATATATTTGAATTCAATTAGGAACCTAATGTACTTGACCTAAGGAACTGTACTAAGTTTTATCCTTAAAAACATTAAAAAAAAAAAAAGTTAATATTTAAAAAAGAAAAAAAGAAAAAGAGAAAACGCATATCCAAAGTCCCAAACAAGGGTTAGCTTAAACTAAACCAGCTTTTGAATGAATGATCAGATGATGTAAAGCATTGATGTCATCGTTAATCAAGCAACTTACCTCGCACCAAATCTGCATAAACAGCATCGAACTTAACAAAAAATCTTAAACAAATAAATACTTAAAAAATAAAAGACAAAATATAGTAGTTTATACAAATAGTCCACGTGACAAAATAACCCCCACTAGGTAGTACTTTCATAGAAGAATCAAAATAATTATTGCAGCTATTATTATAATCAAATCCCACTTCCACGTGCACAAATATCTTCGCTATAAAATCTTAAACCGTCCAAACCTAGTTCACACAGTCACCGACACAGTTGAAACTCGAAGAAACAAAATAAATAAACTTTCCAATTATAGTGGTGTTACTCTGTTACTACACGATGGATATTTCAGACTTGGCTATCCTCGAATCGATTCGACAATTTCTCCTCGGAGAATCCGAAACTACAACTGTGGCGATGAATTTCGACAATGCTGATGTGTATTCCCCGAGTTCGATTCTGACGGAGAGTACTACTTGGGGTTTTCCGCCGTTAAAAGTGGACAACATTAACTTTGGATGGGTTCCATCGAATGACGAAGTCGACGTAACGGCAACAAGGGCTGTCGCCGTTAAATCGGAGCCACGAGAAACAAACGAAGTGGCGGCGGCGGCGAGTGAGGCACACGCGCCTCATTACAGGGGCGTGAGAAGGAGGCCGTGGGGAAAGTACGCGGCGGAGATAAGGGACCCAAAGAAGAACGGCTCGAGAGTGTGGCTCGGGACTTACGAGACACCCGAGGACGCTGCGTTGGCTTATGATCGAGCCGCTTTTAAAATGCGTGGATCCAAGGCTAAGCTGAATTTTCCGCACTTGATTGGCTCGAATGAAGTGGTGCCAATTAGAGTCACCCACAAACGCCGCTCGCCTGAACCGTCATCGCCGTCGTCAGATAACGGTTCTTCCAAGTCCAAGAGGAGTAGGAGCCAAAGTGGGTCAGTGGGTCAAGCCGAGGAGGTTTCAAGTGATCAGACTATAGACACTTGGCAGTCAGTGGTTAATGATGACTCAGTCACATGGTGGCCTATAGATCATCACCTGAGTTATGATATCACAACAAATTCAATATTTTAAGTTTTAAAATTGTACTCACTACCACTGAAGTTAAGGCACAATTGAATTGTCTTCCCCATTAGCAATTAAGTAACAATCTTTTGTCGTTAACATCATCATCATCCTGACTGAAATGAATAATTAAGCAAAAGTAGTTAAGCTTTTATTTCCTTATGGAGAGACAAGAGAATATTGTAATTGAATTGTAATACTTTTTTCTAAGTTCATTACTTGTTTCTTAGGGAAATTAAATTTATGTGGCATTCTATCCAAGCCACCACCACCACCCTTCCTCTCTCTTGTTTTCCGCAGTCCACCTCTCTCCTCCACTCCGATTTGGTGTTGGTAGGCCTCGCCTGGAGTCCATGGGTGGCTCGCAACTCTGGCGTCCTCCCACTTCTTTGTTGACAAACTTGTAACTTCCAGTTGGCAGTGAGATTTCTAGTGGCCGTGGATGCTCAGTAGGCAGCGGGTTTGGGCTCTCTAAGTGACTTAGGGGTAGATTTATCAAAACTCCTCTTTTTGGAGAGCCCCATTACCCGAATCGCATGACATCTCTTGCCATGGATAATCTTATTCTACTTCCCTATTGTTGTTGGTTGCTCGGATGGGATCAAGGCTCCAAGCCTTTTGTCGTTTCGGACATCTACAGTTGCAGTTGCTCTTGCTATTTATTGGATTGTTGACAAGTTATGTTGCTTTTGTGTTGTTTTTGTTGTGTGTTGTGGTTAGTTTATTTGTGTTTCTTTCTTTTCTTGTTGTTGTATTTTCTTTGTACTGTTTAGCCGCCCTTGTTATAAGGTCCTGTGCCATAACGTATGTCATTGTTACTACCCTCTTTGTAGGGACTTTTGCCGCCTTCATTGTAGGGTTCTGGACTTTACTGTGTAATCTTTTTGGTTGTCAATGAAGTCATTTTTATTCAACAAAAAAAAAAATTCCCTTACCAACCATTTAACTCTAAGTATGAGAGAAATTTATGATTTCTCTACAACTATCATGCTAAGAACAACTCCAGCAGCCTCTTTATTTTTTTCTCCACATGTGAAGATAAAAAGCCACTCTCTACCTATTTAACTAGTCTCATCTCCCAACAGACTCTTTATTTATTTCTCCACATTACTTTTATATTATTTTTTTCTCTCTCCAAAATTAATAGAATTATTATTTTTTCTCACAGCAACCATCACCTACACAGTCACCACCACAGCAACCACCACCACACACAATCCCCACCACAACTCTAACTTCAGCAACCATATCAAATCCACACAAAGCCAAACCCACACAGTAACACCACACACAATCACCACCACAACTCCAACTCCGACAACCATATCAAACACACACAAACCTAAATCTACACAGTAACACCACACACAATCACCACCACAACTCCAACTCCGACAACCATATCAAACCCACACAAACCCAACTCCACAATTTCTGCACAAAAAATCACAAAAATAATCCCCAAAAATTTCACAACAACCCAGAAGAGCAAAAGTTGTCCCTTTGGCGAGATCAGCGCCCCACCATGGGCCGAGATAAGTGCTTTACCCCAGGCCGAGATCGGCGCAAAAACGGCTCCACCCCAGGTCGAGATTGGCGCTCCACCATAGGCCAAGATCGGTGCAAAAACGGCTCCACCCCAGGCCGAGAACAGTGCTCAAAATGGGTATCGGTTGGGTTTTGATGAAATGGCCAAGAAATAGGTTTATGGAGATGGGTTTTTTTCAGAGGGAGATGGAAATGGAGATGGGATGAAGAGTTGAGCAACTAGTTGGGAGAGGAAGCCAAGAGCAAGCTGCTGAGAAATTATCATAAAGGAGAGAGGAGAGAGGGTTGGAGAAAAGCTGAAAAGGGGAAAGAGAGGAGATCGGTTGAAAAAGAAGGAAAAAATAAAAAAAGGGGCATATAAGATTTTTTAAGAGGATGAAGAGCTACAGTAGCTCTTCCTTTGTGAAGAGTTACTATAGCATTTAGAAAATATAAAGTTCAAATAGAGAAGCTGTTGGAACATCATTTTTATAGTTTGGCTCTCCATATTCCCAATACAATAAGTTAGATTTTAATAATTTATAGGGAAAATTGCATTTTCCCCCCTTTATCTATGGGTCTATTTCAATCTCCCCCTTTATCTATTAAAATGAGCAATGTCCTCCTCTATCTATTGAAAATGTACAAGTTACCCCGAACCATTTATTTTTCTGATAAATCCAAACAGAACTTAAGAGAAATGTCCAAAATACCCCCATTAAAACTCATTTAACACAACCCACTCAACTCCAACCCAATCTCTCTTTTAACCCGGATTCAATTTTACAAAATAACCTTTAATTTTACAAAATAACCTTTAATTAGGCTTTCGGGTTATGAATGGTATCAGTATCACCTTGGAAGACTGCATGTGTAATCTAAATGGTACATTTGTACTTATGAATTATCACTTCCCATAGGCCATAACATGATTAATTGGGTTCAGGTTGTTCAATCTTCAATGTATAAATAAAGGACAACGCATTCATTCAAAGCTGGCCATTGTTAATTGATAGCTTTTTGTGGATATTGAAGAAACACCAAGCGTTGAGATCCAAACGCAATAAATTATCTGAAATGACTTCTCAACAAAATTTGGACAATTCATGCAAGTGGATTTTAATTTTATTAAGAATTTCATGGTTCCACATTCTGAAGTGATTAATTCCTTCCTAAACATAATTACAGTAATTCTAATAATAATAAAAAAAATCAATTTTGTCTTTTTTAACCCGAATCTAATTTGGGTTAAAAGGGAGATTGGGTTGGAGTTGGGTGGGTTGTGTTAAATGAGTTTTAATGGGGGTATTTTGGACATTTCTCCTATGTTTTGTTTGGATTTAGCAAAAAAATAACAGTTCGGGGTACTTTGCACATTTATAATAGATAGAGGGGGACATTGCTCATTTTAATAGATAAAGGGGGAGATTGAAATAGACTCATAGATAAAGGGGGAAAGTGCAATTTGCCCTAATTTATATATGTTACTTGGAGTAACATATACGTTTCATGTTTTCAAAGAAGAGGAAAATCATCCGAGCTGAGTGTCAGATTTTCAAATAAGGTGGGCAATAATGCATTATTTTACAAAATCATCAAAAATGTTATAATTGCTTTAATCAAGTTATGTACTGTACTCGTACCTCGTGGTGTTGGCACTTCATCATGTATTTCACTTTACATTCGCATTTGGGTCAATCAATTCATGAACTGACCATATACACTTGTTGTTTACTTCCTTCTAGTATGTCAAAAATATGGTAACAAATTAACTTGACAATAAAACACAACAATCATGACTTCTTTATGATTTATTGTTGTCAATTGTAACGACAAAAACCAATGATGCTTTCCCATCATTCTTCTTCTTTTGGTTATAACAAGTGAGGGAGTGGTTGGATTCAAAGTTCTACTCATGGGTAGAACTAGACAATACTAATTAATGAGTCACAAAAATTATGGCCACCTTTCCACGTTTACAGTTATTGATGTTATTATGGTAGAAAATTATTAGATATTTTCAGAATACAACAACGTGATATTCTCTCATTTCACATGAATAATAGATTTTACCATAAATTTAATTGGTAAAACCTACTATTATATGAAAAGATTTCGCTGTACTCCCAAGTACTAAATAATTACTTTATTATAGTAGTGCATAATAGTATTGACAATATTAAATGATATTCGGATGCATTATGTATGCATAATAAACGGATGTAGGAAAATAAGCAATTGAGACACATTGGGAGTATCCTCTCCATTTCAAATGAAATGGAGAGTCTCTATTTCATGGTCTAGATTTTATTTCACAAATCTAACGGTGTACAGAGTATTTTATCATTTAAAATTTTAAGTGACGTGGCACTCTGTATATTGTTAGATCTGAGATATTTAATTTAGACCATGAAATGAAGACTCTCCATTTCATTTGAAATGGAGAGGATCCTATTCCTCTAATTAAGATGTTTTTGATAAAGTTCGAGGATAACTCGTTTTAGATAATTACTCCTTCTTCTTCTTCTTCTTTTTCAATTGTTTTTCTCAGCAATTTTTTTTTTTTTTTTTAGAATTATTCAAAGATAAAGAAATTGAAAGAAATATACATATATATGTTTGAAGATTTTTTTTTTCTTTCTTTTTGTGTGCAAGACATACACGGGGCCTCATCTACTTTGCCGGTAGTGTAAGTGATCTGGGAAAGGAGCAACAAATATAAAGGAACATGAATTTCACATGTTATTCCAATTTCCAATCAACTTTACTAATTTTATTTATATATCAATATCGACCCCATGTGAATTGATTGAAGAAATGGTCAAACATTGTCCTCATTATCTGAAACATCGCAGCATCCCTTTTTTGTTTGATAGAAGTTAGAAGGTAACATCTCTCTAACACGTACATTATGAAAACCAGCTGGTTCAGCTCTGACCACTACATGATGTCCATATTCCGTACTTAATATTCCGTCAATAATATAATCCTGAGTATATATCCAGAAGAAAAAATGAAAGTAACATTTACAATGTTTATCATCGCTTTTTGTTGACCACTGTTTATTTTCTTGACCACCATATGTTTAATTAAGACTTTATTCTCTTAACATTTACATTATGGGCAACCAAAATTAATTTAGAAGGTACGAGAGATTGGCAAAAAAATAATTTAGATGGCACGAGTCAAGCTCTCAAAGTTCTCACACTATGAAAATGTTAATTTGGCCACTTGGGTATTCGGTTCAGTGGTAATCCTCCTTTCCAAAAAGTCTCCATCTATGAGAACGTGGGTTCAATCCCTGAGATCTTCAAAATATACGTATGTGTGAGTTTATAATTTTGGAAGTTTCTATCATATATATATATATATATTACTAGTTTCTCCCTTTCAATCTCTAGCATCTAGTTAATTTTCTTTTACCAATAATAATATTTCAATACATAATCTCTCAAAATCATGGCGAACCCAACCTTATTGAGGGTCCCAGCCATGATTAATATCAAGTGAGATTTTGTTCCTCTAGGTTTTCTTTTTATGTCACTGTTCCCTCTAGGTTTTCTTTACTTAAAGTAGTATGCTGTTTTATATATAATAACCACACATGAAATTGTTCTCAACTCAACGGATAAGATAATAATAAATTAATTAATAATGGAGAATGTGTCACATAATAATGTTGAAATAAACTATATAATAACGTGGCCTGGTACCAGATCTATATCACTCCTTCCAATAAAAGAATAAGGAAATAAATATTTAAAACCAATCAACAAAAAATATTCCTGACATATAAAACACATGCCTAAAATCATCGTTGTCAGTGAAAAACGAATCTTCATGGAAATGCAACAACAATTACATATATAATATATTCAAATTAATTTGAAACCTATATATACATAGTTTGTCACAAACAGTTTTTAAAAAACAGATTAAAGATGTTTGGAGAAACAACTACCTCTGAATCCGACTACGCTCTTCTAGAGCCAAATACTACGTCGTTTTCCACAAAAGCTTACCATAATGAGCCATTGTATTGTAGGACTTCGAGCTTTAGTAATCTCTTTTTAACGGAGACCTGGGGTGACTTGCCGTTAAAGGTGGATGACACGGAGGACATGGTGGTTTACGGTGCTTTACGTGACGCTGTTAACGTTGGATGGGTTCCGTTACCTGATCAGTCTAATATAACAACAACAACGTTAACAACAACGACGAAGACGAAGAATAATAATAAGGCTGTTGAGGTGGCGAGTGAGGCGCACGCGCCGAGAAGCGGGACGAATTTCAGGGGAGTGAGGAGGAGGCCGTGGGGGAAGTACGCGGCGGAGATAAGGGATCCGGCAAAGAACGGAGCGAGGGCATGGCTTGGGACTTACGAGACGGCTGAGGGTGCGGCTTTGGCTTATGACAAAGCGGCTTTCAAGATGCGTGGCTCAAAAGCAAAGCTGAATTTTCCTCATTTGATTGGGACGGTATCGTATGAGTGTGAGCCAGTCAGGGTGGCTCATAAACGCGGCTCGCCGGAGACTTTGTCTATGACTATGAAGCCTGAGACGAAGAAGAATAGGTTTGGGTCGGTGGCTGAAGCTGGTTCTGATGACGTGGAGACTATGTTGGATGTGTTTGAACTTCGAAGTATGCTTGGTAACACTTGGCCGTCTGTTATTGGTTAAGGAATTGTACTTTTTATTTCCTCCTTCCTAATTATGAGAAATATTAGTATAACTTTGGGGCTTTCTCATGATTGTCCCCTAAAGTTTATAGATGAATGAATATTAAATAATTCATTTATGGACTGTAATACTTTAAAAGTAAAAATAAAAGTGTATTCATTCATGGTCCTTTATTTTGTATGAACAAATATAAAGTGATTGTATCATTTTATTTTTTACTTATATATAATTTGATATTTTAGAAAAAAAAAAAAAAAAGAAAGTAAAAAACAAAATCATTTGTTAATTTATCAAATACACCATAACTTGTACCTATTTATGCCTAAAAATAAATAGCCACTTCTGCATGGGATTATTGTCTTAATTGTAAATGTAAATTAAGATGAATAGTTTCTTGGCAATTCAAATAATGTCGGGAACTTGCAAATTTTAAAAGAAGATGTCATGAAAAAAGAAGGGCATACACATATTATTTGAATCAACATATTTTAGCTTGTTTTACCAAAAACAAAACATCTTTTAGCTTGTACAAGTAGGGATTTAGATCCTCTAAAGTTCTTAGGGTACTCTACAAGATAGAATTATTTAAATCTCCACCTCTTATTTTAAATAAACCTTAGTAGTAGTGTAGAAACTAGTTTGAGAATTGTAACTGATTGATCGAGTGAGAATTCTTGCCTGTTGTACTATTCAAGCTATATTGATTCAAGCAAGTTTTTCATTCTATCAACCGTGAAATTTCTTTACTTGTCATTCTATCAAACCAAATAGTCTTAGCCTTAACCTTAGGAGTAGTGTAGAACCTAGTTTGAGAATTGTTGAATGATGGAAGGAGGATTTTCCCGGTTGTACCATTCAAGCTATATTGAATCATTGATGCAAGTAAGTTTTTGATCATTCTATCAAGTGAGAAATTTCTTTACTTGTAACTTTACTGTATTGTTAAAATATTATAATGTCTTCTTAATTAAGATAATTTCAAACCCATTAAAATCATAAATCATAAATCACAAATTGAGTAAACAATTCCCGATAGGTCACTTGTATACAAAATACCTTTTAATCATTTTGAAAGTCAGTTTTTTGGATGGTGGTGGAATAATTTCACATAAGAAGAGTTATAAAAGCTTTTGATTTCAAAAATTAACTATCAAGCCATATAGTAGACCTTAGTTAGAGAATTTTTCGAAGTCATGGACAATTAGCATTTATGCTTTGATTTAGAAAATACTTAATTATAGGCTTAGAATATTGGATTGTTTAAGTTTATAACTAATTTATAAAATATCAAATTTTTATATTTGATTACGAGGTTATGAATATGATTTTTGAAAGTTCATAAATGAAAATTAATATGTCTAATTAACTCAAATAATATAATTTTAACTATAATTTATTTATTAATTATTAGCTTAGATTTGTAACCGGATTTAAAAAATAAAAAAATTAAAAAAAAAGGTCGTAATTGATGTTGTTTGATATGAGGAAAAAATAAGTTGATCAAGTAACTCTTGAAAAAGCTCTCTAACTTGTTACAAAAACAAAGAATAAAAAATAAAAACCAATCTTAACATGTAATCTAACTTAAACATGAACGTAAACTTAGCTCGTGTTTAAAATAAAAAGAAATAAATCAATCCTAAACCTTTAATACTTGACTCAATTTTGCTCAATAATTTTCTCTCTAGTTGGAAGTCATATAACTCTAAATTGATATCATGCATAATTTCTTGGAATTTTAACTTTAAAATTAATAGCCTATAATATAATACAAAAGGAATTCCATCATGGTTGGGCTGTGTAAATTAAGAAGGTGGAGGCTCCATGCTAGATTTTTTTTTTGGTCGGTCATTGTTTCTAGTCCCATAAGCATGTGAAAAAGGTGGAAAAAAGAGACAGTCAAAGAACATTCATATATTCTTCATTCGTAATTAGCCAAGATATTGGAACGACTAAACAAAGATTTGACATTCTTTTACTTTAATTTGGTCTTTCTGTAAATGTGTTTCTTTATAAACCCTCAAAGAATTCACAAGTTAAAATTTAAGAACTATATATTAACGATTATATCCACACAAAAAGGTAAAAAAAAAATGAGGTCGTTACTCTTTAAAGTAATGATTTAGTGATTTATTAAATTCACTATTTCCTTTACCTTAAACTTTTTTATTGAGTGAAAGTTTATCACTTATAATTATCAAAGATGTAATAATCAATTGAAAGTATTTTCATATAATTGAGGCAGGTAATTTAAGGGTCCCAAAAAAGATTAAAAAACTTTTATTATGATCCAATTATTTTGAGTTTGAGAGAGGGGGTTCGGGGTTCTTTCTGACTGTTGCATCGTCAAAGAAGGCGGGACTTGATCACAAAAAAATAAAAATATAAAGAACTTCATTTTTAAGGAGATAGGTACCTAGCTATTCTATTCCTTTATTCTTTTCCCTTCAAAGTTCAAAGTTCAAAATATCAATTTCAATAAAAAATATATAGGAAATTTGTACATAAGGGATTCCATGACATATTAGAATTAGACAATTGTTTAGAGCGAGACATCAGAGTGATCAGCGAGAGAAATGGTTAGGAAGAATTGATGCAAGTAATTAACGATAATGCAATTCTATCGGATAGTGCCATGCATAAAACATAATAATTAAATCTCTTTGTGGGCCAATGAAAAAAGAAAGGCCATAAATCATGTTATTCTTTGTGGCCATGCATAAAACATAATTAAAAATAAATAAATCTCTTTGTGGGTCACATGAAAAAGAAAGGCCATGAAAATCACATGTTATTCTAAAGTTTTACTAGTAAAATATGCCACCAAAAGGTTGATAATAAAAATTGGTCAAAAAAGGTCCGTGGATTCTAAAACATGGCAGGAGTATGATCATGGTCTTGGCCTCGTGGCTCTCGTCCCTCTTTCCTTAAGCAATAAAAAGATTAATTTGCTCAGTTAATTTAAGCTCCTAACTTTCGTCATTGCTATCTTGATTAATAAAATTTTAGTTCACTTTGGTTTTGGTACGCACCAAATGACCAAAACCAAATTTTAGTTCATGAACTATGACGGAATAAGTATAAAAATCCATAACCTTCAAAAGGTGCTTATGACGGATGAAATATTACATTATAAAATCACTATTTTTTTTTCCCGTCACCAGAAAATCTAGAACCAATATATAATGTCTCTGACATTTCATTGGCTTAGAAATACAAAAATATTCAACTTTAAAAAATTAGCGTCAACGGCTTATTTGGTAATGTTTTCGTTTTAGGTTTTTAATTCTACTTTTTTTAAGTTTTGAAGATGGAACTTGAAACCTAATTTGAAATTGAAAATGAAACAAATTTTTTGTTTGATCATAGTTTTCGTTTTGGGTTTTGAAACATAATTTAAAAAAATAAAATAAAAATTATGTTTAATACGTAGTTTTTATTTTATATTTTTTATTGCAATTGATAATATTGTAGGGGATTACACCCTTTCTTCCTAAACCCACCAATCTCCTTCTCTTTCTCATCAATCCTATCCCTCAATCGCTGCAAACCATCCCCACTGACTTGCATCTTGGTACATTGTGCAGCAATAACTAGCCAATGACAATCACAGACCAATGCAACCACCCCAAATGCCGAATGATCATTAAGGCCATGGATGCCTATATTTAATTTGTATTCATCACTGAAGGGAGTCTTCCATTTTGTAGTACTTGCCACCGCCCCTAATTACATTGTTCTTATCCGAGATGCTAATTCTATGAATTCCAAAAAAAAGCCTTTTGACAAATATTATAAGTCTGCTTACGTAAATAATAAAATCAAGAATTATTCATGCTTTCTGTTTAATTATCAGGAGAATTTGAATGTTTACAGAGATTGGCCTAGGCTTCTCCATATCTCCCAATCATACTTATAATAATAATAATAATAAAAAATTAACAATTAAATCATTTAGTTAATATATTTTTTTTTAAAAGGACTAATTTCACTTGTACTTTTTCTTTGAAATTTTGTTTTATTTGAAAATGAGAATCATAAAAGCATGGACCATGGCCCTCACCAAGGCATGTGACATTTGAATGTAGACTTTTTCATATAAATGGACTAACTAGGTCTCAAGTCTTCCACTCAAATAGGAAAAAAAGAAAACGTGGAGGTCACATTCCTTGCCTTTACCAAAAGTGATTAGAAATTTCAAAGCCAAGTACTGTTGATCTGCAATGATTAATTAAAAACTGTTAACCATTTAGATAATAATTTAAGGACAAGGTTTGGCTACAAACTAATTAAAAAATGGAGCACGTTAACCATTCAGATAATAATTTAAGGACAAGGTTTGGCTACTGTAGTGGGTAATTTTTAGAGCTACAATTAATTTCTTAAAATAGTAAGAAGTACTTTTGTCAGACTTTCCAAAAAAAATGATTGATTTTGACTTTATATTACATTATGCATCGTATTCTGTTCTCCTCTTCTGATGTAGGACAGTTTTTTACATTTATATGAAAAGTACAAGACTTTTACAAAGAAGTACAATGTTCTATTTTGTCCTCATTATTTTTTATGGATCATCCCAACTTCTGATATGGGCTTGGGCCGAGCTTTATGTCTCAACCTCTGGTATGAGCTTGGGCTGAGCTTTATGTCTCAACCTCTGGTACGGGCTTGGGCCGAGCTTTCTGCCTCAACCTCTGGTATGGGCTTGGACCGAGCTTTATCTCAACCTCTTTTACAAAAAGGAATGGGCCAACCTTTTTGTGGGCTTATTTCATATTTTAATTTCCCCACCTCTAGCTACAAACTAATTAAAAAATGGAGCATGTTAACCATTCAAATAATAATTTAAGGACTAGGTTTGGCTACAAACCAGTTTATAGCCGGTTTGCTACAACCCACTACGTGGCAACTTATAAGACCATTCACATATATTATTTAAAGAAATTACATGACTTATTAAATAGGTGATGTGACTAAAGTACACGTAAATGATCTTATTAGTTGCCACGTAGTGAGTTGTAATAAGTTGGCTACAAATCAGTTTGTAGCCAAACTCTGTCCATAATTAAAAAAAAAAGAAAAAAGGGTTCTCAAGGTACATTTAGATCTCTCTCTGTCAAAATAAAACCCCATGAAATTCTCTGTGATAAAATTCAACCAAAAAAAAAATAAAAAATAAAAATTTGAAGTTAAGTATATAATTTAGGACTACGAAAATTCTGTCTTCCTACAAAAGAAAGTTCAACAATAAAAAGGATGTGAAAATGTTTGCATTTCATAATGTCAATTATTATTTTTTTGAGTAAATTTCACCAACTTCACTTGAGGTTTTATAAAATGATACTCTCTCAAAACGTTTCATAAAATGATACTCTCTTTTAAGGTTTGTATAAATGCAAACATTAGGTTTTCACTAATGGAGTATTTTTCTTTTTTCTTTTTTAAAATCCTATTAATTTATATATACCTGCATGTGAGTATTATTCATCCACAAACCTCAAGAAATGGGAAATGTCATTTAGTCAATAATTTAGGTAGAATTTTTTATTATTAAAAAAATGGAATATTTCATTACTAGGAAAAATGAAAAGAAAAAATCCATGTTTCAACTGATCAAGCCAATTAAATTTAAGGCAAAATTTAGATACAGTACCTTATGTTCAGTTGCTTAGGTTCCTCATCTAAAAATTGGACGTGTGGCTAATTAAAGCAAACAACCAAACGGCGTTAAATAAATTAACCTTCTCTCCACGTTTATCTCTCTCATCTCAGTACTCATTTTGTCTCTCTCATCTGTACTTGTTCTCTCTCTCATCTCAAACAAACACAAATTTTCAAAGAACTTTCTCCTCTTCCAACAAAATCATCTTTTTTGCTGGATTCATTAGTTTTAGTATTCCTGATTTTCGTCTTGTTTTAAGCTACAAAAAATTTCAATTTTTTTTTTTTTGGAGTTTGGAAACCATTTTTTTGATCAATAGTTATTTACATGTGGGCTTATCAATCCCATGTTCTTGATATGCATAAGAGTGGTTTATTTTGTGAGACAAAGCAAGGGGGTTTCATTTGACAAGAATTTCTATTTCTTAATGTACTACCGGAATATTCTATAATTTTTAGCAAATATATGCAATTAATGCTTATAAAACATAGTACTCCTTGACTGATTTCCACTTCATGAGTTATATCCCTAACCGAGTATACTATCCTTTGAAGTTGAACCACCATTTGTTTTTAGTAATAGGAGTTGCAATGACACTTTGTCCACGAGATCATCATTTAGGATTCAATTTATTTTATCACATTTTCACTATACAGAGTAATACCTCATGTAGCATATTCATTGTTCCAAACGCGCGCGCGTACATCAAGGCTCTTGTAGCATATCAATGTGTAAGCTAGAGTAAAATTGTAGTTTCATACATATATCAAGGCTGTTGTGGATGCTTAACCTACGCTAGTAAAATATTCATTGTTCCAAACGTACAACTGCTCCACTCTCAAAAATGTGCATATGCATATATATATATTAAACAAGCAAACAAATAACAAAATATGTACTCCCAAGTCCCATCTAGTACATGTGATAAATAGACATCAAGAAGGAAAGTTCGAGGCAAAATCAAAGAGTAAGCAATAATAACAAGCAAACAAATGGCATCAAATAGTGGAAAAACTTCAATATTCCAAGTTTCCAAACTCTCTCTCTCTCTCTCTCTCTATTATATATATATATAAATAATAAATCTCTTTATTTAAAATGGATTCATTTTAATGTTTAAATTAAATAATATTATAAATCTAAAGATATTTTTTTTTATAGCATTATTTTATAACAATTGTCAAAATAAATTAAATAAATTGTTGATCTTACTATATATTTAGTCATCAAGAGAATGTAAGTTATGTAACCCAGTGTCAATGGCCATCCGGTTCTTTCATTATTTCGGTTTATTTGGGGACTGCCATATAACCCATTTTGTTATTTTCACTCTTTATTTTATTGCTTCTGTTCAACATTCTCTTGCCTATATGACACAGGAAGTGTGGAAGCAAAAATTTTGGATGTTGATTTAATTAGCGAACTCCTAAGAATATGATAGTCTTGTAGAATTTGGAGAATATTTGGACTACCTAATCTTCAATTTGAAAAATAAAATTAAAAAAAATGATCTTATTTTAGCTAAACCTGTTTTGATCTTCCGGGTGATTTTATGTGTGCTTAAATGGCACTATACATTGCAAAAGCAAACGTTTGTTAGGGTTTATTACCCAGCTTATTTTCTCCCGTTTATATAGGTGTAATTTTTTAAAATCTTACATTTTTTCTTAAGTACAACTATTAAAGTAAATAATAGGGCTGTGCTCAAGAAAAAAAAAATTTAAGTAAATTTTTCACAATCCCAAACGAATTTTAATTAGTATGTCATAGATTTTAATGAATTCAATGCAATGCTATAGGTATATATATATATATAAATGAAAATTATAAAGTATTTAATAATTATATTATTTTTTTCTTCAAATTAAAATTAATAAACGAATCCATGTTACAAGAAGCCAAAAGGTAGTAGTCCAAAGTCAAAAGTTTCAAAGTAGCAATCAATTACTAGTTAGAAGTGGCCAAAGTTTTGGTAAGTGGAACATGGGAGACATCACATTTTTCCATTTATCAAAAAAAAAATATTGCATAGTACTGTAGTAGGATGTATTTTTATAGATAGCGAAGAGACAAGTATACTGTATACCAGTCTTGTTTGGGAAAGAGACGGAATTTGAAAAAAAAGCAGAATTTGAAAAAAAAAAAGCCAGAATTTGGAAAGAGGAAATTGTCAATTCTTTGTTTGGGAAAATAAATGAGCAAATTTCAAATTTGCGGGTGGAATTATAGCCGGAATTTTGTTATTTTCACTCTTTATTTTATTGCTTCAACTGTTCAACATTCTCTTGCCTAAATGACACAGGAAGTGTGGAAGCAAAAATTTTGGATGTTGATTTAATTAGCGAACTCCTAAGAATATGATAGTCTTGTAGAATTTGGAGAATATTTGGACTACCTAATCTTCAATTTGAAAAATAAAATTAAAAAAAATGATCTTATTTTAGCTAAACCTGTTTTGATCTTCCTGGTGATTTTATGTGTGCTTAAATGGCACTATACATTGCAAAAGCAAACGTTTGTTAGGGTTTATTACCCAGCTTATTTTCTCCCGTTTATATAGGTGTAATTTTTTAAAATCTTACATTTTTTCTTAAGTACAACTATTAAAGTAAATAATAGGGCTGTGCTCAAGAAAAAAAAAAATTTTTAAGTAAATTTTTCACAATCCCAAACGAATTTTAATTAGTATGGTCTCATAGATTTTATCATTGAATTCAATGTACAATGCTATAGGTATATATATATATATATATAAATGAAAATTATAAAGTATTTAATAATTATATTATTTTTTTCTTCAAATTAAAATTAATAAACAGGAATCCATGTTTTACAAGAAGCCAAAAGGTAGTAGTCCAAAGTCAAAAGTTTCAAAGTAGGAATCAATTACTAGTTAGAAGTGGCCAAAGTTTTGGTAAGTGGAACATGGGAGACATCACAATTTTCCATTTATCAAAAAAAAAAAATTGCATAGTACTGTAGTAGGATGTATTTTTATAGATAGCGAAGAGACAAGTCACAAGTATACTGTATACTAGTCTTGTTTGGGAAAGAGACGGAATTTGAAAAAAAAAAGCCAGAATTTGGAAAGAGGAAATTGTCAATTCTTTGTTTGGGAAAATAAATGAGCAAATTTCAAATTTGCGGGTGGAATTATAGCCGGAATTTGAGGGTCCTAAATGATGGCTTCAAATCCCATCTGAATAGATGTCATTTCACAATTCCAAGAAGCTAGGCAAGAATGACCCCTTTTTTTTTTAATCTTCGAAAAAGCGATCACTTTAGGATTCATTCATTAAAATAGGATTAGAGATTACAAACCAGTGTGAATCAATACATAGAAGCAACAAAAAAAAAAAAAAAATTCACAAGAGAAACCGACTCAGGAACAAAATGAGACTTAAAAACAGCCGCCCTTCTCTTGTCCTTATGCAGAATCTCTCAATAGTTGCGCTTCTATGAAGGTTGGAGTGGTTCCAATCCAGTCATGGCATTGGCCTATCTCCCAAGCAAAATAGGCTAGCAGGTGGGCTACCTTGCACTTATATACCTATTACAACACTAGTACACTCAAAAAATTAGTCCAAGTTACTGTTTTTTTTTCTTCCCCTCTCTGCAAAAGGATTCCAAAAACCACCCAAACCCAAATAGATTTTTTTGCTTTGCTGGAAAAAACCCAAATAGATCTGTCTATAAATCAATACTTCTTAGTTTTTTGTCTTGATCTCTTTATTAGAGAGTGCAGCCGCAGAAGAGGCAGAGCATTGAGCTGAAGGCGACAGACTCCAATGCCACAATCAGCCCCCAAACGACATAGTCCATGATTCCCGACAACGTCCCTTAATAAGGACTATGATTTATATTTGTTGGTTGTAGTGGGCTTGTGGTGATGGTGGTTGGAGGAACGTAAACTGTACCAAACTAGAAGAGCTGACCAGAAGATTGAATCCGAATGCTGTTGATGTTCGTCCGAACAGAATTCCCGTCTCATGTAACATGAAACAGCAATGCAGCAAGAACAAATCGTTAGAACCTTGGTCAACCCAGTGGGGGTTGGCCTTTTGCTCTCCGATACTTTAATAAGTTTTCTGGATAAAAATAGGATTAAAAACATAACCTCAGGACAATCTTAATTCAGGGTATATGAGCACGCCCCTTTTAAAACTTTGATACTCCTTCTATTTATATCCCTTTCTTTCTTGAGATATTTCATGATATTTACCAAACCCCCTTCCCAATGATTTCCACCTCTGTCAGAAATCAGAGATATTTAAGCTTCCTAATTAAGTTTACCTCTCCTCCAACGTGGGTTCTGCCACACTTTCTGGGTTATTGTCATCATTAACAATTAATGCCGGTTCTGAATCAGAGCATAAGACGTGCTCAACACTTCTTTGATAAGATATTTTATACATTTATGGGGTTTAAAGCAGAAGTCAGTTCAAGATCTGCCAGTTGGGAGTTAACTCAGGTGGTATATTTAATGATCCCTGCCCAGATATCTTAAACAATTAATGCTGGGCTCCAAAGTAATCATGGTTTATTTCGGGTTGGTCGAACTAAAATTCAGTCAACTAATACCGAACAGAAATTTCATGTCCAACTGGTTGTACGACTCAATCTGATTATATCTGAACAGGAGGTATAATTCGGTTATGTCCGAACAGATAATGTTGCTTGGTTATATCCGAACTACGGATGACGTGTTTTCGTTATTTACTTACCCTCTAGTTTTGAAGTAATTATCTCCAAGTTACTTTCCCTTCAATTACCCCCCTACTCTGATCCTTTCAGTCTTTTCGGAAGGGCCAGAGCAGAGCACGCGTCCCAAAAACTTTCGCGCCAGACATTAAATAAATAAATAAATTAAATTCTACATATCATTTAAAAACCGGCGGTTTTTAATTCCTCAGGGTGGAAACGAAAGGTCTTCGACGGATTTGGGGGGAAACGTTCGAGCTTTTCGAGGGAGGGTTTATAACCTGACAACGTTTGGGTTTTTTTATTTCACCCCTTCTCTCCTTACTTTCGAATCTTATCCCTCTGCGCCTACAGAAGCCAAAAGAACCAGAGCGCCCAGCACTCTCATACCCAGTAAGTTTCCTCCCCTTCTCCCTTTAGATTCCTCTTATTTTTAGTTGTCTCTTCAATTCCGCATCTCGTCCTCCATAGGAATGGCCACCGCACATAGACTAGCTCATCTAGTTAACTCCGATGAGGCTATGAGGAGTTTTAGGAGGAAATACCTAGTGCCGGACAATGTTGGGCTTAGGTACGTTAGTATTAACAAACTCCCCGTCCTAAATGAGGACGAAATACTCATCTCGGTAATGAGTATAGTAGAAGGAGGGGTTAGGTTTCCTCTTCATCCCCTCCTAATCGAGTTCCTTCAGACTGTAAATGCCTGTCCCGACCAACTATCTGTTAACGTGTTCCGAGTGGTCATGGGTGTGGTTGCCCTAAACCGACTGTTAGAAACTGACTTGAAGGTCAGGGATATCCTACACGTATACTCCTACGTTTGTCTGAACTCGGACAAGGACACTTCCTGCTCTCTCAAGGCCAAAAAAGTCAACAAGAAATTAGTTACCGCACTGCCGAGTTCCAACAAAGGTTTCGACAACGATTGGCTCGTCGATTTCGGAAATTGGTACTCGGGCTCATCCCGTTGCCGGCATATGTTCCGCCGTCCAGGTTAGATTTATAATTTAGTTTAGTTTCTAGTTTTTAGGCAATATCCGATCAGATATAAATATCTACTGGCCGAACGATAGAATATTATGCTTGATATCAGTTTAATCAGATGAACGAGTTAAATCCTAAGTCTAATGTTTTGCTTTTCATTTCGCAGTTTCTTCTCGGCTGAACATTCCTGCTTCTTCGGCCAACCTCGAAGACATAAACAAGGTCCTAAGTTCCAACATCTGCGTGGACCAGTTTGGAAATCCGAGAGCTGCCTCGCGGTTGCTCGGCTACCAACCATTGGTAGGGAATTTCTTGGAGGGCCCCACCGTGCCGCAATCTTAGGAGACGCCCGTGGAACCCACCGTCCTGTACGTGGCCCAGCCTGCCTCGGCCGCTCACACCGCCGACCTCCCCGAGTTTATCCCCACCGGAGAAGTTTCAGAGATGGCTCCTCCAGTAGATGTCTTCGAAATCCTTGGGAAAAGGAAGAAAGGGGGTTCAAGCACCAAGGGCAAAGAGAAAGAAAAACCAGAAGCCCCGCCTAGGCGGTCGAGGAGGATCATTTACGAGACTGTCACCCCTGCGCCACAAGATGAAGGCGTGGGATTAGGTTCGGCACCCACGTCCGAACAACTCGTCCTTCCACCAATAGTGGAGGACACGGAGCCCGAGCCGGTCGCGGAGCTCGTCCGTCGGCCGAAGAAGTTGAAGGCAGCAACGGAGCGAACTGGCCTTCCGGGCTCCTCGTCGGCTCCTGAGGTCTGGGCCCCGAAGATGGCTGTGGCAGGGGATCTCATAACCACTGCCCACACCGTCTTTGAGACCACAGACGTGGAATTCTCAGCCCGGGTAGCCCAGGCTATTACCAGGGTTTCTTGTCTCCCCGGGGACTCCCAGGTATGGGATAATATGTCCTCGGGCAGAATATTCAGGCACGTTTCCCGTAGCCTGGTGATGGTAAGTTTTTAGACGTGTATTTTTACTTTCCCGTTGTCTTTTAAACTCTGTACTGATCTATTATTTATATTTTGTTTGAAGGCCGCTCAAGGTGTCCATGCTGCGGAGTTCAGAATAACCGGACTCCACCTGGCGATGAAGGAGAAAGAGGAAAGGGTAGCCGATCTCCTAAGGACCATGAAAGAGAAAGAAGCCGAGCATGAGAAAACTTTGTCTGATGTGATGGCCAATGCAGCGGACAATCATGGGAAGCTGGAAAAGCAGCTTCATGATACCATCAACAAGATGAAGGACGCCGAGGAAAAGGCGAGGAGTGAGTCCGACCAAAGGGTGAAGGCAGAGGCTGAACTTACAGAGTTGAAGGCTCAAGTGGCTCTTATGGAGTCCCAGTGTCTTCAATCTATCGTTGAGGCCCGAGAAGGGGGACTTTGTGAAGGCAGGGCTGAGGGTGAACAAAAGGTCCTTGATGAAGTGGCGGAACAGCTGGAGCTAGTATATAATAGAAGCTTCCGAGATGGATGGAAAGCTGCTCTGAAGGAAGCTGAAGTTCCGACCAGCTCGGCCCTGTTCTTAAGGGAGAATACGCCTTCTGCCTTACCCTGATGTTGACTTAAGGGCTTCGGACGGGGAGGATGCGGGAGAAGAAGAAGAAGAACGAAGGGAAGAAGACGAGGTCCAGATCATCGATGGGGCTGACTCTGCTCCGGTTCTTGCGCCGACAGCTGGTCCCTCGGCCCCTGCTATCATGGTCCCAACCGATCCTGAACCCGTCTGAACTGAAGACCCTTCTATTACAGGCGCTTCAGCTCCTGTCGCCTTGGCGCCAGTTGACTTAACCTCTGCCGTAACCGAAGATCCTCCGGCTCCTTCCGGCTAAATATTTTCAACTTTTGATCCACTTTTGGGTTTTAATTTGTAATACCTTTCCTTTCTTTTTTATTAAAGGCCGAGTGCCTCTTACTTTTGATCCGAACAGATGTGTTTGATTAATTTTAACTGTTAGTTTTCTTGTTTTTTCTAGCTGTGTTTCTATATATCTTCATTTATTCCTTCGCAATGCTTCAAGTCAATTGCCTTAGATTTCATAAAAATAATCTGGGTGAATATATCAGATTCTATTCAACTTGTCAACATTCCATCCGAATAAAGGTTCTTGTCGGAGAAAGATGACAAGTTTATTTTGGACCTAAGAAATATCCAATCCGAATGGAATAATTTGTTCGGATGGTTAATACTAAGAGTCTCCGCTAAGAAATAGACCACGCGCAGTCTAATCCTGTCTACGGATAGTATTACGATTCTGTTCAAATGTTCTTGAATCTCCCATTATAGTAATGGGTCAAATCGGATCTATTGTTAACTCTCCTATCCCAGGGTAGATCATTTAAGTTGTAGATCAGTGATAAATGGATATAAACAATCAAAGCTAATGAGTTTTGCTTAGTTCACAAACTAAACTATTCACCGAAATTATAACAATTTTGTACTAACCTTTTGAACATTCTTCCTCCTAGCTTGAACAGCCAACTGTTCGGATGAATTCCCCATTGTTCGGCCATTGTGTTTCAGGGTGCTTTACTTGGTTTTGCCAATTTCCCTTCAGTTAGCCCCAAGCTAGGTTAGCCTTCCAATTCCAAAGATTCTCCTTTGATCACTGCCCTCGGTGTAGTAACTTTTCAGGTTTTTTTTTTAAAAGTTTTTTCTTTACTCACCCCCCTTGAGGTAGTAGTGTTGTTCGGACAAAATATTTCCTTACTCACCCCCCTTGAGGTAGTAGATTTTTCAGGTTTTAGAAGATTTTCTTTACTCACCCCCCTTGAGGTAGTAGTGTTGTTCGGACAAAATATTTCCTTACTCACCCCCCTTGAGGTAGTAGATTTTTCAAGTTTTAGAAGATTTTCTTTACTCACCCCCCTTGAGGTAGTAGTGTTGTTCGGACAAAATATTTCCTTACTCACCCCCTTGAGGTAGTAGATTTTTCAGGTTTTAGAAGATTTTCTTTACTCACCCCCCTTGAGGTAGTAGTGTTGTTCGGACAAAATATTTCCTTACTCACCCCCCTTGAGGTAGTATATTTTTCAGGTTTTAGAAGATTTTCTTTACTCACCCCTCTTGAGGTAGTAGTGTTGTTCGGACAAAATATTTCCTTTCCCCATTCGTCTCACTAGAATTGGTAAACCTGCCTGAACATGGAACGCAAATAAACATAATCACAGTCCGAACATATATTGATTTTTACCTTACATTATTTAAAAGAAATACTTCCTTAAGTTACAAGTGTTCCATGGTCTGGGAACAGATTTCCCCTCCATGTCTTCCAATCTATAAGCCCCATGTCCTACCTAGGACAACACCTTATAAGGTCCTTCCCAATTTGGTCCGAGCTTTCCCTCATTCGGATTTCTTGTGTTGGCCATAACTTTCTTCAGCACTAAGTCGCCGACCTAAAATATCCTTGTCTTGATATTTTTGTTATGCTCTCTTTTCAGCCGGTGTTGATACGCAGCCAAATGAATCGTGGCTGAATCTCGTTTCTCCTCTACAAGGTCCAGATCTTTGAGCAGGCTATCTTCATTAGCTTGGACCTCAAATTCTGTTGTTCGGATGGTTGGCATTCCGATCTCCAGTGGAATTACAGCTTCCACACCGAAGGTTAATGCGAAAGGTGTCTCGTTGGTGGATTTCCGCACTGTAGTTCGGTAGGTCCATAATATGCTCGAGAGCTCTTCCACCCACTTTCCCTTTGCCGCTTCCAACTTTCTTTTTATCCCATTCAAAATGACCTTGTTGGACACTTCAGCCTGCCCATTTGACTGGGGATACCCCGGTGAGGAAAAGAAGTTTCTGATACCGAGATCCGAACAGAATCCTTTGAATAGTTTACTCTCGAACTGTGTTTCGTTATCCGAAATGACTGCCCAAGGTATGCCGAAACGTGTGACAATATTCTTCCAAAGAAAACGTTTCGTATCTACGTCTCAGATGTTTGAAAGTGGTTCGGCCTCGACCCATTTAGTAAAATAATCTGTTGCTGCGATCAAGAATCTCTTATTTCCCGGAGCCCGAGGAAGAGGCCCCACTATATCTAACCCCCACTGGGCGAATGGCCAAGGGCTGGACAAGGGATTTAGTTCTCTGGCCGGTTGGTGGATCATGGGAGCGAAACTTTGACATTTATCACACTTCTGTACGTATTTCAGGGCATCGGCTTGCATGTATGGCCACCAATACCCTTGAGATATAGCTCTATGCGCCAAGGATCTTCCTCTAGTGTGGCTTCCACAGATCCCCTCATGTATTTCAAAGAGGAAGTCCTTTACCTTGTCCGGATGTACACACAGCAGATATGGCCCAGTGAAAGATCGTCTGTATAGTAGTCCTTCTTTAGAGACCCAAAATCTCGGAGCCTTTCGTTTAATCATCTTGGCTTCCTTGGTGTCCTCGGGCAATTTGTTGTCTTTGAGATAGTTCAGTATTGGGTCCATCCAGCTCGGTTGACTGGAGATGGAGAGCACGGATGCCCCCTGATACTGGAAGCTCGGTTGATCTAGAGTCTCTATACAGACTGTCCTCTGCACATCTGTCTCCAAAGCCGTTGCCAACTTGGCCAACACATCGGCATGGGAGTTATGCTCTCTCCCGATTTGTGCAACTTGAGTTGACTCGAATTCGGACAACAAAGTCCGAGCAACCGTTACATAGGCCGACATCCTATCATCCTTTGCCTGATATTCCCCAGAAATTTGGTTGGCCACTAACTGGGAATCACAAAATACCTGTAGGTGGTTAGCGCCGAGCTTTTTTGCTGTCCTGAGACCAATCAACATCGCCTCATACTCGGCCTCATTGTTTGAGGCCGAGAACTTCAACCGAACAGCTTGCTCGAGAATCAAACCTTCTGGAGATACCAACACAATTCCGGCCCCCGAATCTCTAGAATTCGAAGCTCCGTCAACGAATAGCTCCCACTTTCCTACTTCCAAATTCAGCTGAGTCTCGGTTGGGATGAACAAGGTTGGGTTGCTCGGATCACATTGAAACTCAGCCAAAAATTCTGCCAGAACCTGCCCCTTGATTGCTGTCCGAGGCTTGTACTCTACCCCCAATGCTCCCAGGTGCACCCCCCACCTAGTGATCCTTCCTGTGAAATCTGACCTTTGCAATAACATTTTCAGTGGAAGATCACTTAGCACAGTGACCGTGTTAGACTGGAAATAGTGGGGCAGTTTTTTGGCTGCATGAAGTAGCGCCAAGGCTGCCTTTTCAAAAGGAAGATACCTTAATTCGGTCTCATCCATGGCCTTACTAATGAAGAAAATCGGCTTTTGCTCCTGCCCTAACTCCCGAACCAATACAGCACTCACTGCATGGTCAGATACGACCAAATACAGAAATAATGGCTCACCCGGACTGGGTATTGAAAGGCAAGGAGGAGTTGACAAGTAGGCCTTGATCGCCTGAAAGGCGGCCGAACACTCTTCATCCCACACAAACCTACTCCTCTTGCTTAGCAGCCGGAAGAATGGCTTGCACTTATCAGCCGACCTGGAAATAAAGCGCCCGAGAGCGGCAATCATCCCAGTCAAGCGCTGCACATGCTTGATGTTTCTGGGTTCCGCCAAATTTACAAGGGCCGCAATCTGATCCGGATTGGCTTCTATTCCTCTTTTGCTCACCACATGGCCCAAGAACTTGCCGGATCCAACACCGAATATGCATTTGGACGCATTGAGGCGCAAGTTGTCCTTCCTTAGGATGTCAAAAACTTGTAGCAGATCGGTAAGATGATCTTCTTCTCGAAGGCTTTTAACAAGCATATCGTCTATATAGACCTCAACCGTCCTCCCTATCATATGCCCGAACATTTTGGTGACCATTCGTTGATAAGTTGCTCCTGCATTCTTCAGACCGAATGGCATCACTTTATAGCAGTATGTTCCCCTGGGTGTGATAAAAGATGTCTTCTCCTGATCGGCAGGGTCCATTGGAATCTGATGATAGCCCTGGAAAGCATCTAGGAAACTCAGACGAGCATGCCTTGAAGCTGAATCGACCAGCTGATCTATCCGAAGAAGCGGGAAGGGGTCTTTCGGGCATGCTTTGTTCAGATCAGTGAAGTCAATGCAGACTCTCCATTTTCCATTCTTCTTTTTGACCACCACTGTATTTGAGAGCCAGCACGGGTATTGCACTTCTCGGATCGCTCCAGATGCCAAGAGGCGCTCTACTTCTTCCAAGACTATGGTGGCCCTTTCTGGAGCTAATTTTCGCCACTTCTGAACTATCGGCCTATGTTCTGGTCCGATATTTAGTGAATGACACACCAAGTTGGGAGACACACCCAGAGCATCATAAACCGACCAGGCAAAAACATCCCGATTGGCGATCAAGGTTTGCAGCAATTCCTCTCTATCCGGGGGAGACAACTTCGAACCAACCAAAAAGAAGCTTTCAGGAGTGGAGGGATCGAAGAATACCTTTTCTGGCTGTTCGGTCATTATTGCTTCTCCGTCCTCTAGCTCCTGAGACTGTAATTGTCATAAGTCCCCTGCTTCCCGTGACTCTTCTGCGGCCTTCCTCTTGGTGGCAGCTAAGATACATTGTTTTGCGGCGACTTGATCTCTGTTCAATTCCATGACCCCCTCTGGAGTAGGAAATCTTAACTTCTGATGGAGGGTA
This sequence comes from Fagus sylvatica, assembly GCA_907173295.1. Classification (NCBI taxonomy): domain Eukaryota; kingdom Viridiplantae; phylum Streptophyta; class Magnoliopsida; order Fagales; family Fagaceae; genus Fagus; species Fagus sylvatica. The sequence goes on along the minus strand of OU015762.1, from coordinate 13,195,499 downwards.
GACGGGATTGCCTTCATCCGATGCAACTAGTCACGTCCCATTATGGCATTGTAAGGGGATGAGGCTTTAACCACTATAAACTCCGTTTGGAGGTTAATTGGACCTGCTAAGACAGGCAACATGGTTTTTCCCAATGGTACAACAGGTTCTCCTGAGAAGCTGAATATAGGGGTTGTGAAGTTAGATAGCTCGGTCTCAGATAAGCCGAGCTTCTCATAGAGGTCTTGGTACATTACCTCTGCAAAACTCCCTTGGTCTATTAGCACTCTTTGGACATCGTAATTCCCTATTCTCAGAGTGACTACCAGCTGATCATTGTGAGGCAACTGGACGTCTCTCAAGTCACTATCCGAGAAGGAGATCACTTGCTCCGTTCCTCCTCTGCTCACCGAATACACTGGGGCGAGATGGACTATATCTCGTATAGAAAAGGACCTTCTGAGGTGGGCAGCCTTTTGCATCTTGAATCGGTAGGACGCTGAAGAGACCGCAGAGCAGAGGGGATTGTGAATGACATGAATAACCCCCGTAGAGGGTGTGCCCGAGGAGTGGGGTGGCCGAGCATCCAGACTTTGCTCTTTCTTGGCCGAGAGGCCCGTGTCAATATACTGGTCAAGATCTCCAGCTAACGCCAACTTCTCCAGATGGACTTTGAGCAGGTGACAGTTTTCGGTCATATGGCCCTTCTCCCTATGATAGGAGCAATAAAGGTTCCCGTCCCTCAAGACCGGGTTTCCATTCATCTTCGGAGGCCGAACAAAGAAGGGCTCCTTCTTGATTTTCTCCATGACTTTATAGATAGGCTCTTTGAAGATAGTTTCAAAAGCCCGGAAGGTAGGAGTCATATAGTTTCTGGGGGCAGGCTGGTTTTTGGTGGCATTCCCAGTCCGAGCTGCAGGTTTCGCTACAGCCGGCTTGGGTTGAGCCACAGTTTGAACCGGGGGAGGCCCGCGTCCATCTTCCTCGATGCGGACAAATTGATCTATCTTGTACATTAATTTTCCCAAGTCCCTGGGGGGATGTTTGACGAGAGACTGGCGCAAGCCCGATTCAATGGGCAATCCCATTTTAAAAGTGGTGATCGCCACTTCTTCCCCGCATGCCTCTATATCGTTATACGTCTCCCAGAACCTGATGGAATAATCTTTCAAGGTCTCGTTGTCCTCCAATTTCATGGCAAGTAGGGTACTCATTTCCTTCCTTTTCCGGCTGTTCGTAATAAATAGTGCCACGAACGCCTCTGCCATCTGTTCCCAAGAATGAATTGTTCGAGCGCCGAGTTGATTGAACCATCTCATTGCGACTTCTCCTAGGCTGGATGGGAAAAGCCGACACATGAGGGGGTCGTTGTTCCGAGATAGTGCCATACTTTGCTGGTAATGGCCAATGTGAGTAATAGGGTCAGTCCGACCATTATATATCTCTAGACGTGGAACCGGGAATCTCTCGGGCATTTTAGCTTTCTCTATCTCTCTTGAGAAAGGGGAGGAAGATATCAAGTCCAGGGCTTTCCATACAACACTCTGCCTCCCTGGACGAGCAGTCCTTCTCGACGAATGTTTCTTCGTTGGGGAGCTCTTCCCACCATAAGGAGGAGGACGGGACCGTGAGGGTTCTCCTTTATTCAGTGATTTCCTAGGAATCTTTGGTGGTGTCAGTGATCTGGATTCTGACTGGGAGCTGGAGGTTTCAGAGAGTTCCTCATGCTGTGAACCGCGAGACCGAGCAGGGCGGTCTTTATCTTCACGCTGCGAGGCATGCGTTCTTTTTGTTGGCCTTGGCTTCGTCGGGATTTGGTCCTTGTCTTTTCGTCCCTTGGCTTCTTGTTTGAGAGTTTGAATTTCTTTACGTAGCTCGGCGATGAGTTCTTGACTATCCTGTGTTTGAGATGATTTGGTCGAATAGACGAGACTACGCCGAGCATCTCTGTTTTGTTGGTCCCGACCGAGCCTTCTTGACGTGGCTCCTTCATCTGCCCTGCTGGCTAACTCCTAGCTGGGATTGGTATGCCATGAAGGAGCCGGCTTTTGTGGTGGGGCTGGTTGTTGTGGTAGAATTGGTTGTAGTGGTGGAGTTGGTTGTAGTGGTGGAGTTGGTACTACTGATACTCCTCCTGCCACGACTCCATCAACAATCTCTCGTGGCTCCCTCGAGCCCCGGGAAGGCCGGTATGAAGTTCCAGAAGAAACTCTAGATGAACTCGCATCCTCCACCACCACAGAGGGTGGGCGTCGCGAGGTCGATGGTACCCCAGACATTCAGGCGAACCTTTCAAGTCTTCAGACTTCAATCTAAAAGAAAGCCCTTCCCCACAGACGGCGCCAATTGGAGGAACGTAAACTGTACCAAACTAGAAGAGCTGACCAGAAGATTGAATCCGAATGCTGTTGATGTTTGTCCGAACAGAATTCCCGTCTCCTGTAACATGAAACAGCAATGCAGCAAGAACAAATCGTTAGAACCTTGGTCAACCCAGTGGGGGTTGGCCTTTTGCTCTCCGATGCTTTAATCAGTTTTCTGGATAAAAATAGGATTAAAAACATAACCTCAGGACAATCTTAATTCAGGGTATATGAGCACGCCCCTTTTAAAACTTTGATACTCCTTCTATTTATATCCCTTTATTTCTTGAGATATTTCATGATATTTATCAAACCCCCTTCCCAATGATTTCCACCTCTGTCAGAAATCAGAGATATTTAAGCTTCCTAATTAAGTTTACCTCTCCCCCAACGTGGGTTCTGCCACACTTTCTGGGTTATTGTCATCATTAACAATTAATGCCGGTTCTGGATCAGAGCATAAGACGTGCTCAACACTTCTTTGATCAGATATTTTATACATTTATGGGGTTTAAAGCAGAAGTCAGTTCAAGATCTGCCAGTTGGGAGTTAACTCAGGTGGTATATTTAATGATCCCTGCCCAAATATCTTAAACAATTAATGCTGGGCTCCAAAGTAATCATGGTTTATTTCGGGTTGGTCGAACTAAAATTCAGTCAACTAATACCGAACAGAAATTTCATGTCCAACTGGTTGTACGACTTAATCTGATTATATCCGAACAGGAGGTATAATTCGGTTATGTCCGAACAGATAATGTTGCTTGGTTATATCCGAACTACGGATGACGTGTTTTCGTTATTTACTTACCCTCTAGTTTTGAAGTAATTATGTCCAAGTTATTTTCCCTTCAGTGGTCTTTTTTTGTTGTTGCTAATCTGTGATGGTGGTCTTGGTGGTGAACAAGTTTGTAGAGCCAATGGCTTGGGTGTTTGCATAAATGAAAAAAATTAAAAAGTTAATATGCCTTTGTGGTCAATTGGCAAGTTTTTAGTATGGTGCTCTACTTACATCCAAACCATAGATTTGATGGGATTTAAAATGATGGGATTGTAAATCCCATCATTTATCAATTTCTATGTAATTAACAATTTCTTCATCCAAACGCACCAATTTTTCAAAAAGAGTCTTTCCTTCTATTTTCTATCCATTTTAGAAAGTAGATATATATTTTATGACATTCCAAAAATGAAAGCAAGACATCTAAATTAAGATAGAAAATATTACATTTTGTCATGTACAAGTAATTTTAGGATTCAAGTATATACATCAAGAATTTTTTATTTTTTTTCTTTTGGGGATAACTTTTGTTATTATCGGTATGATTGTTGAATACAAGAATCATGTGTTTTTTGGACATAGAAATTGAAAGGAATCACGTCTTTTCGTTTAAGGTAGATGTGTGCATTCAACCTAGCTACCAACTCGACAAATCTAACCCAACTTATTTTATAGGTTAGTATTTTGAGGATTGATGGGCTGAGTTGAGTCTTAAATAATTTTCAACTCAAAGCTTGGAATGGATTAGGTTTCTATTGGCACAATTTTCAACTCAAATAACCTGATTCAATCTATATTATTATTAGTTTAAAAATAATATATTAAATTTATTTTAAATTTGTTAGTTTGATTTAAAACTTGCTTTTATTGAAGCTTGAATATCATATCCAAACTGTATAAATTATAATTATTTATTAAGCAATTGGATTAAATAATTGATTTCAAATCCAATATTTTCATTGGACCTAACAAAAAGATCCCAACCCAAATTTTTTAGAGCTGCCATGGTTGAGATTTCTCAATTAGAGAAAAATTGAGTTATGTTGAAAAATATCTCAAACTTGACCCAACTCAACCCATGCACACTCTTGGTTTGAGGTTAGCTAGCTTCATTAGTTCATTAATCAATAGTTGTATCTCTTAAATGTCCAAAAAAAATTGGGAACTTCGTTTCCCTTTTTTTTCCTTGCCCCCGAGTAACATCAACTTTGAAATAACTAGTCAGTGTCAAAGGCTTCATTCTTTTATCCTGACAATTAAGTTGGGATTGAAATAGAGGAATCGATCATTCTGAGTCCTGCGTTTGGACAAGGTGGATTGGGAAATTAAATACTTGGAAGTGTTAGTCATTTTGCAAAGGAATGGAAATTGGAATATGTTTGCAATTCCTATGTCCTAGGACCTAGGTATCCGCATTTGGTATAACAAAGATCAAGGTTCACATTATTATCATTATTATTATTATAATAATACAAAGAAAATATGTGTACTGTAGATTGAAAGATTAGATTTGACTGGTTATGTGACTTTTTTTTTGGTTAAGTAAAAGTTGAAGGAATTCAAAGCATGTGATTAATTTCTCAAACATGAGGAAATATTTTAACTTCTCTTTGTACTGCTTCTATGTAATTTGTTTATTACCGGCATGCACAATCAACTTCTTTTTTTCTATCTTATAATTAAGTGTAGTCGTACTTGGGCAGTACCGAATTTTTATCTGCATGAGAAACCTCTAAAGAAAACTTAGAGCATTCTTATCAGACTCAGTATTTTTTTTGTCAATTTGATTCTAAAAAACCCACTTTTACTAGTTTAGCTAAAGCACCACTGTATCAGACTCCCTATTCTAACTTTACTATTCTATTTTTTAATATATTCTTATTATTTTATTTATTTTTTCACAACTTTCAAAATACCAACTTTTCTCATTTTTTTTCTATCCTCCTTCTATACACCCGTAGCATATTCCCCCTCTTTTCTTTTTTCCTTTCCTTTTTTCTCCTCCACCCACGTATACTTCTCCTCTTTTTCTTTTTTCTTTTTTTTTTTCTCCTTTTTTTCCCCATCACCCACGTACCCCCTCCCACTTTTTCTACTCCCCTTCTCTTTCTTCTTTCTTTCTTTCTTTCTTTCTCCAGCGTCTCCCCTATTTTTTTTCTTCTTTCTTTCTCAGCGTCTCCTTCATTTTTTTTCTTCTTTCTTTCTCAGCGTCTCCCCCTTTATTTTCTTTCTTTCTTTCTTTCTTAGCAGTGCTCGATTTTATTTTTTTTTTGGTTTTGAGCCTCCATTGTTTTGAGCCTCCATTTTTCGTTTTGAGCCTCCATCTTTGCTGTTACTGCTACTTCACATGTATTTTTCTTTCTCATTTTTTTTTCTTTTTTCTTTTACTGCTCATCATTTTTTTTTTTTTTTCTATTTGGGGTATTGAAGATTTACTGTGTCGTTGTTGTTGTTGTTGTTGGTGTTTCCGTTATTATTGGCGCGGTAGACAGCTTGCAAGAGAGAGAAAGAAATGTTTTTTATTCCCCGAAGGATGAACAGTAGCTCCTTAAGTTGGACGAGCTACTGTTCATCAACCACGGGTTTTCAATGGTATAGGGAGGCTGATGTTTGAGAGTTTTGCTGCCTCCTCCCCATTTTTTGCTGTTTTCGCCCAAATATTAACACTGATAAGAATGCTCTTATAGAATAAAAAGAGATCATGTATGACCTTCCAATGGTACCATGCATTCCATATGTTATTCTGATTAATTAAAAACTCCTAATAGGTACTTATATATAAGAACAAAATTGAATCAACAAGACTGCAAATATCATTTTTATTTGTCTGACAAAATAAATTACCTGTCTGAAAAAAATGATGTCATGAATTAGACAAACAAATTAAGTGGTTATATCGGGAATTAATTAGAGCTATTATAATTTCAAGCCTTCCTCCTTGATGATGAGGAAAAGAACCTGCCCAAGATTCAACATATGTACATGAACTACAATTAAATAAATAAAAATTCACAAACTTTTAACAATTTAATTAGTAATCCCCAACATGCAATATACTATTTTTGTCATTGCTTAGATCATATATTCAAAAAATTCATCATAAGCATTAATATCTAAATTTCATAATAATTTGGTCAAAATTTAACACATTAAGCAAAGTTCTCTTATTTTTGTCACTGCTTAGATCATATATTCAAAAAATTCAACATAAGCATTCTAAAATCCATAATAGTTTGGTGAAATTTAACACATTAAGCAAAGTTCTCTTTAAAAACAAACAAAACGAACAAAAAAATAGATTTGGATTTGGATTTTTTTTTCAAAAAAAAAAACTTGTTGGCCTTATTCACTGAACTTTTTTTTTTTTAATAATTCAACAACTAATGATGGGTGACAGAGGATTTGAACCTTGATAAATGTAAAAGAGACAAATCAATGTCAACGTAATTAAACTAGATTATTCATCTAAACTTAAAAATATAAACAACACTAATATTAAATGATTAAATGAATATGGAGACTTGTATATAGTTTCTTCATCAATGAATGCATAAATAATAATCAAGTTTCAATGATTATTTTCATAAATGTATTTATCAAATAGGCCTCATTTCTTTGCCTAAAAATAGTACTTCTATAATGGACAAAACAATTACTCTCTCTCTCTCTCTCTCTCTCTCTCTCTCTCTCTCTTAATGTGGTTGTTAGCATCATATTCCCTTTTTTAAGTTGAACCGATATTTTTCGTTATTTATCTAGAGAACCAAGGTTCAAATCTCACACTCTATCGAATTATCAACAACAAAAATAAACATTGTTCACTCTTTTTTTATAAGATTTTGTTTAGTTGTTATTTTGTTCGCAACACATAGAAGATAGAATCTTGGAAAATTAGATGCTTACAAGCAATAATTAATAATGAAAATAAATTAAAGCAGAAGACGTTACCATCTTTCTGTCACGTGGCATCTAAGGCAACGTTTTCTGCTTACCATGTATTAGTTTTTTTCTTTTTTCTTTTAAACACATCATTAATAAATTAAATACCACTACCCCATAATAAAAATAACACAATTAATAAATTAAATACCCACTATCCTATAATAAAAACTATACCATTAATAAATTAAATACTCACTACCCAATTATATGCTCCAATTAAAGCCAAATATATTAAACACAATATATGTTATTTTAAATATGCATTTAAATTATAACTTGGGCATTCGTTCTAGTGGTCATTTCTCTCTTCAAAAAGTTTCACCCCTCTGTGAGGGTGAGGGCGTGGGTTCAATTCCTATGTAAACTTTTTTACTTTTTTTTTTAGGTGCAGAGGGAATAACATCTTAACATTTTTTTTTTCTATGTGTTAAATTTTCCTAAGATACGTGTTAGATTTAAGATGATACTAGACTATAACCCGCGCAATGCGCGGCTCTTTTTTATTGTTTTTCTATAAATATATTCCTAACAAAGCAACTTAACCAAGAAGAGGGAAGAAATAATAACAATAATGAAAAGGAAAAAAAATAAGAAAGAAAAGAAAAGCGTATAATAGAAAATGTAAATAATTTTTTTTTTGCGCTTAAAAATAGAAATGATTTTTCTTATATTTCATCAAATGTATTAAACTAAGGTTATAAAGATAACTACCAATAACTTTTTAGCCTAGTTGCATCAATTCCTTTCAATGGGGGTTTATATCTCGGGGTTACATTCACTTAGAAAAAGAAAAAAAAAAACTCACTTCACATCTTTTATGAATTTTAATCACTTTGGTGAACCTTAATTGTTACATACAGGGATTCCAAATATTCAGAGGTTCCTTATTTCAATTTGTCACATATTTATCCCATCTATACATTTTTTGACTTTTTTTGTTTCTCTTTTTTTTTTTTTGGGTAATTTCTTGCTTATTAATAATCACAGATCTAGAAACAATATTTGTGACCTTAGAAGTCTATCCTATAACAAATTGGTCGATGAAGATAAAAATGACAATGTCATCTTAAGTCTAATACGTATCTTAGGAAAATTTAACACAGAGAACAAAAATGTTAAGATGTTATTCCTCTGCCCCTAAAACAAATTTACAATTGCCTTTTTTGGTTATCTCTAAATGATAGTTCATTGATGTCCTAAATCTAAGATAATTTGAATGTTGCCTCATCAATTCCAATATGAGTGATGAAATATAATTTATGCTTAACACTTCCCCCCAAAATATATATTAAACATATACTTACCACGCAATTTAGCATATCCAATTGTATAAAAATAAAAAGATCAAGTCAAACTAAATTTTATATGCAATTAGATAGTATCAGAAATTGTAAAAAAAAAAAAGGCATTTTTGGTTGCATAAAATAAAGGATTACAACTTAACCAAGCAAAAATATTTTGAATGTAAAATATACATACGTCGTAAAATTATATTCTAAATGATTTGTGGATCTCGGGAATTGAACTCACACCCTCACAGAAGGGTGAGACTTTTTGGGGAGAAAAATGACCACTGGGCCAAATGTCCAAGTTGTAATTTAAATGCATATTTGAAACAACATATTATAACTATTTTGTTTAAGGATTAAAATAAATGGGTTAAAAAAAATATATAAGGTCATTTGACATTTTTGGCAATTTCAAAGTCATGGAATATGAATGATTTGGAAAACTGATTTGCAAATGAGAAA
>OU015762.1:13136225-13186583 GCA_907173295.1 Fagus sylvatica | reverse complement strand
CTCACCTCCTATCTCTCTCACCTAGAAAATACTAGGCCTCTCTCTCTCTCTCCGAGGCCTCCATGGCCATGGCTTGTGCGAGCTCCACACCAAGCCCCGCCGTTCACCACCACCATCCTGACGGTTGTTCTTTCTCCTTCTCAGCTTAATCGAGCTCATTCTCTCTAGATCTACCTCCCTCAAACTCTCGGCTTCCTCTGTTCTCACGTCTCTGAATCTGTCAAATCAGTGAGGTTAGCGCGATGGGATCGCAGATGGGTTTGTGATTTGAGTTAAGCTGAGCTATGGTTTTGTGGAATGCAGTGGCTGTGTGATTTGTGTAGTGGAGACCGAATGGGTCTCGGATCTGGTGTGTGTGATTTGTGAAAGTGTTTGTGTGTGTGATTTGTGTAAGTGTTTGTGTTTGCGTGTGTGATCTGATCTTGTCATGGGTTGGTGGGTGGGTTGTATTTTGGGATGAAAATGGTTGGGGGACCAGCGGAGAGGAGAGAGAGAATCGGGTGGGTTTTGCTGTGGGTTTACTGTGGGTGGCTATGAGTTTTGTTGTGGGTCTTGTTGTGGGTGGCTATGGGTTTTGTTGTGGGTCTTGTCGTGGGTGGCTGTGGATTTTGTTGTGGGTTTGGTAAACCAGACTAGAGGAGAGAGAGTTTGATGGAGGGTAGTCTTAACACCGTTAAGTTTGGTGAAGCTGGTCATGTGCATTCACCTTAAAATGATGACACCTATCCAGTTTGTAGCAATGGCTGCAAACTGGTATGTTCTTCATTCTTTTTCTTGTACAAGTATTTACGTTGTTCTCACCCATAATCTTAGTCAGGAAGAAACCAACTCTATAAATAGACCGGTTCTTCTCTCTCATTCGTTCATCTGCTCCTCCTCTCTTTCTCGCAGCTCATTCATTCATCTGCTCAGGTGATGGCTTATCACCGTTCTCTCTTTTCTCTATATTTTCTGTTGCTGGTTGCCTCGGCGGCTTCTGGTTTGGTATTCCCAATCCACCAGGACAATACATTTCCTTTTGCAATCTTTCCAATAAATGGCTCCTCAGATCCAAACATAGCGGGGTAATTTCTTCAACTTCTTGCTCTTTCAATTCTAATATTATGGTTAGATGTAAAGTTTTTATTTATTATTTTATTATTATTATTTTCACTGGCTTAAAAAGCCAACACGTGTTCATTTAATGTATAAGAATAACGGAGTTAAATGCTTTTTTTCTCTCACCTAGAAAATACTAGGCCTCTCTCTCTCTCTCCGAGGCCTCCATGGCCATGGCTTGTGCGAGCTCCACACCAAGCCCCGCCGTTCACCACCACCATCCTGACGGTTGTTCTTTCTCCTTCTCAGCTTAATCGAGCTCATTCTCTCTAGATCTACCTCCCTCAAACTCTCGGCTTCCTCTGTTCTCACGTCTCTGAATCTGTCAAATCAGTGAGGTTAGCGCGATGGGATCGCAGATGGGTTTGTGATTTGAGTTAAGCTGAGCTATGGTTTTGTGGAATGCAGTGGCTGTGTGATTTGTGTAGTGGAGACCGAATGGGTCTCGGATCTGGTGTGGGTGATGGTGTGTGTGATTTGTGAAAGTGTTTGTGTGTGTGATTTGTGTAAGTGTTTGTGTTTGCGTGTGTGATCTGATCTTGTCATGGGTTGGTGGGTGGGTTGTATTTTGGGATGAAAATGGTTGGGGGACCAGCGGAGAGGAGAGAGAGAATCGGGTGGGTTTTGCTGTGGGTTTACTGTGGGTGGCTATGAGTTTTGTTGTGGGTCTTGTTGTGGGTGGCTATGGGTTTTGTTGTGGGTCTTGTCGTGGGTGGCTGTGGATTTTGTTGTGGGTTTGGTAAACCAGACTAGAGGAGAGAGAGTTTGATGGAGGGTAGTCTTAACACCGTTAAGTTTGGTGAAGCTGGTCATGTGCATTCACCTTAAAATGATGACACCTATCCAGTTTGTAGCAATGGCTGCAAACTGGTATGCAGCTAATCTTTGTCCTTTAAAAAATAGAAAGAGAGAGAGTCAGAGTTGCTTTCTCACTTTTCTGCAACACACTCTCTCTCTTACCAGAGACCGATCCTGCTCTTCTCTCTTCTTTCCTCCAATCCCAACCCAAAAGCCTTCCCTCTTTAAACCCCACCTCCCTCCAATCCACGCCTCGTCAAATTTACCAAACCAACCTCCACATCTTCACAAATCACATCTCCACCACCACAATCAAGACCCAAACTCATCCCCTTGACAATCTCAATCTCAATCGGACTGATCATTGTTCGCTTCCTCATCCCCAAGCCCATAAAAGTAACTTCATTTTTTACAGACCAATGGATTTGAAAAACCCAATTTCGTGCTTCTGTCATTAGTTCCAAGGATTGAGGGTTTGTTGTGGGTGGGTTTGCGGGGATGAGTTTTTGCAGTGGGTGGGTTTTGACCTCTCCTTCGACAATGCCATTTTGGGCGTCATTGGGTCAAAACCTTCGACGTGGTTGACGCCTTGACGGAAGAGGAAGTTGATCTCAAACTTTGTCGTTGTTGTCCTTGGGTCAAATGGATCTGTTTTTGCAATGGGTGGGTTTGCGATTTGGGGTTGGAAAGCTTTGGTATTGTGGCTGGGTTTGCGATTTGGGGTTGGAATGTCCTTGTGGGTGGGTTTGCGGTCGGAGGTAACAGTGAGATGGCGAGGAGAGTGATTCTGTAAAAATGGGTCACGATGGGGTCTATAAAAATGGAATTTTGATGAGGTTTGTGGGTGTGTGATTGGGTGAGGTTGGTTGTGGATTGATTTTTTTTGGGAGTTTAATGGTGGTTATGGTGGAGTTGCGGTAGAGACACGGAGGAGACCGATCCTCTCTGGAAAGACAGTGTTGCAGAGAACTGAGAGAGAGCACCCTCTTTGACTCTCTCTCTGTTTTTTAAATTATTTTAATAAAGTCTATTTCTCTCTCTTGCTGTCTGGCTGAAAAAAAATCACTCGTTTAACTTCCGTTTGTCTTATACGTTAAATGACACGTGTTGACTTTTTAAACATGGGAACCGGATGTACCGGACAAAAGGAAATATATATAAGTTTTGCCCTTACTAGTATACTGTATTTGTATTATTATTATTATTATTATTATTATTATTACAAGGATTGTATTTAGAAAATGATAAAATATATATAAGTTACTCTCTTAATTCTTGGTTTGTAATAAATAAGGACCACAATAGATGTATTTTATTATTTATAATTGTTCTTAAATTCACATATATTTAAAAATTATATATAAAAATATATAATAAAAAATATACGTCATACCCGTATCCTAATTTTTTAGGAATTACCATACTAGTATCCATACCCGTACTCAAAAATGTACCCGTGCTTCCTTTATTAGGCTTTGTGTCGCATATTTATAGAGTTGTAGATAAGTAAATAATCTGTGTATAACAGATTAGTTGATTACAATAGAAATATTTAAATACATTAAGATCAAGTATACAATTTTTTTTTTCTTCAAAAAAAGAATAAAAAAAAAAAAAAAATCCAAAATTTGAATACGAATTGGATTGGAGGATGTTATCTAATAAGAAGAGGTGTTATCTTTATCTGTAGAGGAGTCTGGTTTCAATTAAAATCCTATAAGGTTTATCCTTTATAGTTTAAAACTCAATTAACATCAGTGAGCCCAGCCTGCGTTCCTCTCCATCCTGATCTGTTTGTTTTTAAATAATTCAATACAATTCGGTGTTTTGTCTCACTAGCCTATCAATTGTTTCAATCAATTTTTTTTTGCCTCTCACCAAAGACTTAATGGCAGTTTAGAAATAATGGTCAGTTAAGTCTCTCATTTGTATTAATTACTATTTTTAAATGAGGTGGCATATCTCGGCCATAGATTTATTTCAAATAAATCTTAGCCATGAAATGGAGAGGATCCGGATCCAGTTTTGTCCTTTTGTTGTAAATAATTTATATTGGGTTATTCTTAATTTTGTTGCAAAATATGTTTGTCAATATGGTGTTTAATGTAGCCTAAACACTGATGAGCACCATCTTACAACCTTCCAAATGCAAGAACCCATATGTGCATGGACATTGTAGATTTGTAATTGTAGGATTGGCAAGTTGTAGTTTCACTTCCTGGGATACTCTGTATGGTTGTTGCTTTGTGTAGTTGTGTTTCTCGAATAAATATAATTTAAACTTTGTAAGGCTGTTAGGACTTAGGAGCTCATTCTCTTACACTAACTGGTTTCATAATTTCATGAATTTTTTAGTTATTATTTTCACAGAAACTAGTTGAAGTGTTGAACTTGTAGTTAAGGAACACATGTTCTAACTGAGTTATTGTCATTGTTAGTTTTATTTTTTAAGTTTAAATTATATTTAGTTGATATTTTGTTTTGATTTGGATTGATTGAACTAACAATTTGTGTTTTGTTGTGTAGGATTTACTATGCCTTGGTGAAGTTGGGCACTCCCCCAACTGACTTCAAGGTTCTCATAGACACCGGCAGTGACTTGCTTTGGATTCCGTGTGTTTCCTGCACGAGATGTAATTACAAAATTTTCAATGGTGCAAGGTCTGCCCAGGTAGAGTGGGACAAAAAAACCAACTATGACATCGTTTATCCTGATCAAAGTGAGACCGGGGGCTTCTATGTATCAGACAGGCTCACTTTTGATGAGTTTCATGGGAGAACCGTGACTTCTAACTCATCCTCGGTCGTTTTTGGGTAAAATTTCATAAATCAATATATATATATATATATATATATATATAAATATAAATCGATATATTTATTTACTGACTCAATTATTCAAATTTTGGATACAAGGTGTAGCACCCATGAGTCCAACTTCCCCACTGAGAGACAATTTGATGGGATTTTGGGGCTTGGTCCAGGGAAGGTGTCAGTCTTGTCCCAGCTGGCTTCTCAAGGAATGACACCCAAGGTGCTGTCAATGTGCCTAGGACCATACACCCAACCAGGAGTAGCAGTTGGTTTTCTTGTGTTTGGGGAAGCCATAGCCCCAAACATGGTTTACACCCCTCTAATTCCCCATCAGTAAGTGTTCTCATCCAATTTAATTATTTATATATGTAAGATTCTATCAGTTTTAATAAACCAAGTTTGATGATTAATTTGTACTTCAAATTTTGCAGGCCCCACTATAATATCCGGTTAGAGAGCATTACTGTCAATGGGCAAGTACTGCCCATCGATTCTGCAGTGTTTTCTATACCAAAGAAGTGACATGGCCTTAATGGATTAGGGACCTATATGGACTCGGGGACAACCTTGGCATTCCTTCCACCCATAGCCTATGATATTTTAATTAATTCTGTAAGCTTCTCTTCTTCTTTTTTTGCTTTTGAAATTTGTTTAAGAGTGATTATAAGTATATATATTAATGGCATGGGCTAATAGAATTGAGTCATGACTGGTATTGATGATTGTATCTGCTTTTATATTGAATGTGCAGCTAATTATGATTATGAGTGTTCAAAATGTGAAACACTACAATTCATCTGGAATGCTCTGTTTCTCCTCCAGGTTTGTTCTATAGCTTCATATTTCAAATAATAAATTTTATGGTTCTTTAATGTCTTCCAAAATGATTTTTTAGCCTTACAATTTTTTATTTTCCTTATATCTAAATGAGTTTTTGTCTGTTTATCCAGTGCAATCAACCTTCCATCTATAAATTTCAATTTTGCTGGTGGTTCATCAATGGACTTAAAACCAGTAGATTACTTGCTACCTGATAGGATTAATATGAATGTAAGTTATTTAAATTACTCTTTTGGTAAAATCGTACCATGTCCTTAAATTATTGAAATTGTTAAATTGTATCATAAATTAAAATGGATTACTTTGTTGCTAGGGTTGGTGCATTGGTATTGTGAAATCCAATGGAAATACCGTTTTAGGAGGTAAGATCCTAAACTTAGTAAGAAGCAATCAGGTTCTATAGTGTTCACTTATTAACTTGGAACATGCATTTTTTATTTTACAGAATTAGTCCTCAAGAATAAGATCATTGTATATGATCAAATTCGACAGAGGATTGGATGGGCTACTGCCGATTGTAAGTTAAATTGATCATTAATCCTAATCTACCATTTCTTTCCATTTTCTACCAAAGTATTAACTTTCAATTTTTTAAATTTTCAGGTACCGTCATGCCAAATATAGCGCAAAGTTATCCAAGCGGCAGTAGCAAATTAAGAAGGACAAAGTTTGGCTGCAACCCGGGTTGCAGCCATGGCTGTAAACTCACCACTTATGTAATGACACGTGTCTTGGTCATGTGCAATGCACATGACCAACTTAACACCCTTAACCACAGTTAACCCAACTCTTTATTTTCTCTCTCCTCCATCAGAGACTTTCTCTTCCGTTCTCTCTGGAACTTTTCCGGTCTGGTCTCAGACTCTCTCTCTCCTCCATCACGTTCTCTCTCCTTTCTGCCGATTCCACAACCCCAACTGAACCACCGTTATCTCCATTCATCTCAAAAATACAAAACCCCAAATCCCTTCCTCCGAACAATACACATATCAAACCCCCCACAACACCGAGAATCTTCACACAAAACCAACACAAATCTCATCAAATCTTCACACAAAACCATCATAAACCCCATTAAACACCTACTGTAGAGGCAGACCACAAAGAGACTACCTACGATCTGGGCGGGGGCGAGTGATGCGAGACCCAAGGCAGCGAATCCGTTTAGATTTGTCCATATTATTGTAGATCTACAATCTCATATCAAAAACCATGCTCAGATCAGAGAGATGGAGACCAGATCAGAGAGATGGAGACCGAGCCAAGAAACACACAAACAAACAGTGAGAGACACAGAGTTTGTGTTTCTGTTTGTGGGTGTGTGTTAATATTAATTGTTTTTGTTTGTGATGGAGAAGATGTTTTGGTCGTTGAAGAAAATGAGCAAGGAGCTACGTCCAGGGAGGTTGTCCTCAACTTTCAAAAGGAAGCATTTGGATTTCCCGATGACCATCATAGACAGAGTCGTATTCAAGATTCTCTCTGTTGTAGAAGGCGTCGTTCGTCGTTCTTGTCTCCACCCTTTGCTTCTTCTACCTCTGCTGCGATTGTCACATCTGATTTTTTTGTTCATTTTTTCTTGGATCTTTTTGTGTTCTTACTGATTTTGGTTTCTTGGGATTACTCATAGTTGGTGATAAAAGCTTGCAATTGTAAGTTGTAACTAGAATATATATATGGGGTTCCATAAATTTATGAGTCTTTGTATTTTACATTCTTTGACACTTTTAATTCTAGTTACAACTTACATTTCTTACTCTTGCTGGGATTTGGGGTTGTGGGGGTTTGATATGTGTATTGTTGGGAGGAAGGGATTTGGGGGTTTTGTATTTTTGGGATGAATGGAGATAACGGTGGTTCAGTTGGGGTTGTGGAATCGGCAGAATGGAGAGAGAACGTGATGGAGGAGGGAGAGAGTCTGAGACCAGACCGGAAAAGTTCCAAAGAGAACGGAAGAGAGAGAGTCTCTGATGGAGGAGAGAGAAAATAAAGGGTTGGGTTAACTGTGGTTAAGGGTGTTAAGTTGGTCATGTGTATTGCACATGACTAGGACATGTGTCATTACATGAGTGGTGAGTTTACAGCCATGGCTGCAACCCGGGTTGCAGCCAAACTTTGTCTAATTAAGAATATCTATAGCTAGCATGTTTTTATTTATTTTAGGAACAATACTTGTACTCTAAACATAGATCAAGTTATATTTAATATAGCAATTAATAGAGGTTTCAAATTACTTTAAAGTGTTTGTCAACTAATGCTAAAAAGCAAAATCAAGAATTTATAATCTGTATTCTGAATTAAGTGTCATCATATATCTCTCTCTCTCTACCAGCACATTCACTACAACTCAAAAAAAGAATAAAAAAACCTGTAAGTGATATTTTACCTTTACGTCATAAAACAATATCCAAACCATTCTCTCAAAATCCGTTTATTATTTCAATCTAACCCATCTAAAACCAAATCAACAAAAAGGCCATCCAAACGCATTGAGGCAGAAAGATTTCTTCAAGCTCTAAATTAAATTGCATCACACAATTGAGACAGATTCTGTACACAATCAGCAGCATTTGATTACGAAGAAAAAAAACATGCACACAAGGTAACATAACCAATGGAGGATAGTCAAATTTAATTCCCTTTGCTGAAGAACACCTTAGACACAAGGGAATTACAAGTAAACCTAACCCCAATGGAGGACAGTTAAATTTAACTTCCGCAATGAAGGTAACAGGAAGTTTTGAACCATATGGGCTCTCTAAAGCTAAAAATCACATATCTTATTATTCTCTACACCTTTATATAGTCACTCTTTAACTCAAACAGCAACAACCAGTTCACTTGCAAATAGCATCAAGCATGGTAAGGAAGCTATATTTACTTCTGCATTCCACAACATTCATTCTTACAAATAAGTCTTAATGGTATGAATTATCAGTTCTTTTTTCCCCCTGTTTAGAATGCCCAACATTTATTTATTTATTTATAAGTAATAAGAGTTTTATTGATGAGAAACAAGCCTAGTACATCAGGAATATACTAGGAACAAAACAAAGGAACTTCAAAGACAGCCATAAATAAAGTCTAAGATAGAAAGAGAAGAATGGCTAGAAACAGCAGCCATCCATTTGAGCAGAGTGTGAAGAAGAGCCAATTTCAGATCCATAGAATGTCTTTCGGAATCTTCAAAAGCCCTGCAATTCCTCTCCCGCCAAATTAGCCACATTAACCTTCCGAGTATACAGGAAAGCCGTGAAGTCCTCCATCTCCCAATCCTGTAAGGCTCTTAGCAAAATCACCGACCACACCATCTCTGCATTATGCCAGGATAAATAATCTGCAACCCTCACCTGTTGGTCTTGAGCAATATTGTAAAGAGCCGGGAAAAAATCCTTCAAAGGCCCCTCCCCACACCATTAAGAATGCCCAACATTAAAAAACAAGAAGTACAAGACATTATATTACCTGCTTTGACAGGGATAAACATGTGTATACAAGCCTTCTGTACAGGTGTATATTGAAACTCAATTCCAATTACACATCTCTCTTGTGCTTGAGCCATTTCGGGGCAGGGCTGTGATCAAGAATATCATATAAAAGACAAAAGATACATTAGTAATGAAATAGACATCAAGTTATACAAAGTTATCCACACAAATAAAACCAACTGAAACCCTAACTTAAACCTACAACCCACAAATATGATAAATATTTAATCCCTAACTTAAAATTCGTTTGGGATTGTGAAAAATTTACTTAAATTTTTTTTTTCTTGAGCACAGCCCTATTATTTACTTTAATAGTTGTACTTAAGAAAAAATGTAAGATTTTAAAAAATTACACCTATATAAACGGGAGAAAATAAGCTGGGTAATAAACCCTAACAAACGTTTGCTTTTGCAATGTATAGTGCCATTTAAGCACACATAAAATCACCAGGAAGATCAAAACCGGTTTAGCTAAAATAAGATCATTTTTTTTTTTAATTTAATTTTTCAAATTGAAGATTAGGTAGTCCAAATATTCTCCAAATTCTACAAGACTATCATATTCTTAGGAGTTCGCTAATTAAATCAACATCCAAAATTTTTGCTTCCACACTTCCTGTGTCATATAGGCAAGAGAATGTTGAACAGTTGAAGCAATAAAATAAAGAGTGAAAATAACAAAATGGGTTATATGTATTTTTTTTTTCCCTAAGTGAGTTGAGGTTTCAGTCCCCAAACAAACCGAAATAATGAAAGAACCGGATGGCCATTGACAATGGGTTACATAACTTACATTCTCTTGATGACTAAATATATAGTAAGATCAACAATTTATTTAATTTATTTTGACAATTGTTATCAAATAATGCTATAATAAAAATATCTTTAGATTTATAATATTATTTAATTTAAACATTAAAATGAATCCATTTTAAATAAAGAGATTTATTATACATATATATAATATATATATATATATATATATATATATATATATATATATATATATATATTTATGCATATGCACATTTTTGAGAGTGGAGCAGTTGTACGTTTGGAAAAATGAATATTTTACTAGCGTAGGTTAAGCATCCACAACAGCCTTGATATATGTATGAAACTACAATTTTACTCTAGCTTACACGTTGATATGCTACAAGAGCCTTGATGTACGCGCGCTCGTTTGGAACAATGAATATGCTACATGAGGTATAACTCTTTATAGTGAAAATGTGATAAAATAAAATAAAATAAATTGAATCCTAAATGATGATCTCGTGGACAAAGTGTCATTGCAACTCCTATTACTAAAAAAAAGTGGTTGAACTTCAAAGGATAGTATACTCGGTTAGGGATATAACTCATGAAGTGGAAATCAGTCAAGGAGTACTATGTTTTATAAGCATTAATTGCATCTGTTTGCTCTTATCTTCACCTTAGGAACACTAACTCATTGAATATATATAAATTTAATTGAAACATGGATTTTTTCTTTTCATTTTTCCTAGTAACGAAATACATATATATATATTTTTTATAAAAAAAAAATTCTACCTAAATTATTGACTAAATGACATTTCCCATTTCTTGAGGTTTGTGGATGAATAATACTCACATGCAGGTATATATAAATTAATAGGATTTAAAAAAGAAAAAAGAAAAATACTCCATTAGTGAAAACCTAATGTTTGCATTTATACAAACTTTAAAAGAGAGTATCATTTTATGAAACGTTTTGAGAGAGATCATTTTATAAAACCTTAAGTGAAGTTAGTGAAATTTACCCAAGAAAATAATTGATATCATGAAATGCAAACATTTTCACATCCTTTTTATTGTTGAACTTTCTTTTAAATGTAGGAAGACAGAATTTTCGTAGTCCTAAATTATATACTTAACTTCAAATTTTTTTTTTTTTTTTGTTGAATTTTATCTCAGAGAATTTCATGGGGTTTTATTTTGACAGAGAGAGATCTAAATGTACCTTGAGAACCCTTTTTTCTTTTTTTTTTAATTATGGACAGAGTTTGGCTACAAACTGATTTGTAGCCAACTTATTACAACTCACTACGTGGCAACTAATAAGATCATTTACGTGTACTTTAGTCACATCACCTATTTAATAAGTCATGTAATTTCTTTAAATAATATATGTGAATGGTCTTATAAGTTGCCACGTAGTGGGTTGTAGCAAACCGGCTATAAACTGGTTTGTAGCCAAACCTAGTCCTTAAATTATTATTTGAATGGTTAACATGCTCCATTTTTTAATTAGTTTGTAGCTAGAGGTGGGGAAATTAAAATATGAAATAAGCCCACAAAAAGGTTGGCCCATTCCTTTTTGTAAAAGAGGTTGAGATAAAGCTCGGTCCAAGCCCATACCAGAGGTTGAGGCAGAAAGCTCGGCCCAAGCCCGTACCAGAGGTTGAGACATAAAGCTCAGCCCAAGCTCATACCAGAGGTTGAGACATAAAGCTCGGCCCAAGCCCATATCAGAAGTTGGGATGATCCATAAAAAATAATGAGGACAAAATAGAACATTGTACTTCTTTGTAAAAGTCTTGTACTTTTCATATAAATGTAAAAAACTGTCCTACATCAGAAGAGGAGAACAGAATACGATGCATAATGTAATATAAAGTCAAAATCAATCATTTTTTTTGGAAAGTCTGACAAAAGTACTTCTTACTATTTTAAGAAATTAATTGTAGCTCTAAAAATTACCCACTACAGTAGCCAAACCTTGTCCTTAAATTATTATCTGAATGGTTAACGTGCTCCATTTTTTAATTAGTTTGTAGCCAAACCTTGTCCTTAAATTATTATCTAAATGGTTAACAGTTTTTAATTAATCATTGCAGATCAACAGTACTTGGCTTTGAAATTTCTAATCACTTTTGGTAAAGGCAAGGAATGTGACCTCCACGTTTTCTTTTTTTCCTATTTGAGTGGAAGACTTGAGACCTAGTTAGTCCATTTATATGAAAAAGTCTACATTCAAATGTCACATGCCTTGGTGAGGGCCATGGTCCATGCTTTTATGATTCTCATTTTCAAATAAAGCAAAATTTCATAGAAAAAGTACTCCAAGTGAAATTAGTCCTTTAAAAAAAAATATATTAACTAAATGATTTAATTGTTAATTTTTTATTATTATTTTATTATTATTATTATTATTATAAGTATGATTGGGACGATATGGAGAAGCCTAGGCCAATCTCTGTAAACATTCTCGTATATATATATATTTATAGAGGAAGCTCCTGATAATTAAATAGAAAGCAAGAATATTTTATTATTTACTGTAAGCAGACTTTATAATATTTGTCAAAAGGCTGCTGGCTTGGCTTTGGAATTCATAGAATTAGCATCTCGGATGAAGAACAATGATAATGTAGGGGCGGTGGCAAGTACTACAAAATGGAAGACTCCCTTCAGTGATGAATACAAATTAAATATAGGCATCCATGGCCTTAATGATCATTCGGCATTTGGGGTGGTTGCATTGGTCTGTGATTGTCATTGGCTAGTTATTGCTGCACAATGTACCAAGATGCAAGTCAGTGGGGATGGTTTGCAGCGATATGAGGGATAGGATTGATGAGAAAGAGAAGGAGATTGGTGGGTTTAGGAAGAAAGGGTGTAATCCCCTACAATATTATCAATTGCAATAAAAAATATAAAATAAAAACTACGTATTAAACATAATTTTTATTTTATTTTTTTAAATTATGTTTCAAAACCCAAAACGAAAACTATGTATCAAACAAAAAATTTGTTTCATTTTCAATTTCAAATTAGGTTTCAAGTTCCATCTTCAAAACTTAAAAAAAGTCATGAATTAAAAACCTAAAACGAAAACATGTACCAAATAAGCCGTTGACGCTTATAATTTTTTAAAGTTGACAATAATATGTTTGTATTTCTAAGCCAATGAAATGTCAGAGACATTATATATTGGTTCTAGATTTTCTGGTGACGAGGAAAAAAAAATAGTGATTTTATAATGTAATATTTCATCCGTCATAAGCACCTTTTGAAGGTTATGGATTTTTAAACTTATTCCGTCATAGTTCAAGAACTAAAATTTGGTTTTGGTCATGCGTACTAAAACCAAAGTGAACTAAAACTTTATTAATCAAGATAGCAATGACGAAAGTTAGGAGCTTAAATTAACTGAGCAAATTAATCTTTTTATTGCTTAAGGAAAGAGGGACGAGAGCCACGAGGCCAAGACCATGATCATACTCCTGCCATGTTTTAGAATCCACGGATCTTTTTTGACCAATTTTTATTATCAACCTTTTGGTGGCATATTTTAATAGTAGAACTTTAGAATAACATGTGATTTTCATGGCCTTTCTTTTTTCATGTGACCCACAAAGAGATTTATTTATTTTTAATTATGTTTTATGCATGGCACTATCCGATAGAATTGGAATAACATGTGATTTTCATGGCCTTTCTTTTTTCATGTGGCCCACAAAGAGATTTATTTATTTTTAATTATGTTTTATGCATGGCACTATCCGATAGAATTGCATTATCGTTAATTACTTGCATCAATTCTTCCTAACCATTTCTCTACCTGATCTCTCTGATGTCTCGCTCTAAACAATTGTCTAATTCTAATATGTCATGGAATCCCTTATGTACAAATTTCCTATATATGTTTTTTTTATTGAAATTGATATTTTGAACTTTGAAGGGAAAAGAATAAAGGAATAGAATAGCTAGGTACCTATCTCCTTAAAAATGAAGTTCTTTATATTTTTATTTTTTTGTGATCAAGTCCCGCCTTCTTTGACGATGCAACAGTCAAAAGAACCCCAACCCCCTCTCTCAAACTCAAAATAATTGGATCATAATAAAAGTTTTTTAATCTCTTTTGGGACCCTTAAATTACCTGCCTCAATTATATAAAATACTTTCAATTGATTATTACATCTTTGATAATTATAAGTGATGAACTTTCACTCAATAAAAAAGTTTAAGGTAAAAGAAATAGTGAATTTAATAAATCACTAAATCATTTCTTTAAAAAGTAACGACCTCATTTTTTTTACCTTTTTGTGTGTGGATATAATCGTTAATATATAGTTCTTAAATTTTAACTTGTGAATTCTTTGAGGGTTTATAAAGAAACACATTTACAGAAAGACCAAATTAAAGTAAAAGAATGTCAAATCTTTGTTTATCCTTTCCAATATCTTGGCTAATTAAGAATGAAGAATATATGAATGTTCTTTGACTGTTTCTTTTTTCCACCTTTTCCACATGTTTATGGGACTAGAAACAATGACCGACCAAAAAAAAAATCTAACATGGAGCCTCCACCTTCTTAATTTATACAGCCCAACCATGATGGAACTTGGTTCCTTTTCTATTGTATTATAGGGTATTAATTTTAAAGTTAAAATTCCAAGAAATTATGCACGATATCAATTTAGAGTTTAGAGAGAAAATTATTGAGCAAAGTTGACATGAGTCGAGCATTCAAGGTTTAGGATTGATTTATATCTTTTTATTTTAAACATGAGCCAAGTTTAAGTTCATGTTTAAGCTAGATTACATGTTAAAATTGATTTTTTTTTTTTTTAATTCTTTTTTCTTGTAACAAGTTAGAGAGTTTTTTCAAGAGTTAATTGATCAACTTATTTTTTCCTCATATCAAACAACATCAATTACAACCATTTATTTATTTTTTATTTTTTAAATGCGGTATACAAATCTAAGCTAATGATTAATAAATAAATTATAGTTAAAATTATATTATTTGAGTTAATTATACATATTAATTTTTATTTATGAACTTTCAAAAATCATATTCATAACCTCGTAATCAAAAATAAAAATTTGATATTTTATTAATCATTTATAAACTTAAACAATCCAATATTCTAAGCCTATAATTAAGTATTTTTTAAATCAAAGCATAAATGCTAATTGTCCATGACTTCGAAAAATTCTCTAACTAAGGTCTGCTATATAGCTTGATTGGTAATTTTTAAAATCAAAAGCTTTTATAACTCTTATGTGAAATTATTCCACCACCATCCAAAAAACAGACTTTCATAATGATTGAAAGGTATTTGTATACAAGTGACCTATCGGGTATTGTTTACTCAATTTATGATTTATGATTTTAATGGGTTTGGAATTATCTTAATTAAGAAGACCTTATCATTTAACAATACAGTAAAGTTGCAAGTAAAGAAATTTCACACTTGATATATAGAATGATCAAAAGCTTACTTGCATCAATGATATGATTTGCCAAGCTAAAATATGTTGATTCAAATAATATGTGTATGCCCTTCTTTTTTCATGACATCTCCTTTTAAAATTTGCAAGTTCCCGCCAATATTTGATTTGCCAAGAAACTATTCATCTTAATTTACTATTACAATTAAGACAATAATTCCCATACAGAAGTGGCTATTTATTTTTAGGCATAAATATGTATAAAAGTGATTTTGTTTTTTACTTAAAAAAAAAATCAAATTGTTTAAGTATATATATATATATTTTTTTATTTGTTTAAAAAAAAAAAAATCAAATTGATTATTTAATATTCATTCATCCATACATATATAAGTATATATATATATATAAAAAACAACAGTACAATCACTTTATATTTGTGCATACAAAACAAAGGACCATGAATGAATACACTTTTATTTTTATTTTTAAAGTATTGCAGTCCATAAATTGATTATTTAATATTCATTCATCCATACACTTTAGGGGACAATCATGAACAAGCCCCAAAGTTATACTAATATTTCTCATAATTAGGAAGGAGGAAATAAAAAGTACAATTCCTTAACCAATAACAAACAGCTACGTGTTGCCAAGCGTACTTCGAAGTTCAAACACATCCAACATAGTCTCCACGTCATTAGAACCAGCTTCAGCCACCGACCCACCTATTCTTCTTCCTCTCAGGCTTCATAGTCATAGACAAAGTCTCCGGCGAGCCGCGTTTATGAGCCACTCTGACCGGCTCACACTCATACGATGCCATCCCAATTAGATGAGGGAAATTCAGCTTCGCTTTTGAGCCACGCATCTTGAAAGCCGCTCTGTCATAAGCCAAAGCAGCACCCTCAGCCGTCTCGTAAGTCCCAAGCCAAGCCCTCGCTCCATTCTTCGCTGGATCCCTTATCTCCGCCGCGTACTTCCCCCATGGCCTCTTCCTCACTCCCCTGAAATTCGTCCTGCTTCTCGGAGCATGCGCCTCACTCGCCACCTCAACAACCTTATTATTACTCTTCGTCTTTGTCGTCGTCGTTGTTGTTGTTGTTGCTATTATATCAGACTGATCAGGTAACGGAACCCATCCAACGTTAACCGCGTCACGTAAAGCACCGTAAACCACCATGTCCTCCGTGTCATCCACCTTTAACGGCAAGTCACCCCAGGTCTCCGTTAAAAAGAGATTACTAAAACTCGAAGTCCTACGATACAATGGCTCATTATGGTAAGCTTTTGTTGAAAACAACGTAGTATTTTCAACATGGTGTTGCGTAATTGACTCTAAAAGAGCATAGTCAGACTCAGAGGTAGTTGTTTCTCCAAACATCTTTAATTTGTTTTTTAAAAACGGTTTGTGACAAAGTATGTATATATAGGTTTCAAATTAATCTGAATATATCATATATGTAATTGTTGTTGCATTTCCATGAAGATTTGTTTTTCACTGACATCGATCATTTTAGGCATGTGTATCTTGAGAACCTTCTTATTATTATTTTTTTTAAATTATGGACAGAGTTTGTAGCCAACTTACTACAACCCACTACGTGACAACTAATAAGATCATCAAAGTATTCTTTAGTCACATGACCTATTTAATGAGTCATGTGACTTTTTTAAATAATATATGTGGATGGTCTTATAGGCTGTCACATAGTGAATTGTAGCAAACCGGCTACAAACCAGTTTGTAGCCAAACCTTGTTCATAAATTATTATCTGAATGATTAACGTGCTCCATTTTTTAATTAATTATTGCAGATCAACCAATGCTTGGCTTTGAAATTTCTAATCACTTTTGGTAAAGGCAAGGAATGTGACCTCCACGTTTCATTTTTATTTATTTATTTATTTTTTTCCTATTTGAGTGGAAGACTTGAGACCTAGTTAGTCCATTTATATGAAAAATATAAAAAGTCTACATTCAAATGTCACATGCCTTGGTGAGGGCCATGGTCCATGCTTTTATGATTCTCATTTTCAAATAAAGCAAAATTTCAAAGAAAAAGTACTCCGAGTGAAATTAGTCCTTTAAAAAAAAAAATTTATTAACTAAATGATTTAATTGTTAATTTTTTATTATTATTATAAGTATGATTGGGAGGATATGGAGAAACCTAGGCCAAATTGTTTGGTACATAATCAACCCATGTTATTAACAAATATAAACTAACTATTTGTAACTAAAGGCTTATGCTATATTGTATTTGTTATATTTGTAAAAATATTTTGCTTACATAGACTAATTGATTTGACAGAGGTGTGATACAAACGTTTTTCACGCAAATGGTGTGAAGATGAAGTCAAGACCACCAGACCATGTTCTTTGGAGATGTGATTTTGCACAGCGTGTCTGGTAGGCCAGCTTTATTTCTTTTCCGCTAGGATATGATGTTCATATGAATTTTTATGATTTAATTTCTTGCTCTTTGCGCGATTTACAAAGCCTGTCAATTGAAGTTTTGTTCACGACTACTTGGGAGATATGGAATGCAAGAAATGCCTTGGCTTATAAAGGGGTTGTTGGGAGATATGGAATGCAAGAAATGCCTTGGCTTATAAAGGGGTTGTGGTAACTATTAATGATATCTATTGAGAGTTTGAGACAATCTCATGATCAGATATGACAACATCAACTGATAAGAAGAACTTGGACACATATAAGCAGCAGGAGTCCACAAATACCAAAACTATACAATTAGATAAGTGATACACTTCCTAGAGTAACGTGTATCAATTGTAATAGGTATCTAAGTTATATCTCTCAATCTCTATAAACATTCTCATATATATATATATATATATATGAGATGGGTTCAAGTTACACCGGTGTAATTCTTAAGAAATTACACCTTTTTTAGACCGTTAATCTATAATAGATCCTACGGTAGAGGTAATTTGTTCTTACACTTCATTAATTATCTCTTATTTTCTGTCCCTCCCTCTTCTACTTTACCTAAATTCTCTACTTTTTCTCTTTCCTCTCTCTCTCAGTCCATTTCTGTTAAAACTACTCTTTCTCAGTCCTCACCATTGTCAATCATCTCCAAATAGATATAGAAATGATATAAAATAAAAATAACAGAGAATTTTTTTTTTTGGACCGAATATCAAAATCTATTAGAAGCAAAAAAAGAAAAAAGCATAGAATGAAGAAATAAATGGTGATGCCTTTTCCATGGCAGCGGTAAAAAAGCATAGCCGAATAACAAGTAATTGATATTTTGAACTTTGAACTTTGAAGGGAAAAGAATAAAGGAATAGAATTGCTAGGTACCTATCTCCTTAAAAATGAAGTTCTTTATATTTTTATTTTTTTGTGATCAAGTCCCGCCTTCTTTGACGATGCAACAGTCAGAAGAACCCCGACCCCCTCTCTCAAACTCAAAATAATTGGATCATAATAAAAGTTTTTTAATCTTTTTTGGGACCCTTAAATTACCTGCCTCAATTATATGAAGTACTTTCAATTGATTATTACATCTTTGATAATTATAAGTGATAAACTTTCACTCAATAAAAAAGTTTAAGGTAAAGGAAATAGTGAATTTAATAAATCACTAAATCATTTCTTTAAAAAGTAACGACCTCATTTTTTTTACCTTTTTGTGTGTGGATATAATCGTTAATTTAACTTTTGAATTCTTTGAGGGTTTATAAAGAAACACATTTACAGAAAGACCAAATTAAAGTAAAAGAATGTCAAATCTTTGTTTAGCCGTTCCAATATCTTGGCTAATTTTTTGATAACATATCTTGGCTAATTAAGAATGAAGAATATATGAATGTTCTTTGACTGTTTCTTTTTTCCACCTTTTTCACATGTTTATGGGACTAGAAACAATGACCGACCAAAAAATAAAAAAATCTAACATGGAGCCTCCACCTTCTTAATTTATAGAGCCTAACCATGACGGAACTCCTTTTGTATTATATTATAGGGTATTAATTTTAAAGTTAAAATTCCAAGAAATTATGCACGATATCAATTTAGAGTTATATGACTTCCAACTAGAGAGAAAATTATTGAGCAAAGTTGAGTCGAGTATTAAAGATTTGGGATTGATTTATTTCTTTTTATTTTAAACACGAGCCAAGTTTACGTTCATGTTTAAGTTAGATTACATGTTAAGATTGGTTTTTATTTTTTATTCTTTGTTTTTGTAACAAGTTATAGAGCTTTTTCAAGAGTTACTTGATCAACTTATTTTTTCCTCATATCAAACAACCTCAATTACGACCTTCATATTTATTTATTTATTTTTTAAATCCAGTTACAAATCTAAGCTAATGATTAATAAATAAATTATAGTTAAATTATTTAAAATTATATTATTATATTATTTAAGTTAATTAGACATATTAATTTTCATTCATAAACTTTCAAAAATCATATTCATAATCTCGTAATCAAATATAAAAATTTGATATTTTATAAATTAGTTATAAACTTAAACAATCCAATATTCTAAGCCTATAATTAAGTATTTTTTAAATCAAATCATAAATGCTAATTGTCCATGACTTCGAAAAATTCTATAACTAAGGTCTACTATATGGCTTGATAGTTAATTTTTGAAATCAAAAGCTTTTATAACTCTTCTTATGTGAAATTAATCAATTATTCCACCACCATCCAAAAAAACTGACTTTCAAAATGATTAAAAGGTATTATGTATACAAGTGACCTATCGGGTATTGTTTACTCAATTTATGATTTATGATTTTAATGGGTTTGGAATTATCTTAATTAAGAAGACCTTATCATTTAACAATACAGTAAAGTTGCAAGTAAAGAAATTTCACACTTGATATATAGAATGATCAAAAGCTTACTTGCAACAATGATTCAATATAGCTTGAATAGTACAATGGGGGAAAACGAAAATCCTCGCTCGATCATTCAACAATTCTCAAACTACTCCTAAGGTTAAGGCTAAGACTACTCGGTACAAGCTAAAATATGTTGATTCAAATAATATGTGTATGCCCTTCTTTTTTCATGACATCTCCTTTTAAAATTTGCAAGTTCCCGCCAATATTTGATTTGCCAAGAAACTATTCATCTTAATTTACTATTACAATTAAGACAATAATTCCCATACAGAAGTGGCTATTTATTTTTAGGCATAAATAGGTATACAAGTTATGAGATTCAGATCCTCTAAAGTTCTTAAGGTACTCTAGGAGGTAGAGTTCTATAAATCTTCACATTCTATTTAAAATAAAGGGTTAAATAAGCGACACATCATCAATTCATTAATAAAAACTTAAATTAGTATTTCAAATGCCCTAAAACACTCTTGAAACTGCTAAGGACGCCTTTTTTTTTATTTATTTATTTATTTCCATTCATCAACCCAATAAAAATCACACAATGCATTCTCTTCAACAAAATCATTAATCTAAGCACTCCCCCTCTTTCCTAAAATTTTTGAAGGCCAATCTCTTCAAATCGTCCATTTTGCCCGACTTTCAGTTTCATTCACCTAGTTACTTGTAAATTTCCCTCAAAAGGGTTATAATTTACGAGATCTCAATCACTCTATGCGAAAGCCTTTTCTTCAGTATCTAACGATGATGATAATTTGACAATGGTTGAATCAGAATGTAACTTTGATGATGATGTTGGGAATAGTGTTGAATTGCATAGTTTAGATGAGGGTTGTAGCAGTGTAGGTAATTCAAGGATTGTTGCATTGGAAAATGTTTTGAATGAGGGTATTGCTGATGATTATATGTAAGTTACACAGCCACTTTTGTATGGTCGAGCACCCAAAGAGAGAACAAGGAGAATTTTATAGAGACTGGGCTAGCAAAATATTCAAAGAGATTCACCTTCATAGATCAACCATTTTGTGAGTTAAAAAGATTGAAATTTTTAAGAAAGAGAAGTGATGGCATTATTTTTGTTGGATTGATGATTGCTCCAGTAAATATAAATAAATAGATAAAATAAAGACAGAAGACGTATGTTTTTATAAACGTTAATAGTGGTTACACTGGCCGAGACAAACAAGGTATCCTTCCTTGAAGTTTGACCCTTTTCTTTTCAAATTCATCTATGTGGCAGGTTGCTTTACCTGCCTGACTGAGTTATAGTGGTTACAGCGCCATTGTTTTGATTTTCAAGGAACTTAGTCATTTTCAAAATGTTGTGAAAGTGAAGTCAACTTGTGACCTAATTCAGACAAGTTGTTTGTCTAGTATTCCAGCTCTAAATAGAGAAAGTTATTGATTCAAGGTTCTGTTTGGAAGCAAAATGAATTCTGACTGTAGTAAGTTATTATCAATTCTGTTGAGACACAGGAAGTATCTTAAGTCAAGTTGAATTAAGTTATAACTTTGGAATGTCTTGAGGTAAAAGTTGCTACCTTTTTAAACGGGTATCGTGACATTCTTTACTACCAGATTAGATATTGAAATTTGTAATCATAATTGTTTCAACTAACCTCTCCCTTCAAACCTGTTACTTGATGCATTTTGCTAGTTCGCCACATGGCTTTTGCTCAATTATATATTTTATGGCGAATTATTTAGGTCATGTTCATTCATTAGGTTTTCGCTTCTGGTTATATTAAGTGTCTTCTTTATGATATTTCTTTTCATCTTTCTTAAAGTCTAATTGTTGAGTCCTTTCCCAGGTTCTACCTTATGATCAACTAATGCAGGAGTTAGATGTTATGAATGTACGTGAACTTGAAGATTTCCTAATCAATGAATGCATGTATGCGGTAAATATTCTCCCTTCTAAAGTCCAAATTGCTGCTTCAATCCTAATGAGCTACTAAATTGGGATATTCTCTTAACTGCTGAACTAACACTTTCATGGGGTGGGGAAGCAGGACTATTATTTCTAGAGATTTGTATTCAGTACCATCAAATGTGAAATGAATCATTCCAGTTGTTGTGCTCATACTGCATTTCGATTTTTATTTTTATTTTTCCTGGGGTTATGTTATGCTTTGTGTGATTTTTAAAGTATAGACATTGTCTCGCTTGCATAACATCATACTTCGAATGTGAGGAAATGTTGCTTCAAATGCTTTAATCACTTGATGGTGGTTGCTCTTTTCTGTTATTTCTTCCATAATATTACATATGATTTTTTTTTTTTTTAATTGGTAAGTTATACATGCACTTAGTGGTTTTGAACCTATAACCTCACTCTGCACCTATAGTCATAGGGGGAAGAGGTGCCATTTGAGCTAGAATCCATTGGTTTATAATGTTGCATGTGATTTGGATGGCGGATTGAAGTTCTCTTTTTCTCTCTCTTTCTCTTTGGCTTTGAACACCTCCTGTTTGTGACATCTCTAATATGGGCCTTTCTTTAGTAATAAAAGTTCGGTGGGGGTGGTGTGGTGGAAAGCTCCACTAGTATTATAATTGATAAGACAGAGAAATGCCATAAACAAGAATGTGCTGATGGAATTTGTTGCTTTCTATAGGGCATAGTCAGAGGCAAGCTGGATCAATTGCGAAGATGCTTCGAGGTCTGAGCCCATGTTTGGTTGCTTGTTTGATTGCTAAATCAATCTCCATTTCTTGAACAAGTGCTTTTCTATTTTCTATTTCTATATTTTTGACAAATAATGAAAATTTTATTTGGAAATACAAGAATAGGTAGAATGTGATGTGTATATCATCCTTTCAAGTGCTCATAACTGAAAGTTTGAAAGATAGATAAAACATATACTTAGTCTAGTTGCTTCTTTGGCTATTTGCCCCACTATTAATGATCTATGAATCTTCTTCTAAAGATAATAGATATCTTAGTTGTTTGGTATTTTGTCTAATATTTATCTACAAATGTTGACATAGGTTGTCTACGTCGGATAATCTACTTATCTCAATTCAAGAAAAGATTAAATGGGCTGATTCTATGAGCGAGTTGGATAAGAAACACCGGAAGGAGGTTGAAGATAGGGTGGAAGAAGTAAAGAAATCCCTTTCACTCAAGGTCAGTTGAATCTAGTTTTATATTTCAAATTGCTAAACCATATCGTCCTTTTCCTCCGTAATTTAACATTAGTCATCTAAACGCAGAAGATAGGGCATCCCATAGCATTTCTCTTTTAGAAGATAAAGTATAGGCCTGCTTAAAATTTAAAGATTGATCATTATAATTAAAAGGTTATGTTTGGAAGAAATTAACATTAGCAGGGTCAATGTATAATTAAAAGAGATGCCACCTTTATTGAGAGAGGAAAAATTGTGATTTTTCTATAATACAATTGAAAAAGATGCTCTTGATTCAAAGTACACAAACGATATTATAGGATCTTGTAGCTAGGGGCGGAACTAAAATTTCAACAATGAGGGAGTCAAAGTAATAACAATAATAAAATTTTAACTGTTAATTAAGGAGTTCATATAAGATATATGAAAAGTTAGGAGGGTCCATCTATATATTTTTTTCCAAAAATTTAGGTAAATATAATGATGAAATTTTAATTTTTGAAAAGATTAAAATTGGGTAAATTGATAGGTTGGGTTTTACTTATAATATTTGGGTTGGATTGGTTTTAGGTAATAGTTAGATTGTTAAATAAGTAATAAATGGGTAAATGAGTTTTAACTTTTAAGCACCCAATCCATTTATAACTCACCCAAAACTACCCAATTGCTACTCCTAGTTTGTACACATGCCTAAAATCTACAACCCACAAAAAGAATTCAAAAAATAAAAAAAACCTAATAAGCAAAAATAACGTAGAAGAATATCCAACATGTGATTAACAACATATGGGCTTTCGATTTTTCTTCGATTCTTATTTTTTGTGGGTTGTAAATTCTATTCTTAGATGGACCAGTATATTGAACTATAACATAGGAGCCTAAGCTGCCTTATGTAATTTCTTGGAACCAATTCTCAGGTCTCATCTTTCCATCCTAAATTGGGTCTTTGATAAGGAATGAGGTGGGCTGTACTATTTATCGAGAAGCGGAGATGTTTTAAATTTTAGGTGAAATTATATATAAAAGAAAGTTTGATATCCTATTTCAAATTTTAAATTTTATCAATTAAAGTTTTAAACTTATGAAACTGTTTTAATTTGAAGCCCCTCATCCATCTCAGTTATTCTAGATAGTAACAAGGTTGAGAAAAATGAGAAATTATTGATAAAGCTTTGTGTTTCACCTCGATAACCAGCTTTGATTTATTGACAATTACTCTCTCAATGACTGTCAAATTGATTTACAACTAAAAAAAAAGTCAAATTGATTTATAAAAAGCCTATGTGAAACGCAAAGTTTAATAAATAGTTTCTCGAACAATTTCATAAAATTGAGACTTTAATTGATAAAATTAAAACTTTATGATCTAATCTAAAGCTATAAATTATGAGGATTTTTATGTAATAGTTCCTAAATTTTAATCATTTTGTTTTTGTTTTTATAAGTTTTTAATCACATGTTGACAATTTTTCTATGCTATTTTTCTTATTCATTAATTAATTTATCCACCAATTATTTATCATCAGTATTTATCAGAAATATTGATTCCGTTCTGTTTCGGCCAGAATGACTGAAATATCTTGTATCAGTATGTAAACCGGTACGAGAAACACACCTATTCCACCTTGGGTTAAATTCTGTGCCATTCTGGGTCATTTCGGGCATTTCGGATCATTTCAGCTGAATTCATAATTTTGGCCGGTACCCAATCAAAGGTTGTTCTTTGTCTTTTTTCTCTCTGGCTCATTGCCTTTGTGCCTCCATCTCTCATTCTCAGTCATCTCAGTTGCTGAGCTTCAAGATTTCGTCGCCGTGAGGACTGAGGAAGAGATCCCATCTCTGAGACAAAAAGCCCCCACTAAGTGTTGAACCACTTACACAGCGTGAGCGGCGGAGCGGCATGCTGTTGCATTAGAGACCAACTCACAGACCCAATTTCGCGATGGGTTTGATACCTATTCCCAAAAAAACACTAGAGATAGCCAGCTCATAAATAAAGAGACAAACACAAACACAAACGCAGAGGAGAGGGAGAGAGAGAGAGCCAAAGGAGAAAGTACCGAGTAGTGGTCAAATTCGCCATCGGCTTCAACTTCGTTCGCCGAAAGAGTCATCGAAGGCGGGAGTTCGGCCCGGTCCAATCTCAAAGGTCAACTCTGCCCACGTTTAGCGTGGGCTTCTCAGAAGACAAATTCCTCCGTACAAGTGATGGGTTCGGTCTCATTGACGTCGTTCCGGTTATCTCTCACAGACCCGCATGGCTGTTTAGGCCCGCAACTCTACCTCAAGTCCGACCCGAAATGGACTCTGATAACTCCACCGCCGAGGCATTTTTTTTTGGTTTTACTAGAAATACTAGTTATTTGTTCAAACCCATGATTCTTCGGAATATAAATTCTAATTTGTCCCCTTCACCGTAGGCTTTGTGACGACCCAGTCATCAGAATGGTCGCTCATGGTATTTCCGCTCCGCCGCTCTACTGGTCTATGTAGGTGGTTAATCAACCGATCTTGGTGGGGCATGCTTTTACTTTGTGAGTTGTGTTTTATATTTACGGATTCAAAATATTTAAAGTGGGTTGGTACAGATGAGTGGTTCACCACGAATAATTTTGTTTTTGTTTTTTTTACTTAAACACGTTATTACCATTAAAAAGCTAAAGAAATACATGAATATAAATTAACATATAGTTATATGTATTCAGGAAGAAAAAAAAAAGGTTATATATAGCTACTTATATAACTATATATAACCCAATAATAATTTTATTCTCAGAAAAATAATAACAAGCTTGATAAATAATTAGATATATCTATTTTATATTATAAATACAAATATATATATTTATATATAATATTAGTGGTAAATCCGAAAAGAAACGTCGAAATTGACTGGTACTAAAATATTCCATTTCAATGACAAAATAAAATAGACACTAAACAATATTCACAATTTTAACTTTAGTATTTATTTATTCTTGATTCTGAGAATTGTGGCGGTAGGACAATGGGTTTGTCTTGTTA
Source organism: Fagus sylvatica (assembly GCA_907173295.1). Lineage (NCBI taxonomy): Eukaryota > Viridiplantae > Streptophyta > Magnoliopsida > Fagales > Fagaceae > Fagus > Fagus sylvatica. The sequence continues at coordinate 13,160,299 of OU015762.1, read as the reverse complement.
GGCATCATCTTCATTAATAATTCCATGTTGAGAGGGACGCAGCCTAGTCATTCTGAATTCTAACAGTTTGAAGTTTGGACATGGCGTTGTGTGACTTGTGAGTATTATTATAGTTCTTCAACTTCTCGTCAGCCCCCATTTTTGTTCCCCCCATTTTTGTTCTTATTGAGACTTGAGAGACACAACCTCGTCAGCCACTATAGGTAAAGATTATTATATTTGTTCTATTTCTTATTATCCAGCCACATAAAGTCAATTAGACACTAAAAATGAGTAGAAACGAAAAAGGAAATAACATATTAAAATGAAGAAAAAAAAATTGTTATTTTCATTATTAATTATTGCTTGTAAGCATCTAATTTTCCAAGATTCTATATTCTATGTGTTGCGAACAGAATAACAACTAAACAAAATCTTATAAAAAAAGAGTGAACAATGTTTATTTTTGTTATTGATAATTCGATAGAGTGTGAGATTTGAACCTTGGTTCTCTAGATAAATAACGAAAAATATCAGTTCAACTTAAAAAGGGGAATATGATGCTAACAACCACATTGAGAGAGAGAGAGAGAGAGAGAGAGAGAGAGAGAGAGAGAGAGAGAGAGAGAGAGAGAGAGAGAGAGAGAGAGAGAGAGAGAGTAATTGTTTTGTCCATTATAGGAGTACTATTTTTAGGCAAAGAAATGAGGCCTATTTGATAAATACAATTATGAAAATAATCATTGAAACTTGATTATTATTTATGCATTCATTGATGAAGAAACTAAAGTCTCCATATTCATTTAATATTAGTGTTGTTTATATTTTTAAGTTTAGATGAATAAACTAGTTTAGCCACGCTGACATTGATTTGTCTCTTTTACATTTATCAAGGTTCAAATCCTCTGTCACCCATCATTAGTTGTTGAATTATTAAAAAAAAAAAAGTTTGGTGAATAAGGCCAACAAGTTTTTTTTTTGAAAAAAAAATCCAAATCCAAATCTATTTTTTTGTTCGTTTTGTTTGTTTTTAAAGAGAACTTTGCTTAATGTGTTAAATTTCACCAAACTATTATGGATTTTAGAATGCTTATGTTGAATTTTTTGAATATATGATCTAAGCAGTGACAAAAATAAGAGAACTTTGCTTAATGTGTTAAATTTTGACCAAATTATTATGAAATTTAGATATTAATGCTTATGTTGAATATTTTGAATATATGATCTAAGCAGTGACAAAAATAGTATATTGCATGTTGGGGATTACTAATTAAATTGTTAAAAGTTTGCGAATTTTTATTTATTTAATTGTAGTTCATGTACATATGTTGAATCTTGGGCAGGTTATTTTCCTCCTCATCAAGTTCTGAACTTTGGTTAGATCTCTTATTAAATATAGTTCACTTGGCTTAACTGAAAAGATGATCAAAGGACGAAGGCTTGAAATTATAATAGCTCTAACTAATTCCCTGTATACCACTTTGTTTTCTAATTCAGACAGGTTATTTTTTTTTGTTAGACAAATAAAAATAATTTGCGGTCTTGTTGATTCATGTTGTTCTTAATTTAGGAGTTTTTAATTAATGTAACATGTGGAATGCATGGTCATGGAAGGTCATACGTGGTCTCTTTTTATCTTTAACTTTGCTTTGGAGGTTTTTCAGATAAAAAAGTACTGCCCAGTACGACTACACTTAATTTATTAATTGTCAGTAATAAACAAATTACATAGAAATAAAAATGATATTTGCAGTCTTGTTGATTCAATTTTGTTCTTATATATAAGAAATACCTATTAGGAGTACAATAATATTTTTTAATTAATCAGAATAACTAAAATTTTTAAGTTATTAAGTTTTAAAATAATGATTTATAGCCAAAGGAATACCAAAGTCATTTCACTTTCATGGTACCATTGGAAGGTCATACATGATCTCTTTTTATTCTATAAGTTTGTTTTCTTTAGAGTTTCTTCTTCAGTTTCTCATGCAGATAAAAATTCGGTATTTGTTGTTTGGCTGATTTGTTTTTGTTATAATTTTGGTTAGGTGACAACCAAGATTATTTACGTATAATTTAAGTACGACTACACTCACGTAATAACAAATATACAAAAGTTTATAGAAAAAAATTTTGTTACAAAAGTTGATTTTGGGTTGTGCATTTTTTGCTATACAAACTAGAGCCCAAAAATAATGTTAATAGGTACTTAAAAATTATATGAAAATAACCTACATCTTTTTTTTAGTAGAGCAGTAGGGCCAGGGACAGGGCCCCTTGGTCCAACGTGGCACCGTCTCTTTAGAGAAGTTAAAATATTTCCTCATGTTTGAGAAATTAAATCACATGCTTTGAATTCCTTCAACTTTTTACTTAACCAAAAAATAAAAAAAAGTCACATAACCAGTCAAATCTAATCTTTTAATTCAGTATCTATTTTCTTTGTAGTATCACATTCTACCTAATCTTATCGTTTATCTATTATTATAAAATATATTAAAGGATGTAGATTTGTCAGGTAAGATTATATATATAGAGAATTAGAGTATTATTATAATAATAATAATGATTTTCATAAATAAAAAAATAAATAATAATAATAATAATGTGAACCTTGATCTTTGTTATACCAAATGCGGATACCTAGGTCCTAGGACATAGGAATTGCAAACATATTCCAATTTACATTCCTTTGCAAAATGACTAACACTTCCAAGTATTTAATTTCCCAATTCACCATGTCCAAACGCAGGACTCAGAATGATCGATTCCTCTATTTCAATCCCAACTTAATTGTCAGGATAAAAGAATGAAGCCTTTGACACTGACTAGTTATTTCAAAGCTGATGTTACTCGGGGACAAGGAAAAAAACAGGGAAACGAAGTTCCCAATTTTTTTTGGACATTTAAGAGATACAACTATTGATTAATGAACTAATGAAGCTAGCTAACCTCAAACCAAGAGTGTGCATGGGTTGAGTTGGGTCAAGTTTTGAGATATTTTTCAACATAACTCAATTTTTCTCTAATTGAGAAATCTCAACCATGGCAGCTCTAAAAAATTTGGGTTGGGATCTTTTTGTTAGGTCCAATGAAAATATTGGATTTGAAATCAATTATTTAATCCAATTGCTTAATAAATAATTATAATTTATACAGTTTGGATATGATATTCAAACTTCAATAAAAGCAAGTTTTAAATCAAACTAACAAATTTAAAATAAATCTTAAATTTTTAAAAATATTAATATTTTCAAACTAATAATAATATAGATTGAATCAGGTTATTTGAGTTGAAAATTGTGCCAACAAAAACCTAATCCATTCCAAGCTTTGAAAAAAGAAAAAAAAAAAAGTTAAGACTCAACTCAGCCCATCAATCCTCGAAATACTAATCTAAAAAATAAGTTGGGTTAGATTTGTCGAGTTGGTAGCTAGGTTGAATGCACACATTTACCTTAAACGAAAACACGTGATTCCTTTCAATTTCTATGTCCAAAAAACTGATTCTTGTATTCAACTATCATACCGATAATAACAAAAGTTATCCCCAAAAGAAAAAAAATAAAAAATTCTTGATGTATATACTTGAATCCTAAAATTACTTGTACATGACAAAATGTAATATTTTCTATCTTAATTTAGATGTCTTGCTTTCATTTTTGGAACATAAAATATATTTACCTAAAATGGATTAAACGAAAACACGTGATTTTTTCCTTTCAATTTAAAACCAAGACATATATATAATATATATATATATAGGTTGGGACTAAGGGAATATATTAATAGAAGAATATGTCGTTTGGATGGAAATTGTTAATTGCATAGAAATTGATAAATGATGGGAAAATCCCACATTTTAAATCCCAGTAATTATCAAATCTTGTATGCAAGTAGAGCAACAACTAAAAATCATACCAAAGGCATATTAACTTTTTAATTTTTTTATTTATGCAAACACCCAAGCCATTGGCTCAAAACTTGTCACCACCAAGACCACCATCACAGATAGCAACAACAAAAAAAAGACCCCATCACCACAAGCCCACTACAACCAACAAATATAAATCATAATCCTTATTAAGGGACGTTGTCGGGAATCATGGAATGTCGTTTGGGGGCTGATTGTGGCTTGAGTCTGTTGCCTTATCAATGCTCTGCCTCTTCTGCGGCTACTTGAATCAAGACAAAAAACTAAGAAATTGATTACTTGGGTTTTTTTCAGCAAAACAAAAAAATCTATTTGGGTTTTGAAATTTGCTCATTTATTTTCCCAAACAAGGAATTGACAATTTCCTCTTTCCAAATTCCGGCTTTTTTTCAAATTCCGCCTCTTTCCCAAACAAGACTAGTATACAGTATACCTGTCTCTTATCTATAAAAATACATCCTACAACAGTACTATGCAATATACATATTTTTTAATAAATGGAAAATTGTGATGTCTCCCATGGCCATGTTCCACTTACCAAAACTTTGGCCACTTCTAACTAGTAATTGATTGCTACTTTGAAACTTTTGACTTTGGACTACTACCTTTTGGCTTCTTGTAAAACATGGATTCCTGTTTATTAATTTTAATTTGAAGAAAAAAATAATATAATTATTAAATACTTTATAATTTTCATTATATATATTTATATATATATATATATATATATATATACCTATAGCATTGTACATTGAATTCAATGATAAAATCTATGAGACCATACTAATTAAAATTCGTTTGGGATTGTGAAAAATTTACTTAAATTTTTTTTTTCTTGAGCACAGCCCTATTATTTACTTTAATAGTTGTACTTAAGAAAAAATGTAAGATTTTAAAAAATTACACCTATATAAACGGGAGAAAATAAGCTGGGTAATAAACCCTAACAAACGTTTGCTTTTGCAATGTATAGTGCCATTTAAGCACACATAAAATCACCAGGAAGATCAAAACCGGTTTAGCTAAAATAAGATCATTTTTTTAATTTTATTTTTCAAATTGAAGATTAGGTAGTCCAAATATTCTCCAAATTCTACAAGACTATCATATTCTTAGGAGTTCGCTAATTAAATCAACATCCAAAATTTTTGCTTCCACACTTCCTGTGTCATATAGGCAAGAGAATGTTGAACAGTCGAAGCAATAAAATAAAGAGTGAAAATAACAAAATGGGTTATATGTATTTTTTTTTCCCTAAGTGAGTTGAGGTTTCAGTCCCCAAACAAACCGAAATAATGAAAGAACCGGATGGCCATTGACAATGGGTTACATAATAACTTACATTCTCTTGACTAAATATATAGTAAGATCAACAATTTATTTAATTTATTTTGACAATTGTTATCAAATAATGCTATAATAAAAATATCTTTAGATTTATAATATTATTTAATTTAAACATTAAAATGAATCCATTTTAAATAAAGATATTTATTATATATATATATAATAGAGAGAGAGTTTGGAAACTTGGAATATTGAAGTTTTTCCACTGTTTGATGCCATTTGTTTGCTTGTTATTATTGCTTACGCTTTGATTTTGCCTCGAACTTTCCTTCTTGATGTCTATTTATCACGTGTACATACTATTTTGTTATTTGTTTGCTTGTTTAATATATATATATATATATGCATATGCACATTTTTGAGTGTGGAGCAGTTGTACGTTTGGAACAATGAATATTTTACTAGCGTAGGTTAAGCATCCACAACAGCCTTGATATATGTATGAAACTACAATTTTACTCTAGCTTACACATTGATATGGTACAAGAGCCTTGATGTACGCGCGCGCGTTTGGAACAATGAATATGCTACATGAGGTATTACTCTGTACAGTGAAAATGTGATAAAATAAAATAAATTGAATCCTAAATGATGATCTCGTGGACAAAGTGTCATTGCAACTCCTATTACTAAAAAAAAGTGGTTGAACTTCAAAGGATAGTATACTCGGTTAGGGATTACAACTCATGAAGTGGAAATCAGTCAAGGAGTACTATGTGTTATAAGCATTAATTGCATCTGTTTGCTCTTATCTTCACCTTAGGAACACTAACTCATTGAATATATATAAATTTAATTGAAACATGGATTTTTTCTTTTCATTTTTCCTAGTAACGAAATATATATATATTTTTTATAAAAAAAAAATTCTACCTAAATTATTGACTAAATGACATTTCCCATTTCTTGAGGTTTGAGGATGAATAATACTCACATGCAGGTATATATAAATTAATAGGATTTTAAAAAAAATAAAAAAAATACTCCTTTAGTGAAAACCTAATGTTTGCATTTATACAAACTTTAAAAGAGTGTATCATTTTATGAAATGTTTTGAGAGAGATCATTTTATAAAACCTTAAGTGAAGTCGGTGAAATTTACCTAAGAAAATAATTGACATTATGAAATGCAAACATTTTCACATCCTTTTTATTGTTGAACTTTCTTTTAAATGTAGGAAGACAGAATTTTTGTGGTCCTAAATTATATACTTAACTTCAAAGTTTTTTTTTTTTTTTTTTTTTTGAATTTTATCTCAGAGAGAATTTCATGGGGTTTTATTTTGACAGAGACAGAGAGAGATCTAAATGTACCTTTTTTTTTTTTTTTTTTTTTTTTAATTATAGACAGAGTTTGGCTACAAACTAATTTGTAGCCAGCTTATTACAACCCACTACATGGCAACTAATAAGATCATCCATGTGTACTTTAGTCACATGACCTATTTAATAAGCCATGTGATTTCTTTAAATAATATATGTGTATGATCTTATAAGCTGCCACGTAATGGGTTGTAGTAAACCGGCTACAAACTGGTTTGTAGCCAAACCTAACCCTTCGCATTGAAATCAATATTATGTGCAGCTAGTTAAAAAAGTTGAAAAAGGTGAAAAAATTGAGGGTAAAGGAGTAAATTAACAAAACTTAAAAAGTTGTAAAAGAAGGTTTTTTTATTCAAGGGTTTAGATTAAAGTTGGTTTTTTAACTTTCAAATCTAAACCCTTAAAGTTAACTTATTCAAAGGATTGCATGGTGCAATGGCCTACACCAAATCTCAATCCGTATCCTCAATTAATATCAAGATGACGTAATATAATTATTGAAGAGGATTTGCCAGCACGTCTGACTGACTCACTGGGTTCTTTTCCAAAGCACTCATGGTTTTGAGCCTGTAATTGATTACTTGTTTAACTTTCACAGTACCACAACAAAAAGAGACTTTTACTCAATCTGGTAAAAGTAACACCCTAAAGTCATTCTCTTTTCTAAATAATTGTTTTCGCGGTCTCTCTCTTTTGCTCTGTTCTTCATTCTTTTTCTTGTACAAGTATTTACGTTGTTCTCACCCATAATCTTAGTCAGGAAGAAACCAACTCTATAAATAGACCGGTTCTTCTCTCTCATTCGTTCATCTGCTCCTCCTCTCTTTCTCGCAGCTCATTCATTCATCTGCTCAGGTGATGGCTTATCACCGTTCTCTCTTTTCTCTATATTTTCTGTTGCTGGTTGCCTCGGCGGCTTCTGGTCTGGTATTCCCAATCCACCAGGACAATACATTTCCTTTTGCAATCTTTCCAATAAATGGCTCCTCAGATCCAAACATAGCGGGGTAATTTCTTCAACTTCTTGCTCTTTCAATTCTAATATTATGGTTAGATGTAAAGTTTTTATTTATTATTTTATTATTATTATTTTCACTGGCTTAAAAAGCCAACACGTGTTCATTTAACGTATGAGAATAACGGAGTTAAATGCTTTTTTTCTCTCACCTCCTATCTCTCTCACCTAGAAAATACTAGGCCTCTCTCTCTCTCTCCGAGGCCTCCATGGCCATGGCTTGTGCGAGCTCCACACCAAGCCCCGCCGTTCACCACCACCATCCTGACGGTTGTTCTTTCTCCTTCTCAGCTTAATCGAGCTCATTCTCTCTAGATCTACCTCCCTCAAACTCTCGGCTTCCTCTGTTCTCACGTCTCTGAATCTGTCAAATCAGTGAGGTTAGCGCGATGGGATCGCAGATGGGTTTGTGATTTGAGTTAAGCTGAGCTATGGTTTTGTGGAATGCAGTGGCTGTGTGATTTGTGTAGTGGAGACCGAATGGGTCTCGGATCTGGTGTGTGTGATTTGTGAAAGTGTTTGTGTGTGTGATTTGTGTAAGTGTTTGTGTTTGCGTGTGTGATCTGATCTTGTCATGGGTTGGTGGGTGGGTTGTATTTTGGGATGAAAATGGTTGGGGGACCAGCGGAGAGGAGAGAGAGAATCGGGTGGGTTTTGCTGTGCTGTGGGTGGCTATGAGTTTTGTTGTGGGTCTTGTTGTGGGTGGCTATGGGTTTTGTTGTGGGTCTTGTCGTGGGTGGCTGTGGATTTTGTTGTGGGTTTGGTAAACCGGACTAGAGGAGAGAGAGTTTGATGGAGGGTAGTCTTAACACCGTTAAGTTTGGTGAAGCTGGTCATGTGCATTCACCTTAAAATGATGACACCTATCCAGTTTGTAGCAATGGCTGCAAACTGGTATGTTCTTCATTCTTTTTCTTGTACAAGTATTTACGTTGTTCTCACCCATAATCTCAGTCAGGAAGAAACCAACTCTATAAATAGACCGGTTCTTCTCTCTCATTCGTTCATCTGCTCCTCCTCTCTTTCTCGCAGCTCATTCATTCATCTGCTCAGGTGATGGCTTATCACCGTTCTCTCTTTTCTCTATATTTTCTGTTGCTGGTTGCCTCGGCGGCTTCTGGTCTGGTATTCCCAATCCACCAGGACAATACATTTCCTTTTGCAATCTTTCCAATAAATGGCTCCTCAGATCCAAACATAGCGGGGTAATTTCTTCAACTTCTTGCTCTTTCAATTCTAATATTATGGTTAGATGTAAAGTTTTTATTTATTATTTTATTATTATTATTTTCACTGGCTTAAAAAGCCAACACGTGTTCATTTAACGTATGAGAATAACGGAGTTAAATGCTTTTTTTCTCTCACCTCCTATCTCTCTCACCTAGAAAATACTAGGCCTCTCTCTCTCTCTCCGAGGCCTCCATGGCCATGGCTTGTGCGAGCTCCACACCAAGCCCCGCCGTTCACCACCACCATCCTGACGGTTGTTCTTTCTCCTTCTCAGCTTAATCGAGCTCATTCTCTCTAGATCTACCTCCCTCAAACTCTCGGCTTCCTCTGTTCTCACGTCTCTGAATCTGTCAAATCAGTGAGGTTAGCGCGATGGGATCGCAGATGGGTTTGTGATTTGAGTTAAGCTGAGCTATGGTTTTGTGGAATGCAGTGGCTGTGTGATTTGTGTAGTGGAGACCGAATGGGTCTCGGATCTGGTGTGTGTGATTTGTGAAAGTGTTTGTGTGTGTGATTTGTGTAAGTGTTTGTGTTTGCGTGTGTGATCTGATCTTGTCATGGGTTGGTGGGTGGGTTGTATTTTGGGATGAAAATGGTTGGGGGACCAGCGGAGAGGAGAGAGAGAATCGGGTGGGTTTTGCTTGGGCTGTGGGTGGCTATGAGTTTTGTTGTGGGTCTTGTTGTGGGTGGCTATGGGTTTTGTTGTGGGTCTTGTCGTGGGTGGCTGTGGATTTTGTTGTGGGTTTGGTAAACCGGACTAGAGGAGAGAGAGTTTGATGGAGGGTAGTCTTAACACCGTTAAGTTTGGTGAAGCTGGTCATGTGCATTCACCTTAAAATGATGACACCTATCCAGTTTGTAGCAATGGCTGCAAACTGGTATGTTCTTCATTCTTTTTCTTGTACAAGTATTTACGTTGTTCTCACCCATAATCTCAGTCAGGAAGAAACCAACTCTATAAATAGACCGGTTCTTCTCTCTCATTCGTTCATCTGCTCCTCCTCTCTTTCTCGCAGCTCATTCATTCATCTGCTCAGGTGATGGCTTATCACCGTTCTCTCTTTTCTCTATATTTTCTGTTGCTGGTTGCCTCGGCGGCTTCTGGTCTGGTATTCCCAATCCACCAGGACAATACATTTCCTTTTGCAATCTTTCCAATAAATGGCTCCTCAGATCCAAACATAGCGGGGTAATTTCTTCAACTTCTTGCTCTTTCAATTCTAATATTATGGTTAGATGTAAAGTTTTTATTTATTATTTTATTATTATTATTTTCACTGGCTTAAAAAGCCAACACGTGTTCATTTAACGTATGAGAATAACGGAGTTAAATGCTTTTTTTCTCTCACCTCCTATCTCTCTCACCTAGAAAATACTAGGCCTCTCTCTCTCTCTCCGAGGCCTCCATGGCCATGGCTTGTGCGAGCTCCACACCAAGCCCCGCCGTTCACCACCACCATCCTGACGGTTGTTCTTTCTCCTTCTCAGCTTAATCGAGCTCATTCTCTCTAGATCTACCTCCCTCAAACTCTCGGCTTCCTCTGTTCTCACGTCTCTGAATCTGTCAAATCAGTGAGGTTAGCGCGATGGGATCGCAGATGGGTTTGTGATTTGAGTTAAGCTGAGCTATGGTTTTGTGGAATGCAGTGGCTGTGTGATTTGTGTAGTGGAGACCGAATGGGTCTCGGATCTGGTGTGATGGTGTGTGTGATTTGTGAAAGTGTTTGTGTGTGTGATTTGTGTAAGTGTTTGTGTTTGCGTGTGTGATCTGATCTTGTCATGGGTTGGTGGGTGGGTTGTATTTTGGGATGAAAATGGTTGGGGGACCAGCGGAGAGGAGAGAGAGAATCGGGTGGGTTTTGCTGTGGGTGGCTATGAGTTTTGTTGTGGGTCTTGTTGTGGGTGGCTATGGGTTTTGTTGTGGGTCTTGTCGTGGGTGGCTGTGGATTTTGTTGTGGGTTTGGTAAACCGGACTAGAGGAGAGAGAGTTTGATGGAGGGTAGTCTTAACACCGTTAAGTTTGGTGAAGCTGGTCATGTGCATTCACCTTAAAATGATGACACCTATCCAGTTTGTAGCAATGGCTGCAAACTGGTATGTTCTTCATTCTTTTTCTTGTACAAGTATTTACGTTGTTCTCACCCATAATCTCAGTCAGGAAGAAACCAACTCTATAAATAGACCGGTTCTTCTCTCTCATTCGTTCATCTGCTCCTCCTCTCTTTCTCGCAGCTCATTCATTCATCTGCTCAGGTGATGGCTTATCACCGTTCTCTCTTTTCTCTATATTTTCTGTTGCTGGTTGCCTCGGCGGCTTCTGGTCTGGTATTCCCAATCCACCAGGACAATACATTTCCTTTTGCAATCTTTCCAATAAATGGCTCCTCAGATCCAAACATAGCGGGGTAATTTCTTCAACTTCTTGCTCTTTCAATTCTAATATTATGGTTAGATGTAAAGTTTTTATTTATTATTTTATTATTATTATTTTCACTGGCTTAAAAAGCCAACACGTGTTCATTTAACGTATGAGAATAACGGAGTTAAATGCTTTTTTTCTCTCACCTCCTATCTCTCTCACCTAGAAAATACTAGGCCTCTCTCTCTCTCTCCGAGGCCTCCATGGCCATGGCTTGTGCGAGCTCCACACCAAGCCCCGCCGTTCACCACCACCATCCTGACGGTTGTTCTTTCTCCTTCTCAGCTTAATCGAGCTCATTCTCTCTAGATCTACCTCCCTCAAACTCTCGGCTTCCTCTGTTCTCACGTCTCTGAATCTGTCAAATCAGTGAGGTTAGCGCGATGGGATCGCAGATGGGTTTGTGATTTGAGTTAAGCTGAGCTATGGTTTTGTGGAATGCAGTGGCTGTGTGATTTGTGTAGTGGAGACCGAATGGGTCTCGGATCTGGTGTGTGATGGTGTGTGTGATTTGTGAAAGTGTTTGTGTGTGTGATTTGTGTAAGTGTTTGTGTTTGCGTGTGTGATCTGATCTTGTCATGGGTTGGTGGGTGGGTTGTATTTTGGGATGAAAATGGTTGGGGGACCAGCGGAGAGGAGAGAGAGAATCGGGTGGGTTTTGCTGTGGGTGGCTATGAGTTTTGTTGTGGGTCTTGTTGTGGGTGGCTATGGGTTTTGTTGTGGGTCTTGTCGTGGGTGGCTGTGGATTTTGTTGTGGGTTTGGTAAACCGGACTAGAGGAGAGAGAGTTTGATGGAGGGTAGTCTTAACACCGTTAAGTTTGGTGAAGCTGGTCATGTGCATTCACCTTAAAATGATGACACCTATCCAGTTTGTAGCAATGGCTGCAAACTGGTATGTTCTTCATTCTTTTTCTTGTACAAGTATTTACGTTGTTCTCACCCATAATCTCAGTCAGGAAGAAACCAACTCTATAAATAGACCGGTTCTTCTCTCTCATTCGTTCATCTGCTCCTCCTCTCTTTCTCGCAGCTCATTCATTCATCTGCTCAGGTGATGGCTTATCACCGTTCTCTCTTTTCTCTATATTTTCTGTTGCTGGTTGCCTCGGCGGCTTCTGGTCTGGTATTCCCAATCCACCAGGACAATACATTTCCTTTTGCAATCTTTCCAATAAATGGCTCCTCAGATCCAAACATAGCGGGGTAATTTCTTCAACTTCTTGCTCTTTCAATTCTAATATTATGGTTAGATGTAAAGTTTTTATTTATTATTTTATTATTATTATTTTCACTGGCTTAAAAAGCCAACACGTGTTCATTTAACGTATGAGAATAACGGAGTTAAATGCTTTTTTTCTCTCACCTCCTATCTCTCTCACCTAGAAAATACTAGGCCTCTCTCTCTCTCTCCGAGGCCTCCATGGCCATGGCTTGTGCGAGCTCCACACCAAGCCCCGCCGTTCACCACCACCATCCTGACGGTTGTTCTTTCTCCTTCTCAGCTTAATCGAGCTCATTCTCTCTAGATCTACCTCCCTCAAACTCTCGGCTTCCTCTGTTCTCACGTCTCTGAATCTGTCAAATCAGTGAGGTTAGCGCGATGGGATCGCAGATGGGTTTGTGATTTGAGTTAAGCTGAGCTATGGTTTTGTGGAATGCAGTGGCTGTGTGATTTGTGTAGTGGAGACCGAATGGGTCTCGGATCTGGTGTGTGTGGTGTGTGTGATTTGTGAAAGTGTTTGTGTGTGTGATTTGTGTAAGTGTTTGTGTTTGCGTGTGTGATCTGATCTTGTCATGGGTTGGTGGGTGGGTTGTATTTTGGGATGAAAATGGTTGGGGGACCAGCGGAGAGGAGAGAGAGAATCGGGTGGGTTGCTTGCTGTGGGTGGCTATGAGTTTTGTTGTGGGTCTTGTTGTGGGTGGCTATGGGTTTTGTTGTGGGTCTTGTCGTGGGTGGCTGTGGATTTTGTTGTGGGTTTGGTAAACCGGACTAGAGGAGAGAGAGTTTGATGGAGGGTAGTCTTAACACCGTTAAGTTTGGTGAAGCTGGTCATGTGCATTCACCTTAAAATGATGACACCTATCCAGTTTGTAGCAATGGCTGCAAACTGGTATGCCCTTTGTCCTCAGAGTTGTTCACTCTCTCTCACCACCGATCCTGTCCCAACGCCTTCCCTCTTTCTCCCTCCAATTGTAATTTACCAAACCAACCTCACATCTTCACAAATTCTCTCAAGACCCAAACTTCCCCTCATCTCAATCTCAATCGGCTGATCATTTTCGCTTCCCATCATAAAAGTAACTTCATTTTTTACAGACCAATGGATTTGAAAAACCCAATTTCGTGCTTCGTCATTAGTTCAAGGATTGAGGGTTTGTTGTGGGTGGGTTTGCGGGGAGATCTGACCTCTCCTCAAATGCCATTTTCTCGGTCAAAACCTTCGACGTGGTTTTGACGGAAGAGGAAGGATCTCAAACGTCTCTGTCAAATGGATCTGTCAATGGGTGGGGCGATGGAAAGCTTTGGAGTTTGCGATTTGGGGTTGATGTCCTTGTGGGTGGGTTTGCGGTGCAGTGAGATGGCGAGGAGAGTGATTCTGATGGGTCACGAGCTATAAAAATGGAATTTTGATGAGGTTTGTGGGTGTGTGATTGGGTGAGGTTGGTTGTGGGATGGGAGATGGGGTGGAGTTGCGGTAGAGACACGGAGGAGACCGATTTGAGTTTTGAGAATGCTGAGTGGCTGCTGTCTATTTGTGTACGTGTTGATTTGGAACCGGATGTGCAGTGGCTGACTGTGATTTTCAAGGTGTAGTGATATGAGGATCTGAATGTGGTGATCGTCATGATCCTGAACTAGTGTTCAAAAATGTAGTGCTTCCTTTTTGCTTTGTGTGCATATTTATGATTTAGTGTAAGTGTTTGTGTTTGAAATATTAAATACGTAAGTGTTGATCGTGTTTGATCTTGTTATCTTTATCTGTAGAGGATGATCTATAAGGTTTATCTTTTGTCAGTGGGTGTTCCTCTCCATCCTGGTTGTTTTTAAATAATTCAATACAATTCGGTGTTTTGGCCTATCAATTGTTTCAATATTGCCTTCACCAAAAAATGGATGAAATGGGGTCTCTCATTTGTATTAATTACTATTTTTAAATTGGCATCTCGGCGATTTATTTCCTTAGAGAGGAGAGGAGAGTTTTGTCCTTTTGTTGATTGGGTTATCTTAATTTTGTTGGGTCTATGGGTTTTGCTGTGTGTTGGTGGCATTGTGATTTGTAATTGTGTGGCAAGTTGAGTTTTGGTTGTATGGTTGTCTTTGTGAGTTGTGTTTTGTTTGTGTTAGGTGGCTCATTCTCTTACACTATGGGTTTTGTTATTATTTTTGTGGGTGTGTAGTTTGTCTTGTCATTGGGTTTAAATTATATTTGGCTGTGGATTTTGTTGTGGGTTTGGTAAACCGGACTAGAGGAGAGAGAGTTTGATGGAGGGTAGTCTTAACACCGTTAAGTTTGGTGAAGCTGGTCATGTGCATTCACCTTAAAATGATGACACCTATCCAGTTTGTAGCAATGGCTGCAAACTGGTATGTTCTTCATTCTTTTTCTTGTACAAGTATTTACGTTGTTCTCACCCATAATCTCAGTCAGGAAGAAACCAACTCTATAAATAGACCGGTTCTTCTCTCTCATTCGTTCATCTGCTCCTCCTCTCTTTCTCGCAGCTCATTCATTCATCTGCTCAGGTGATGGCTTATCACCGTTCTCTCTTTTCTCTATATTTTCTGTTGCTGGTTGCCTCGGCGGCTTCTGGTCTGGTATTCCCAATCCACCAGGACAATACATTTCCTTTTGCAATCTTTCCAATAAATGGCTCCTCAGATCCAAACATAGCGGGGTAATTTCTTCAACTTCTTGCTCTTTCAATTCTAATATTATGGTTAGATGTAAAGTTTTTATTTATTATTTTATTATTATTATTTTCACTGGCTTAAAAAGCCAACACGTGTTCATTTAACGTATGAGAATAACGGAGTTAAATGCTTTTTTTCTCTCACCTCCTATCTCTCTCACCTAGAAAATACTAGGCCTCTCTCTCTCTCTCCGAGGCCTCCATGGCCATGGCTTGTGCGAGCTCCACACCAAGCCCCGCCGTTCACCACCACCATCCTGACGGTTGTTCTTTCTCCTTCTCAGCTTAATCGAGCTCATTCTCTCTAGATCTACCTCCCTCAAACTCTCGGCTTCCTCTGTTCTCACGTCTCTGAATCTGTCAAATCAGTGAGGTTAGCGCGATGGGATCGCAGATGGGTTTGTGATTTGAGTTAAGCTGAGCTATGGTTTTGTGGAATGCAGTGGCTGTGTGATTTGTGTAGTGGAGACCGAATGGGTCTCGGATCTGGTGTGTGTGATTTGTGAAAGTGTTTGTGTGTGTGTGTGTGATTTGTGTAAGTGTTTGTGTTTGCGTGTGTGATCTGATCTTGTCATGGGTTGGTGGGTGGGTTGTATTTTGGGATGAAAATGGTTGGGGGACCAGCGGAGAGGAGAGAGAGAATCGGGTGGGTTTTGCTGTGGGTGGCTATGAGTTTTGTTGTGGGTCTTGTTGTGGGTGGCTATGGGTTTTGTTGTGGGTCTTGTCGTGGGTGGCTGTGGATTTTGTTGTGGGTTTGGTAAACCGGACTAGAGGAGAGAGAGTTTGATGGAGGGTAGTCTTAACACCGTTAAGTTTGGTGAAGCTGGTCATGTGCATTCACCTTAAAATGATGACACCTATCCAGTTTGTAGCAATGGCTGCAAACTGGTATGTTCTTCATTCTTTTTCTTGTACAAGTATTTACGTTGTTCTCACCCATAATCTCAGTCAGGAAGAAACCAACTCTATAAATAGACCGGTTCTTCTCTCTCATTCGTTCATCTGCTCCTCCTCTCTTTCTCGCAGCTCATTCATTCATCTGCTCAGGTGATGGCTTATCACCGTTCTCTCTTTTCTCTATATTTTCTGTTGCTGGTTGCCTCGGCGGCTTCTGGTCTGGTATTCCCAATCCACCAGGACAATACATTTCCTTTTGCAATCTTTCCAATAAATGGCTCCTCAGATCCAAACATAGCGGGGTAATTTCTTCAACTTCTTGCTCTTTCAATTCTAATATTATGGTTAGATGTAAAGTTTTTATTTATTATTTTATTATTATTATTTTCACTGGCTTAAAAAGCCAACACGTGTTCATTTAACGTATGAGAATAACGGAGTTAAATGCTTTTTTTCTCTCACCTCCTATCTCTCTCACCTAGAAAATACTAGGCCTCTCTCTCTCTCTCCGAGGCCTCCATGGCCATGGCTTGTGCGAGCTCCACACCAAGCCCCGCCGTTCACCACCACCATCCTGACGGTTGTTCTTTCTCCTTCTCAGCTTAATCGAGCTCATTCTCTCTAGATCTACCTCCCTCAAACTCTCGGCTTCCTCTGTTCTCACGTCTCTGAATCTGTCAAATCAGTGAGGTTAGCGCGATGGGATCGCAGATGGGTTTGTGATTTGAGTTAAGCTGAGCTATGGTTTTGTGGAATGCAGTGGCTGTGTGATTTGTGTAGTGGAGACCGAATGGGTCTCGGATCTGGTGTGTGTGATTTGTGAAAGTGTTTGTGTGTGTGATTTGTGTAAGTGTTTGTGTTTGCGTGTGTGATCTGATCTTGTCATGGGTTGGTGGGTGGGTTGTATTTTGGGATGAAAATGGTTGGGGGACCAGCGGAGAGGAGAGAGAGAATCGGGTGGGTTTTGCTGTGGGTGGCTATGAGTTTTGTTGTGGGTCTTGTTGTGGGTGGCTATGGGTTTTGTTGTGGGTCTTGTCGTGGGTGGCTGTGGATTTTGTTGTGGGTTTGGTAAACCGGACTAGAGGAGAGAGAGTTTGATGGAGGGTAGTCTTAACACCGTTAAGTTTGGTGAAGCTGGTCATGTGCATTCACCTTAAAATGATGACACCTATCCAGTTTGTAGCAATGGCTGCAAACTGGTATGTTCTTCATTCTTTTTCTTGTACAAGTATTTACGTTGTTCTCACCCATAATCTCAGTCAGGAAGAAACCAACTCTATAAATAGACCGGTTCTTCTCTCTCATTCGTTCATCTGCTCCTCCTCTCTTTCTCGCAGCTCATTCATTCATCTGCTCAGGTGATGGCTTATCACCGTTCTCTCTTTTCTCTATATTTTCTGTTGCTGGTTGCCTCGGCGGCTTCTGGTCTGGTATTCCCAATCCACCAGGACAATACATTTCCTTTTGCAATCTTTCCAATAAATGGCTCCTCAGATCCAAACATAGCGGGGTAATTTCTTCAACTTCTTGCTCTTTCAATTCTAATATTATGGTTAGATGTAAAGTTTTTATTTATTATTTTATTATTATTATTTTCACTGGCTTAAAAAGCCAACACGTGTTCATTTAACGTATGAGAATAACGGAGTTAAATGCTTTTTTTTCTCTCACCTCCTATCTCTCTCACCTAGAAAATACTAGGCCTCTCTCTCTCTCTCCGAGGCCTCCATGGCCATGGCTTGTGCGAGCTCCACACCAAGCCCCGCCGTTCACCACCACCATCCTGACGGTTGTTCTTTCTCCTTCTCAGCTTAATCGAGCTCATTCTCTCTAGATCTACCTCCCTCAAACTCTCGGCTTCCTCTGTTCTCACGTCTCTGAATCTGTCAAATCAGTGAGGTTAGCGCGATGGGATCGCAGATGGGTTTGTGATTTGAGTTAAGCTGAGCTATGGTTTTGTGGAATGCAGTGGCTGTGTGATTTGTGTAGTGGAGACCGAATGGGTCTCGGATCTGGTGTGTGTGGTGTGTGTGATTTGTGAAAGTGTTTGTGTGTGTGATTTGTGTAAGTGTTTGTGTTTGCGTGTGTGATCTGATCTTGTCATGGGTTGGTGGGTGGGTTGTATTTTGGGATGAAAATGGTTGGGGGACCAGCGGAGAGGAGAGAGAGAATCGGGTGGGTTTTGCTGTGGGTTTACTGTGGGTGGCTATGAGTTTTGTTGTGGGTCTTGTTGTGGGTGGCTATGGGTTTTGTTGTGGGGTCTTGTCGTGGGTGGCTGTGGATTTTGTTGTGGGTTTGGTAAACCGGACTAGAGGAGAGAGAGTTTGATGGAGGGTAGTCTTAACACCGTTAAGTTTGGTGAAGCTGGTCATGTGCATTCACCTTAAAATGATGACACCTATCCAGTTTGTAGCAATGGCTGCAAACTGGTATGTTCTTCATTCTTTTTCTTGTACAAGTATTTACGTTGTTCTCACCCATAATCTCAGTCAGGAAGAAACCAACTCTATAAATAGACCGGTTCTTCTCTCTCATTCGTTCATCTGCTCCTCCTCTCTTTCTCGCAGCTCATTCATTCATCTGCTCAGGTGATGGCTTATCACCGTTCTCTCTTTTCTCTATATTTTCTGTTGCTGGTTGCCTCGGCGGCTTCTGGTCTGGTATTCCCAATCCACCAGGACAATACATTTCCTTTTGCAATCTTTCCAATAAATGGCTCCTCAGATCCAAACATAGCGGGGTAATTTCTTCAACTTCTTGCTCTTTCAATTCTAATATTATGGTTAGATGTAAAGTTTTTATTTATTATTTTATTATTATTATTTTCACTGGCTTAAAAAGCCAACACGTGTTCATTTAACGTATGAGAATAACGGAGTTAAATGCTTTTTTTCTCTCACCTCCTATCTCTCTCACCTAGAAAATACTAGGCCTCTCTCTCTCTCTCCGAGGCCTCCATGGCCATGGCTTGTGCGAGCTCCACACCAAGCCCCGCCGTTCACCACCACCATCCTGACGGTTGTTCTTTCTCCTTCTCAGCTTAATCGAGCTCATTCTCTCTAGATCTACCTCCCTCAAACTCTCGGCTTCCTCTGTTCTCACGTCTCTGAATCTGTCAAATCAGTGAGGTTAGCGCGATGGGATCGCAGATGGGTTTGTGATTTGAGTTAAGCTGAGCTATGGTTTTGTGGAATGCAGTGGCTGTGTGATTTGTGTAGTGGAGACCGAATGGGTCTCGGATCTGGTGTGGGTGATGGTGTGTGTGATTTGTGAAAGTGTTTGTGTGTGTGATTTGTGTAAGTGTTTGTGTTTGCGTGTGTGATCTGATCTTGTCATGGGTTGGTGGGTGGGTTGTATTTTGGGATGAAAATGGTTGGGGGACCAGCGGAGAGGAGAGAGAGAATCGGGTGGGTTTTGCTGTGGGTTTACTGTGGGTGGCTATGAGTTTTGTTGTGGGTCTTGTTGTGGGTGGCTATGGGTTTTGTTGTGGGTCTTGTCGTGGGTGGCTGTGGATTTTGTTGTGGGTTTGGTAAACCGGACTAGAGGAGAGAGAGTTTGATGGAGGGTAGTCTTAACACCGTTAAGTTTGGTGAAGCTGGTCATGTGCATTCACCTTAAAATGATGACACCTATCCAGTTTGTAGCAATGGCTGCAAACTGGTATGCAGCTAATCTTTGTCCTTTAAAAAATAGAAAGAGAGAGAGTCAGAGTTGCTTTCTCACTTTTCTGCAACACACTCTCTCTCTTACCAGAGACCGATCCTGCTCTTCTCTCTTCTTTCCTCCAATCCCAACCCAAAAGCCTTCCCTCTTTAAACCCCACCTCCCTCCAATCCACGCCTCGTCAAATTTACCAAACCAACCTCCACATCTTCACAAATCACATCTCCACCACCACAATCAAGACCCAAACTCATCCCCTTGACAATCTCAATCTCAATCGGACTGATCATTGTTCGCTTCCTCATCCCCAAGCCCATAAAAGTAACTTCATTTTTTACAGACCAATGGATTTGAAAAACCCAATTTCGTGCTTCTGTCATTAGTTCCAAGGATTGAGGGTTTGTTGTGGGTGGGTTTGCGGGGATGAGTTTTTGCAGTGGGTGGGTTTTGACCTCTCCTTCGACAATGCCATTTTGGGCGTCATTGGGTCAAAACCTTCGACGTGGTTGACGCCTTGACGGAAGAGGAAGTTGATCTCAAACTTTGTCGTTGTTGTCCTTGGGTCAAATGGATCTGTTTTTGCAATGGGTGGGTTTGCGATTTGGGGTTGGAAAGCTTTGGTATTGTGGCTGGGTTTGCGATTTGGGGTTGGAATGTCCTTGTGGGTGGGTTTGCGGTCGGAGGTAACAGTGAGATGGCGAGGAGAGTGATTCTGTAAAAATGGGTCACGATGGGGTCTATAAAAATGGAATTTTGATGAGGTTTGTGGGTGTGTGATTGGGTGAGGTTGGTTGTGGATTGATTTTTTTTGGGAGTTTAATGGTGGTTATGGTGGAGTTGCGGTAGAGACACGGAGGAGACCGATCCTCTCTGGAAAGACAGTGTTGCAGAGAACTGAGAGAGAGCACCCTCTTTGACTCTCTCTCTGTTTTTTAAATTATTTTAATAAAGTCTATTTCTCTCTCTTGCTGTCTGGCTGAAAAAAAATCACTCGTTTAACTTCCGTTTGTCTTATACGTTAAATGACACGTGTTGACTTTTTAAACATGGGAACCGGATGTACCGGACAAAAGGAAATATATATAAGTTTTGCCCTTACTAGTATACTGTATTTGTATTATTATTATTATTATTATTATTATTATTACAAGGATTGTATTTAGAAAATGATAAAATATATATGAGTTACTCTTTTGATTCTTGGTTTGTAATATATAAGGACCACAATAGATGTACTTTATTATTTATAATTGTTCTTAAATTCACATATGTTTAAAAATTATATGCATATAATAATATATAATAAAAAATATACGTCATACCCGTATCCTAATTTTTTAGGAATTACCATACTAGTATCCATACCCGTACTCAAAAATGTACCCGTGCTTCCTTTATTAGGCTTTGTGTCGCATATTTATAGAGTTGTAGATAAGTAAATAATCTGTGTATAACAGATTAGTTGATTACAATAGAAATATTTAAATACATTAAGATCAAGTATACAATTTTTTTTTTCTTCAAAAAAAGAATAAAAAAAAAAAAATCCAAAATTTGAATACGAATTGGATTGGAGGATGTTATCTAATAAGAAGAGGTGTTATCTTTATCTGTAGAGGAGTCTGGTTTCAATTAAAATCCTATAAGGTTTATCCTTTATAGTTTAAAACTCAATTAACATCAGTGAGCCCAGCCTGCGTTCCTCTCCATCCTGATCTGTTTGTTTTTAAATAATTCAATACAATTCGGTGTTTTGTCTCACTAGCCTATCAATTGTTTCAATCAATTTTTTTTTGCCTCTCACCAAAGACTTAATGGCAGTTTAGAAATAATGGTCAGTTAAGTCTCTCATTTGTATTAATTACTATTTTTAAATGAGGTGGCATATCTCGGCCATAGATTTATTTCAAATAAATCTTAGCCATGAAATGGAGAGGATCCGGATCCAGTTTTGTCCTTTTGTTGTAAATAATTTATATTGGGTTATTCTTAATTTTGTTGCAAAATATGTTTGTCAATATGGTGTTTAATGTAGCCTAAACACTGATGAGCACCATCTTACAACCTTCCAAATGCAAGAACCCATATGTGCATGGACATTGTAGATTTGTAATTGTAGGATTGGCAAGTTGTAGTTTCACTTCCTGGGATACTCTGTATGGTTGTTGCTTTGTGTAGTTGTGTTTCTCGAATAAATATAATTTAAACTTTGTAAGGCTGTTAGGACTTAGGAGCTCATTCTCTTACACTAACTGGTTTCATAATTTCATGAATTTTTTAGTTATTATTTTCACAGAAACTAGTTGAAGTGTTGAACTTGTAGTTAAGGAACACATGTTCTAACTGAGTTATTGTCATTGTTAGTTTTATTTTTTAAGTTTAAATTATATTTAGTTGATATTTTGTTTTGATTTGGATTGATTGAACTAACAATTTGTGTTTTGTTGTGTAGGATTTACTATGCCTTGGTGAAGTTGGGCACTCCCCCAACTGACTTCAAGGTTCTCATAGACACCGGCAGTGACTTGCTTTGGATTCCGTGTGTTTCCTGCACGAGATGTAATTACAAAATTTTCAATGGTGCAAGGTCTGCCCAGGTAGAGTGGGACAAAAAAACCAACTATGACATCGTTTATCCTGATCAAAGTGAGACCGGGGGCTTCTATGTATCAGACAGGCTCACTTTTGATGAGTTTCATGGGAGAACCGTGACTTCTAACTCATCCTCGGTCGTTTTTGGGTAAAATTTCATAAATCAATATATATATATATATATATATAAATATAAATCGATATATTTATTTACTGACTCAATTATTCAAATTTTGGATACAGGTGTAGCACCCATGAGTCCAACTTCCCCACTGAGAGACAATTTGATGGGATTTTGGGGCTTGGTCCAGGGAAGGTGTCAGTCTTGTCCCAGCTGGCTTCTCAAGGAATGACACCCAAGGTGCTGTCAATGTGCCTAGGACCATACACCCAACCAGGAGTAGCAGTTGGTTTTCTTGTGTTTGGGGAAGCCATAGCCCCAAACATGGTTTACACCCCTCTAATTCCCCATCAGTAAGTGTTCTCATCCAATTTAATTATTTATATATGTAAGATTCTATCAGTTTTAATAAACCAAGTTTGATGATTAATTTGTACTTCAAATTTTGCAGGCCCCACTATAATATCCGGTTAGAGAGCATTACTGTCAATGGGCAAGTACTGCCCATCGATTCTGCAGTGTTTTCTATACCAAAGAAGTGACATGGCCTTAATGGATTAGGGACCTATATGGACTCGGGGACAACCTTGGCATTCCTTCCACCCATAGCCTATGATATTTTAATTAATTCTGTAAGCTTCTCTTCTTCTTTTTTTGCTTTTGAAATTTGTTTAAGAGTGATTATAAGTATATATATTAATGGCATGGGCTAATAGAATTGAGTCATGACTGGTATTGATGATTGTATCTGCTTTTATATTGAATGTGCAGCTAATTATGATTATGAGTGTTCAAAATGTGAAACACTACAATTCATCTGGAATGCTCTGTTTCTCCTCCAGGTTTGTTCTATAGCTTCATATTTCAAATAATAAATTTTATGGTTCTTTAATGTCTTCCAAAATGATTTTTTAGCCTTACAATTTTTTATTTTCCTTATATCTAAATGAGTTTTTGTCTGTTTATCCAGTGCAATCAACCTTCCATCTATAAATTTCAATTTTGCTGGTGGTTCATCAATGGACTTAAAACCAGTAGATTACTTGCTACCTGATAGGATTAATATGAATGTAAGTTATTTAAATTACTCTTTTGGTAAAATCGTACCATGTCCTTAAATTATTGAAATTGTTAAATTGTATCATAAATTAAAATGGATTACTTTGTTGCTAGGGTTGGTGCATTGGTATTGTGAAATCCAATGGAAATACCGTTTTAGGAGGTAAGATCCTAAACTTAGTAAGAAGCAATCAGGTTCTATAGTGTTCACTTATTAACTTGGAACATGCATTTTTTATTTTACAGAATTAGTCCTCAAGAATAAGATCATTGTATATGATCAAATTCGACAGAGGATTGGATGGGCTACTGCCGATTGTAAGTTAAATTGATCATTAATCCTAATCTACCATTTCTTTCCATTTTCTACCAAAGTATTAACTTTCAATTTTTTAAATTTTCAGGTACCGTCATGCCAAATATAGCGCAAAGTTATCCAAGCGGCAGTAGCAAATTAAGAATATCTATAGCTAGCATGTTTTTATTTATTTTAGGAACAATACTTGTACTCTAAACATAGATCAAGTTATATTTAATATAGCAATTAATAGAGGTTTCAAATTACTTTAAAGTGTTTGTCAA